>JAOTAZ010000218.1:17737133-17759002 GCA_025629785.1 Erythroxylum oxycarpum
ATAGCAATGTAAAAACTTGAAATGGCATAACCAACATAATGCATGTGTATTTCATTTCCATCAAATGAAAAGAGTTTGCAATGCTTTAGTGGGAATTTTATGCCACTTTACAACATAATCCAAAATACAAATTTAACAAAAGCAACAATATCTCAAAATGCAACTAAAGCATTGTTTTATAATTTCAACTTCCAAAAGAACAAAAGAACAAAAGTGCAAAATGGAGTGATGCCTCGACGCTCATCTCAATCACCCGCTAACTTGCTCATCACCTGTGGGTGGGAAGGTGAGTGGGGTGAGCTTAACGCTCATGGGTAACAGTTTTATAATCGGCAATAAACCCAAAAACCATTTGAAACTTTCATGACAATTTATCAAGAAATCCATAAAACATCTATTTCTCAACTTGTCAAACAAAGCACAATTCACATAATTCATACATCCATCCGACTTGCCTATACATCATAACCAATTAAACACATCAAAATCAATTAAAAACATCAAAATGGTTCGGGTGGATCTATAATAGAACGTACTATACATTCCCCATAAGGGTCCTATGTAGTCGTTTACAGAACATAGTATCGCAAGTCCACCAAGTGGTCTTGCATAGCTATGAACATATAGGAGTCTGCGAGGTAACTCCATACCACTAGCGGGCAGGTAGGAGAAGCCCTTAGAAAAGTGCACTTGACTGATAGAACAGACAACCACAAACCCATATAATATGTAATTCATGAACTTGAAACATGTGGCTTATATGGTCAAATTTTGGAAACATGATTTCATGAGCATAATATATGTCATATGCATTTCTAACATCATTTCATAATTCATCAACCAACAACCCATAACAATCATATAACCATATCTCAAATAATCGAAAAGCCACAAATACAACAAGTATGGGACAATTTGAAATCATTCTCATATCATTTAAAATTCGTTCACAAATTCATATACGAAAACATATGAAACATCCTCAAACCATCTTAAAGAACATTAAATGTAGATTTTCAAGGTAGATGGAAAGCATTTATTTCCATTTATTTAAAAGAGACTTTAATAGCTTATTTACTCAATTATAAAAACGTCACCCACCTTGATTTCCTTGCTTGAAATCTTGTTCAAGGATGCATCTCTTCTTGCTCCTTTTGCCTCTCTTGCCTCCCTTTTACAATGACAAAAATTCCCAATTAAAAAAAACTCAAATTGGAAAAATCAAAGAACCCAAAGCGTAAAATTGATCTTAGAATCCCTAAACCATCCATTTCCTAAGCTCTTTGAACCAAAAAGTCTTCAAAATCCAAAATATTGGAAATCACTTACCTTGAATCTTCACCCAACCAAAGGATTTCTTAGCTCAAATGGAAGCTTGAACCTTCCTCTAGCTTTTTCCCTCTTGAATTAACCCCAAAATCCCTCATGAACTCCAAGAAAATGGAAAACCCTAACTTGCTCTTCTTTTTTCTCCTTCCTTCTCTCCATAAACGACACTTTCTCTCTATTTTCATTTTCTCTTCTTCTTCTATGTAAGCCACTCATTTCTCCTCTATTTTATACCCTTAAAAAATGCACTAAGGTTGAATGTCGGACGTAAGTCCGATGATTATAAGTTTGATTGAGCTTCTTATGTGATGCCATGTACGCTGTGTTCGATATCGATGCATTTCATAAAATGCATGCTCAGATAAAGGTGACTGAATTGCTTTTAAGAAGCGCTTCCACGTAGAGCTTTTCTTCGTGATATATGTGAGTGCACGTCGAGCTATGCTCCGTGATATATGTGTGTGCACGTGAGCTATGCTCCGTGACTCTGTTCTGACCAAGCTCTTAGGCCAGAAATTATATGTGAATGTGAAAGGCTTTCAGTCACAACAATAACAACGAATATGAGTCTCATATGCATAACAAATTGTTTATATATTATCTATTTTGGAAATGATTAAATGGTATGCCTAATTGTACAAATTGTCGAATGATAATCGTATGGCAGCATGATTAAATGTGTGTTATGTGAAAATTACTGTATTTTGGTGAATTCATCGATGATGGTTCACTCATTCGAGTTCGCAAAACTCATCAAAATTGTAATGTGGATTTTCAGGTATGAGACAGGAGACCTAGTTCCTTAGTCAGACTTAAGGAATCTTTTGGATAGAGTTATGGCTCAGAGGTCTGTCAGCTGACACCAGGAGTTTTCTAGCTTGAATTTTGTTGTACTGCTAGATTTTGTATAAGCTTTGTAAATAGTCGTTTGATGGTACCAGTGTAAACTTGATGAATGATTGGTTTTAAAAATTAGTGATTTTCGAGTATGTTAGATGATGCCATGTGTTAGTTAGATTGCCATGTGTATATCGGATTTGTTTGCTCCAACATACCATCATCATAAGGCATGTACTTGAATGTCATTAGTGATATTCGGGTATTTGCTTTATGGTAGTGGGATGTTGCAGAAATTTAGGTTTGAAGTTTCCCAAAATCTGTTCTAAATTAGGAGAAATGAGTTTGATTATGGTGATTGATTTGTATGGGCACGCAATTGAACAAATTGTGAGGAAATTTTGGGATGTTATAAGAATAAAGATGAATTGATGATGGTCAAGAAATTCCACGAGAATACACTTACGTTTCATGATTTTGCGAGGGTTAGATTCTGAAAACAAGCGGGATCCAACATGTATGGTATCAGAGCAAGAGGTTGGATTCTGGAAACAAGTGGGATCTAACATTAACAATCTTCTCCATGCATGTATCATGTTCTCATTTTCTAATTCTTTTGCAACTAACCCTAAATTTCATCTTTTTTCTCACAAATTCAACCTAAACTAGTAATAACCAAGCTTCTCATATTTAATTAATGGCTTTTCATGATAAGTAGTATTTTCACAACACTTTACCCCATTTTTCATAACCCTTACTCTCCTTTTATATTTGTATATAAATTTACTCAAATTTTAATAATCAAGCTCCAACAAGGCAATCTCTTTCTTCATGAAGTTGTCTTTCTCTTGAACTTATAACGGCAATCGCCAGTCATTTCTTGCAGGTCTTAACAATTTTGCTCCATGATATTTATGAAATATGACTATATTTTCTTAAACATTTTGCTCGATTTTCATGTCAAATTATTCTACTTTTGATGTATTTTATGTAATTATGCATATTGGCATTGGAATGAGAATTATCAAGAAATGAAGGCTATTTCTAGCAAAAACATAGAAAAATTTTCAATTGTTAGAGAAACAAAATTTGGCCCACAACTAGCTCGTACCCCATATGGTTAAAGTGTAGGGAGAAACACATCCAAAAACGCAACTTAGGAAGACATCGTATGTCCTGAGCTACATATGTGCCATAGATTACATATAAGTTATAAGAGAAATAAGAAGATCTGTTGTCTAAGATATGAGCGTACCAAAAGCCATATCTCTCTCCAACTTAATGTATGTCCAAAAGCATAAAAACGTATTTAAAACGTGAAAAGAATTTTACAAACTAAATATCTTAGACATCTTTTTTCTTTTAAAAGGTTAGGATTAGTCATTGCGTGGTTCAAAAATCTTCGAGAGGTCAATTAAAAAGGTTATTTTTCATAGGAGAATCAAATTAAGTATGAATTCATCTTACTGAATCAAGTTATTAATAATGTCAAGATTTTCATCTACACCTATTTTTATTATGATTTTTTTCTTTGTGTTTTGTTATTCTGAATATGATTAATGGCTAAATATTTTATATGTTTAGATAGGAAAAACCCTAATATTTACCTTTGTATGGATTAATTTGTTTTAATTTATGAATTGAGATATATTTATGTGAACTATCTTTAATTGATCTTAATGTGAGGTTTAATTATACCAACGATTAAATCTAATCTAAGTTCACTTGTGTTCAATTTGAGAGAGCTTACCTATAAATGGATCATGACTTAGATAAAAGGAGTTAAATGGGGTGTCAGAGATAGTTTTATATGATCTCTCTAGTATTAGGATTAAACCTTTTATGTCTTTGCACAAATCTTAATGCAATAAAGGGTGTATTAACTTGTTAGAGATATAAGTTAACCAACTGAAGAGCAGATGGCTGTAAGTCAAGAGGGTGTAATTTCATCATCTAAAAAATTTTATCAATTCGAATAACATATCCATTCTAAATTAATCAAATAATAAAATCAAATTTTGTACTAGGGGAAGTATTTATTTGAGCATTAACTTAATATTGATTTCTTTGTCCTTCCTCTTTTATTAATTATTTTTTGGCTAATTAGTAATTTTAGGGTTTTCTAGATTCTTGCTACTTCCTCGAGGGATCAACCTCTAGTTACCATTAAATTACTTACTAATGATAAGTGCACAATTCGAAAGTGTGGGTAATGTATTAGTAATAGGAAAAGGTAAGTGGAAACACACATTAAGCTTTTAGCATGATTGTTAGAGAAGCAATTGATTTTTAGGAGTAATCATGTATATTGCGTTTCTTTCTGTCAATTTTCTTTATAAATACTTGTTTTATTTTTTATACTTATTTCACTCTAATTTTGGGGGTATTCTTAGTGTATGACAAAAAGGCAACATTTTGTTTTCTTAAAGAAGATCTAAGGCTTGAAAGAACACTTCGTCATAATGAAAAAGAACAAACTAAGGAACCTAAAATACACCGTTATACAATGTGAAACTATGGAGGGGAAACACCAGAATGATGATGGAGTACGCAAAACCATCTCTAATGAAACACAATCTAAAATTACAAGGCTAAAAATTAAAGCGAATTATTTTGAGATCAAGCCTGATGAGAATCTAAAGGGCGTTAAAAGTACAATACCAAATTCTAATCCATTAAGCATTAATGAAGGTCTAATCACAAGGGTAAGCGTTAAGAAGATCAAAGAAGCTTAATTTGAAGGCATATGGGCTAAAAGTGTAATTGTACTACATAATTAAGTTAATCCTCAAATTCAAGACAAGTTAACCTAGTTTAACAAATCGGAGGCAATAAACTATTTTGCTCAAAAAAATATAAGAAGATGGTAGAATTTTAAGTTGGCCAAAACTACAAAGTTGTAGTTGACACTTTTATCTTCCTTAAAAATTAGGAATATGGTCTTCTGGATATTTTTAGCTCAAGTTATGGTTCTAAAAATTTGACTATATGAAATAGATGTAAGAATGACGAGACAACTTTGACTACTTGACTTTTTTCCCTATTTTTGAAGGATTTCTTATCAATCCTGAGTTTTATTTATTTTTCTCATTTTTGGCATTTCCTTTGGACTTATTTTCCTGTTTCATACCTACAAATTAATGAATTAAGTTTATTTTAGAATTTCTTTTATTTTAGGCAACATGATTTTTTTAAAATCCAAATTATAATTGGATTCAAATTTCGTTTGGTTTTATGCTTTCTTCTATATAAAGGCACATTTTATGCTTGTATAGGACAAAATTATCATCAGTAATATTTTAGAGAGTATTCTCTTTTTTGGTTCTTTATTGGACTGTTTGAACTTATCAAGTTTTTAACTTTTTACATTCATAATTCGAACTTAGCACTCATCTTCTCTTTTTTATCCTTGAGTGTGGCCTCTACAACCTTTCTTATCACTTTGGTTCTTATTTGGTCACATAAACAACGGGTCTAAGTTCCCTTCATAAATATGGTTTCTTAGATGGTCCTAGGGCAAAGTTATTAATTTCAATTGTTGGGTCTTACTACTCTTAGTAAGCTTCACATCATTTGATATCTGAGCTTTAGCTCTAACATCAGGTTTATGTATCTATTCTTTAATTGAACTTTTTATTTTTTGTTTTATTTTTTTGTTGTTTTTTTGTTCTATTCATCTTATAGAAAATATATTTGTTTTTATTATTGTTTAAAATTCAATTTCGTGCTTATTATGTTAATAGCATATGATCAAAATTAGTTTTAAAATAAAAAAGAATATAAAAGAATAATTGAGACTGGTGCTTACTATTAAAAGCAAATGCAAAAATTATTGCTTATATCTTATTTCCTTATCCATTTACACTATCATATAGTTCGAAATAAGTTTATTTACACCTTCTTGTTTCATTCTAAAGTTTTCTTTGTTTAAATATGAACTTCCTTATACTCTTCTCATCTAATTTTTTTTAATTTAATTTTTTTTCTCTTTGTTCAATTGTTCCTTTCTTAAATTGTGTGGGTTGATTGATTTGTTATTGAGTGTTACAAATTAATTCTTGTTTTATTAGTTCCTTAAGGAACTAAAGAAAAAAAATTAAAAGTGGAAAAGGCAAGAGTGGTGAGCTTAAGAGGGTAAAAGCCTATTTTTTTTTAATGAAACATAAGTAAGAGTGTTATTAATCTCGAGGAAACATGTAAGAGCGAGTTTATGAGGTAAACCAATATTATTTTTACAAGTTTAAAACATGCCTTAAGAGAGTAATAAAGATCATACTGAAGGCATTCAAGACACTTTTGACATCAAATTATACATGAAAGCTAGGCAATAATGGTTGGAGAAACTTGCCATGAGATTTGATGTGGTTGATGGTCTATTTGAAAGGCTAGAATCAAGTATACATAAAGGGCAGTCTGAAGCTCAACAATGAGCAAGGAAGTATGATGATGATTTTAGTGGACTTAGATGATGGAGAATAGGTCCCAAATGCAAGTTTAGGTAGATTTGGGCATAATAGTAGAGTTAAGGTTGACAACAACTTAGGGAATATAAAATTGAAAATTACACCATTTTAAGGGATGAATGATCCTTAAGCTTATTTAGAATGAGAAAAGAAGTTGGAGTTAATTTTTAATTGTCATATTCAAGGAGAAAAAGGTGAAGTTGGTCATTGTAGAATTTACTAATTATGTAGTTATTTGGTGGGATCAGCTTGTCCTTAGTAGGACGTGATATGGTGAGAGAAGTATATACATATGGGAAGAGATAAATGTATGAGGAAATGGCAATTTGCTTCTGGTCAGTATCATAGGCAATTGTTCAAGAAATTGCAAAGCCTTTCTTAAGGGAGTAGAGTGTGGAAGATTACCATAAAGAGATGGAGATGACCTTGACTAGAGCTAATGTATAAGAGGATATCGAAGCCAAAATGACACATTTTTATACTCGCTTAAATAGAGAAATTAAAGATGTTGTGGAGTTACACCACTATATAGAACTTGAAGACATGTTACACATGGCTATTAAAGTATAGCAACAACAAAAGAGGAAGAGCTCAAACAAGAAAAGCCAGAAATCAAGTTCCACTTCTTGGAAGTCAAATTGAAGCAAAAGGAGGACAAGGCTATTTCTAAGCCTAAAATTGATGCAAAAAAAAGCTTGAAAGAGGGGGTAGCAATAAAATCAAGGTAAAATAAAAACTTAACCAACTAAAACTCGTAATATGAAATGTTTTAGATGTTTGGGTATAGGACATATTGCTTCTTAACATCTAAATAAGTGAGTAATGTGATTAAAGAAGACGGGGGTTTTATAAGTGAAAGTGAATCAAATTCGAATGATGAGTTTATGCCACTCGTAGAGGATGTAAATGATTTAGATTTTGCTAAAAATGGAGAAATGTTTATGATAAGGCATGTTTTAAGTGTCTAAGTGAAAGAGAAAGGGTTACAAAAAGACAATATTTTCATAATAGATTCTTAATTGATGATAAGATATGTAGTTTGATAATTGATAAAGGTAGTTATACCAATGTTACTAGTAGTAATCTGGTTGATAAATTGATTTTACCTAATTTTAAACATCTTAGACCTTATAAATTACAATGATTGAATGAATCTGGAGAAGTTAAACTGAATAAGCAAGTTATTTTTTTCTTTATTAGGCACTATAAGGATGAGGTATTGTGTGATGTAGTAACTTTGCATGCTAGACATGCCTTATTTTGGTGTCTATTACAATATGATGAGTGAGTAGTTTATAATGGGTTTATAAATCAATATTCTTTTGTAATGAATGAAAGACTTATTACCTTTGTACCCCTCACTCCTAAACAAGTATATGAAGATAAAGTAAGATTAGAAGTTAAAAAAAGAGTAAAGATGAAAATAAAAGTGAGGCAACAAATTCAAAAGAAAAAAGAAAGATTGAGGTAAAATGAGCAAATAAAAGAGATAGAAATAAAGAAAGTGTGCAAAATGAAAAGATAGAAAAGTGAGCCTCTATGCAAAAGAGAGTTATATCAAGAGAGCTTTTTTTTAGGCAAGCTATGTTTGTAATTACGTAAAAGGAAACTTATTTTAATGTTAATAGTAAATTTTTTTTATCTAGTGTTTTTCTTTAGTTATTATAGGATTTTAATGATTTATTCCTTGAAGGAGTGCCTAATGTTTACCACTAACTAGGGGCATAGACATTAAATTAACTTCATTATTAATGTTATTATTCTAAACATATCAACCTATAAAAGCAATCTTTAGGAGAAAAAGGAACTACAAAGGCAAGTTAAGGAATTGATGGCAAAGGGATATATGCAAGAAAGCATGAGTCCATTTGTAGTTCTAGTCTTACTAGTGCCTAAAAAGGATGGGACATGATGTATGTGTGTTGATTGTTATTATAAAGTATAGACATCCCATACCTAGATTATATGATATGCTTGATGAATTGCATGATGCTTGTGTGTTTTATAAAATTGATTTAAAAAGTGGATGTCACCAAATTCACATGAAAGAAAGTGATGAGAGGAAAACAACCTTTAAAATAAAACATGATTTGTATTAATGATTGGTTATGCCTTTGATTTAATTAATGCACTTAGTACATTTATGAGATTTATGAACCATGTTTTGCATGCATTTATTAGAAAATTTATAGTTGTTTATTTTGATGATATTTTGGTTTACAGCAAAAACGTTAATGAGCATATTTACCATATAAGACCAATTTTTAAAGTTTTAACGAAAGCTAAATTGTATACTAAACTTAAAATTGTACTTTTTTGTACCAACAAATTGATCTTTTTTGGTTATATTATTAGTGCTAGGTTAATGAGGTAAAGGTTAAAGTAAATAAGTGGTCAAAACCGAAAAGTGTAAGTGATGTTAGAAGTTTTCATGGCTTAGCTAGTTTTTATAGATGATTTGTAAAGGATTTTATTAGGTAAGTCATACCTTTAACTCAAGTAATAAAAAAACGATGGGTTTAAGTGGGGTAGATAATAACAAAACATATTTGCTTTAGTTAAGGAGAAATTAATTAATTCACATTTACTTGCTTTACGTAACTTTGCTTAAAATTTTTAAATTGAGTATGATGATTTAGGATTAGGTATTAGGGTCGTCCTAATGTAAGAAGGAAAAATTATAGTTTATTTTAATGAAAACCTAAGTAGTGCACCATCGAATTATCCCACTTATGATAAGGAGATGTAAGTGCTTGTTTGAGCATTGAAGACTTGTCACATTACATTTGGCCTAAGGAGTTTATGATTCATATGGATCATAAAAGCTTGAAGCATTTGAAAGGGCAAAATAAGATAAACAAATGACAGGCAAGGTGGGTTTAGTTTATTAAGATGTTTCCTTATATGATTAAATACAAGCAGGGCAAGGAAAATGCGGTGGCTAATGCTTTGTCAAGAAGGCATGCTTTACTTTCTACTTTAAAGGCAAAAATCATCTGATTTGAATACATTAAGGAATTATATAGCAATGATTCTACTTTTGGTAATGCGTTCAATGCATATGGGAATGTGGCTTTTGGCAAGTTTTGTAAGCATAATGCATTTTTATTTAGAGAAATCAAATTTGTGCGTGCTTAAAAGTTCATCGTGTGATTTGCTTGTTAGAAAAGATAATGGGATTAATAACACATTTTGGTATTCACAAGACTTTAGATGTATTATATTAACATTTCTTTTGGCTTAACATAACACATAATGTTGAAAGATTTTATGAAAAATGCATTACATGTAAGCAAGCCAAGTCTTTAACGATAAACCTAATAGGTTATATACTACTTTAGCAATACCTAAACATCCTTAGATTGATATTTCTATGGATCTTGTGACAAGGGTACCTATTTTTAAAAGGGGTAATGATTTTATATATATGGTTGTTGATATGTTTTTTAGATAGTATTTTTCATTCCATGTCATAAAATTGATGATGCATCCCATATTTTTTATTTGTTTTTCAAGGATGGAAAAGTTAGAAGTACTTTTTTGACAGTGATGATAAGTGTCAGTTACTTTTGGAAAACTTTGTAGAATAAATTAGGATCAAAGATTTTATTTTCACATGTCATCCATAAATGGATGGTTTAAAGAAGGAAGATTTTTTCAAGAAAATTCATAAGAAAGCAAGACAAAATATTGAAAATCAAATAGAGCAATATGTTAATCAAGTTAAAAAAGGGTAAAACAAGTCATTTTTTTAGCCTAGTGATCAGGTTTGGTTACATATATGCAAAGAAAGATTTCAAATTCAAAGGCAATCTAAATGCATCCAAGGGGAGATGGTCCATTTTAAGTAATTACAAGGATCAACGATAATGCATAAATGTTATATCTGTCTAGTGAGTATAGTGTGCCTGCTACTTTAAGTGTTGTTGATTATCTCCTTTTGATTTTGGTGATGATTTTAGGATGAATAATTTTAAGGAGTGAGGGAATGAAAAGAATCCAAAAGGAATTAAAAGTTTAAGTTCAAATTTTAATCCATTAAGCATTAATGGAGGTCCAATCACAAGGGAAATAGCTAACAACATTAAAGAAGCTTTAAATGGGCTAATTAAAGCCATATGGGCTAAAAGGGCAAGTGCTCTAAAGAATTAAGTCAATCATAAAATTCAAGACTAGTTAACTTAAATCATCAAATGCAGCAATAAAAGGTTTTTTCTTAAAAAATGCAATAAAATGGAAGAATGGTTCTAAGAAGTTGACTATATGACTCAGACGTGAGAATGACGAGGCAACTTTGACTATTTAACTTGTTTGTCCTATTTTGGAAGGATTTTTTGCTAATTCCAGTTATATTTGCTTACCTTATTTTTTATATATCTTTTGGACTTTTTTTCATATTTCATAGTATAAATTAGGGAATTAAGTTTATTTAGAATTTCTTTTATTTTAGGCTTACTGAATATTTCTAAATCTAAGTTACAATTCAATTGAAATTTAGTTTTTAGGGTTTTATGTTTTCCTCTATATAAAGGCCCATTTTATACTTGTAAAGGAAAAATTATCATCAATAATATTTTTAAAAGCATTCTCTTTCTTGATTCTTCTTTAAAATATTTGAAATCATCAAGTTTTTAACTTATGGTTTTTATAATTCAGACTTATCAACTTTTATTATCACTTAGGTTCTTGCTTGTTCATATAAAAAATGGGTCTAAGTTCCTTTCATAAATTTAGTTTCTTAAATGATCCTAAGGCAAAGTTTTCAATTTTAGTTCTTAGGTCTTAATACTCTTAGTAAAGTTCAAGTCAAAGCCGAATGACCCAAATGTCATAACAAAATATGTAGTTTGATGGATTTCCAGATGAGGATCCTAATGCACACACATTATCAACTTCTTGAATATCTATTATATTTTCAAGATTAATGTAACCACTAAAGTTGTCAATAAAATGAGATTATTACCATTTTTATTGAGCGATAGAGTTAGCAATGGTTAAAAGCATTACTTGCAGTATTGATTACTATATGGGAATCTTATGAAGAAATTTCTTGATATATATTTTCATCATCCAAGATAACAATGTTAAGGAATGATATCTCTTCCTTCTTAGTAATTTATTAGTGAAACTTTTAAAAAATATACGAGAGATGTAAAGATCTATAAGGAAGTATACACATTATGACCTTCCTATATGAATTCAACTCCAAACCTTTTGTAATAGTCTAGTCAATTCTACAAGGTAAATGATAGATGATGCAAGTAGTGAAATTCTAAACAACAAAAATATAAAGGCAACCCCAAAATTAATAAAATATATGAAAATAAATACTTATCAGTGACAGTTAAGAAGAGTAAGGACAAACCAAAAAAATACTTTATAATATAAATATCGTAACTACTCTGATAACTCAAATGGACGTCACCTGAAGAAAACTTGATAAAGCTTGCCATCAAGAATAACTCATATCATAAATTCTAAATTTTGAGGGGTAGGAAACTAAGGAATAGAATACTAAGCTAAAAATCCTAAGATTGAACACGTTAGTCAATAAATGTGTCTACTAAACAACTAATGTACACATCTTTAACAACCTACATTAGTCGATAACTAACCTATATAAGTCTACTAATAGACCTAAAATCATGATTCCAACATCTTTAAATGCTCAAACTTAATTCCCTTAATACAAAATTGACTTACGAACTTCTCCACATGTTCCCCAAAGAATGTTTTAAGGATCAAGAGGGTTTTCTTTGAGATCAAAACATTAATTCTTTTTAGTGATTGAAAAGACCTATGCAATAAGTTAAAATGATGGTGTATTTATGCATGATGAGCCTCTAAAATATCAAGGTGACCAAGTAAGAAGTATAATAAACATTACATATTCATTTACAACTTTATTGTACCTTTATAGACCCTATGTCTCAATGAAATATCTATTGGGATGTTGTTCATGTTATTGTCACTTAAATAAGTTAGTTTCTATCTTCTCTCTTATGTCTTTGTTAAATTTATTTTGATTTATGGATAACCATTATTACTTTCATATTGCTTTCATAAGAAATAGACTGCAATATTTATGTTTTGTTATCGATAAAATATAGATTGAACCTCCTTTAGTTCAATAATCTACCCCTTTTATGATGAAAAAATATTTTGTAATATTAGATAAGCAATCATAAAATTAAACACATGCAGATTATTATTCCAAAGCAATAAGAATATTTAGATCCCCCTAAATTCATGCATAAAAAATTACAATGGCGATCACTTACAAAAATCTTCAATAAACTTCTGTATAAATATTACTAAGATAACACTGAAAATAATCACTCCCCATAAATCTAATATCACTAATTTTCTCTCCCCTAAAAACATAAAAAATGATTAATTATCCAAAAATATACCAAACTAATATTAAAACACTAAAGCATGTAATAAATTAGATAAACAATAACTAACATCAAATTTAAACACTTATGAAAATCTTTATCTAATGAAATTCCTATTATTTATACCTAGATCTCTCCTAATTATGAAAAATCTATACTCACTTATTGGTTTAGTAAATATATTGGCCAACTAGTGTAATGCATTAATAAATCCTAGCTTAATATCCCCATTTTGCAAATGATTTCTAATGAAATGATATTTAATTTTTATATGCTTAGTTTCTCTTAGTCTAGGAATTATTCAAAGATTGTACTTCCAACTCTTTAATCAGAAGATGTTCACTCGAAATAGATCTATTCAAAGCCTTTGATAAACTAGATTGATAGTTCATCCTTAACTCCTTCCATATGTTTGGGTTTTCCAAGCAATTCATCAATTGGATTGAAGCATGCATCATGACCACTTCTTTCAGTGTCTTAATTAATGGTGAACCAACTCATATTTTCCATGGTACAATATTTATAAGGCTTATTATCCAATACCTATTCACCTTGGTAATGGATTTTTTATTAAGGACCTTGCAGAAGCATATCAATAACTTGGGAAGCTTTATAGACCACTATAAATGCAAGGAGATTAGTCTTTCTCCCTAATGTTTATAGATGATTTACTATTGTTTTGTGGGAATGATCCCAACTCTCTCTCCACTATCATCTCCTTACTACAAGAATTCTCTTTTAATTCAGGCTTAAACATTAACCAGGAAAAGAGTAAGCTAATAGTTTCTATAAAAGTCTTTGATGTTAATACTCTAACATATATCTCTGGGAAGCTTCTTATACCACTATAAATTTAAGGAGCTTGTCTTTCTCCCTAATTTTCACAGATGATTACATCTGTTTTATGGGAATGAGTCAAACTCTCACTCCATTATCTTCTCCTCACTACAGGAATTCTCTTCTATTTCAGGCTTAAACATTAACCTAGAAAAAAGTAAGTTGATAGTTTTTGCAAGAGTTTCTGATGTTAATACTCTAACACAAATATCTGGGATGCAAGGACTAGACTTAAGTTTTATGTACCTTAGTCTAACTATCTTTACTAAGAGGACAGAAGTTGTGAAATGTCAATAATTGATTGAAATGGTGAAGAAAAGGATTAATGCTTGGCTGAATCAGGCTCTCTCTTTAATTGGAAGGATCTAGCTAGTCTAATTAGTCCTTCTCAACCTTTAAACTTATTGGTGCTCCCACTTAATCTTACGTAAAGTAATTATCAAAGACTTGGATATGATCATTAGGAGATTTATGTGGCCTGGAAATTTAAGTTATTCCCATGGGCCCAAATTTAAGTGGAATGAAGTATGCACTCGTAAACAAGAAGTAGGCCTTATCATCAGTTCCTTTAAATTAAAAAAACTAGATGTTGATTGAAAAGAAGATTTGGAGATTATATGCAAACAAATAAGCAATTTAGGTTAAATGGACAAACGCTCACTGCTTCTCATAATATTACTTATTGAATCTTAACTCATTCCTGGCCCCTCATTGAGATGTTAAGATCAAGAAACTCTATCTACCCTCTTTTTAAACAAATGGTTGAGTTAGTTTTGGTTTGATAATTGATTTCAGATTATCCCTTTATACTTACTGAATGAACTCAACTCTCTCAAAGGTAGAATTCCCTCTAACACCAAAGTTTCTAAAATTTTATTATCTCGAGGTGACTGTTGGAATTTCAATCATAGAGGAATGACTCATATTGCAATCAACTTACCCAATTACAAGCAAGCTCAAGCAAAGGACGATATTTCTATATAACCATTGGAAAATTCCATATGTTTCTCAATCAAATCCTATCTGGAATTCTTTTGAACACATTCCCCCAAGGTTTGCTGGTATGATCTTATCTGGTATGACTTTGGTTCCTAAAGTAACTACCACCTCTTGGCTTTCCATCAAAATAAACTTTGTACCAGGGGTAGAATAAAAGCTCCAAACCATTGATGTGTTCTATGCAAAACTAAACCTGAAAAAATAAATCCTTAATTTTAATGCCTCTACTCACAATCCACTTGGCCCAACTAACAACATATGATGAAATTGTACTGCAATGTAAGTAATTGAGATCCTATTATCCAATAGGCTGCTAATTGGATCAAAAGGTTAGCTAAGGATTCAATTGTACTCAAAATTGCCTTTACTTATTCTGTA
This sequence comes from Erythroxylum oxycarpum, assembly GCA_025629785.1. NCBI lineage: Eukaryota > Viridiplantae > Streptophyta > Magnoliopsida > Malpighiales > Erythroxylaceae > Erythroxylum > Erythroxylum oxycarpum. The sequence continues at coordinate 17,752,375 of JAOTAZ010000218.1, forward strand.
TACATCATCCAAAGGGAAAGGAACAATAAGGTCCATAATAAACCCAAACTTGATAAGCATTGCTTAGCTTAAAAATTGTTTTGTTGGATTAGGGAAATCCTTATATCCAACAACTACCACACTCAAATCAGTGTCAATGTAAGGAGAGAGTGGTGTTTATGACTTCATCTATAACTCCTTGCTAGCTATATGTGTGATTCCACTTAAGTTACTCTCTTAAATGCTTTTGTTATATCTAGATATCATCTTGCTAGCTTGTAACCATACTCGATTGTAAGCCTGCTTATCCTACTTATTTTTAATATAATTCATTTAATTTTCAAAAAGAGAAATAGTACATATGACTAGATAACCACTCTAACATTTGGTCCTTAAATTGTTAAGGAAATTGGTCATTTCGAGTAGTATCATTCAGCTTCCTATAATCGATGCACACTCTCTACCCAACGATGGTTCTTTTAGCTTTGTTCTTCTTATTGGGTGCTACAATTATTCCTCCCTTTTTTGGTACAACCTACACAATACTCTCCTAAGAACTATTAGAAATAGGAATCACACTAACATATAGGAGTTTAGTTACCTTTGTCTTTATCACTTCCTTCATATTATAGTTACCTTTGTCTTTATCACTTCCTTCATATTAGGATTCACCCTGAATCATGCCTGCACAACTGGCTTGAAATCGTCCCCCATAAAAGTCTTATTAGTCAAAAAGAGGGGCTAGTTCTCTAATATCACAAATATTCCAAGTAATGGCTCTTTTATACTCATTAAGAATATGTAACAACTTCTCTTTTTGATCTACCTTTAAAGTTAAAGCAATAACCACTGGAAGATTTGAATTTTTATTTATAAATGCATATTCTATGTGATTAGACAACTTTTTCAAATCTAAATCTAGCAATTCTTAAACAGAGGATCTTAGGCTCTTATCTTACTTTTATCAATGCCTTCAAACTCCTTCTTCTTTACCATGGATTTATTAGAGAAGACTGTTAATAGTTCAGAAAATATTAGGCAACTAAGCTAGATGGTGCAGTTTGGGCCTATTGGATATCCTTCAAGACAATCATTGGCACTACATCCTACTGATTAGTTTATATTAAGGCTTGTAATTTACTAGTGGAGTTGGAGAACAAGGCGTATTAGGCAATCAAAGCATTGAACGTTGACTTAAAAATATTCAAAGAGAAAAGATTGTTGTAGCTGAATGAATTGAAGGAGCCATGATTGCACGCCTATGCGAATGCCAAATTGAATAGAGAACAAGCTAAGAAATGAAATGATGCTCATCTGAAGAAGAATGAGTTCGAGGTTAGAGATATGGTCTTATTGTTTAGTTTTCTCCTTCGATTATTTCCTCGTAAACTGAAATCAAGATGGAGTTGCCCATTTTAAGTCACTAAAGTTTTCTCAAATGGTGCATTAAGGTTAACCAATGATAAAGGTGAGATATTCAAGGTAAATGGCCACCAGTGTAAGCCTTATTTTGGAGGACATTTTCCCTAGGATCAAGAAGTGCTTTCTGTCTACCCCTCAAGTAATGCGAGCATGATGAAAAAGTCCTGCTAGTGACTTTAAACCTAGCACTAGTTTGAATAAACATCTAATCTCTTTATGTTTGTGTGTTTTGCTTAATTAACATTTTCTGAGTTTATTCTTTGCTTGTTGCAAAAAAGAGAGATTAAAACATAATTGGCAAAGATGGACCACCAACAAAATTATTAGACCAAGACACTCCTCAAATTTTTTTAAACTTTAAAAAATACACGTGCCATCACCGATACCTTCATTGCCACAATCTCCATAAGCATTCTCTTGCCTTTACTTTTTATTTATTTTATTTGTATTTGCTATTTGTTTTGTATGTTAGTTTTCCCATTACATATCACTTTTACATATTAAGGACAATGTGTCATTCATATATGGGGGAGTGGTATGCAATTGCATTTGCATTGCATGTTGCTTGTATATATGACTCCCTATGTTTGTGTAATATGCATTTTTTTCTTTTTATAATTTGTTTTGCATATGCTTGATTTTGTGAATGGGTAATGGCCGAAATTTTAATGAGAATTAACTTACTTTCGAACAAAGTTGTTTAACTTGTGAAAATATATTATCTTAGGAAGTTATGTGTTAAGTTTCTTTAATATAAATATGTATGTTAATTAGAATATGACACTCAATTTTACATTTTATGTCACTCAATTTTATGCGTTTATCATTATAAGTCATTTAAATAGGTAAATAATCCTATTTATCATTCATGTAAATAATTGTCTATAAAGAAATGAAGTAGGTTAAAATTTTAAAAAAATTTGTGTTTTGAATAAATAACTATTCTGCTAACCTATAGGATTAAATAGAGCTAGTAGTCAATTGTGAGTAGTGATATAACTGAGTAATCGAGGGCATTCATCACAAATGTTTGCTTTTGCGTCAACAGGATAAAATAACTCTCCAAACACGCTAAATAAAAAACACAACCTAGTTAAGTAACTAGGGCACATTTAGCATAAACTATTTGCCTTTGCATTAAGAGACTACATTGGCATTAAAAAAATTGAAAAAGTGTCGTGTGTAAGTAAAAACCTATTGATCTTGTAAAAATAGTGACAATTTTCATGGAAGGAGAATTAGTGATAGTTAAGATTTTTAATTGATCGATAATAGTAAACGTATGTTTGTACTTCTCATAGGTATAAGACTAAGTTGTTTATATCTTGATTGATATGTTGTTTATCTTAAATTGCTTAAACATGATCGAATTGGTTGATATATTGGAACTCGTTGAATAACTGGTTTTTAAGAACAAGTTAATTCCATAAGGTTGAGGCGATTGAACCATTAATTTTTATGTTGCATCTGTGCATGCTTATATGAATTTGTGTGCATTGTGTTGTTTTGTACTTGATTTTGCTCAAGGATAAGCAAAAGTGTAAGTGTGGAGGAGTAGACAAAAGATCACACTTGTCTACAAAATAATTTTGGTTTATGCTCTAGGATAATATTCTTCAACAAAAGTTTCTTGGAAGGAGCATTAGCTTCTCTTATATTCCAAGCAATGACTTTCATGTATTTGCATATGAAACAAGATGTCTTTTCCTCTTGTTAGATCTTATTCTAGATATGAGTTTAAATTCCTTCTCATTATCAATAGATGTAGCTACTTTGTCCTCCTTATTTATGATCTTACTCACTACTTCAGCCTCTTTTAAGCACATAGGAGTTTTACATGTGTTTTCATCCTCCACAAATCTTCAATCGTTATATGCTCTTTATTATAAGTAAAATTAGCCTCAATTCTTGTAACATCCCGCCCCTACTAAGGGTTAGAACCCTAAAATTTGGTGCACGTGGGCTTAGAACCCTAAAAATTTGAAGAGGGTGTGAGAATTGGGTGTCTGTCAAACGGAAACGAACATGGGAGTCCGTTTAACGGACAGCTACGGGTGAATTAGAACAACTTGGTTGGCTCATGTCTGTTTAACGGACATGAAGGTCCGTTTAATGGACCTTCTCAGATGAATTTGGATTGGTTGGCCAGTCTATGTCCGTTTAACAGACATACAAGTCCGTTTAACGGACATCCTCGGGAAAGCTTTAGTCAATTGCATTTTTGACCGTTTTAAATGTGTTATTTGTGATCTTACGTGACATTATGATAAAAATGCATTATATTTGGCTACACATTGATGCATTGGATAATTGCACACACTAAAATTATTGATCATGCACTCAATTGACATTTTTAGGGTATAATGGGTAATAAATGTGATTATTTGAGAATTATGAGTTATGGTTATTAGAAATTAATTTGGAAAGTGAAATTGGTAATTTTGCATTTTTGGAGAATTTAGGAAATTTTCTGAAATTTCTGGAGTTAATTTTCAGACTAGGAAAAATGTCGGGTGGCAGACCGATTGGTCAATGGTAGTAGCATTTATTGCATATGGTATTGAGTTTTGGGTATATGGCAAATGGAATTTTAACAAGTGGTAATTATTGGGGATTGGGCTTGAAGTGATTAGATTAGAAGGAAATTAGATTGGATTGTTGAGATGTTGCCATGTGGCATTGTTTTAGCCATGTATTTATTCAAATAAACCTTAAGTGTTAAGTAATTGAAGCTTCCCTTTTTCTCTCTCACGACACTCAATTGTTGAAAGCTAGTGGAGTTTGTTTGGTTCTTCTTCTTCTCTTTTTCGTGTGGCTTCCTTCTTATCCATGGGTTATGTGCTTTTCCCACTTAAAACTTAGCCATCATCTCTCTCTTGTTTCTTTGTTATCTTGCTTTCTTATTCTTGCTCTCCATATAAACCTATCTCTATCACTTTGGATGATACTCGGTCACAACAAAGAAATAAATGAAAAATGAGTCTCATGCACATATGCATAATATGATTAAATTGAGTGTATCGAATGGGAATGATTAATGTGATTGTATTGAATGAGAATGATTGAATTGATTGTATTGAATGAGAATGATTGAATTGATTGTATTGAATGAGAATGATTGATTTGAGTGTATTGAAAGGGAATGATGGATTTGATTGTATTTAAATGGGAATGTGAAATTGTATCGAATGAAAATGTGAAATTGTATTGACACCATGAAAATGTGAAATTGTATTGCATGTGAAATTGTATAAAATGTGAGTGGTAAGTATATTGAATATGAAATGTGACATGATGGGATTGTACTTATGTGTTACGTGAATGGGTGAACCATCAATGATGGTCACTCACTGAATTCACAAAACTCACCTAAAATTTGCATCTATTTTTCATTATTTCAGAAGAATACCTCGTTATGCAACGGGAGTAGGCTTACTGCTCACGAGGGAAAGTTAGAGGTTGGGATCAGTTCATGTCTGCATTAGGATTTTTTGTATAAAGTGTTTTCCGCAATTTCTGTGCGGTATGTGTTTGTATATTTCGATCTGTAATAAGTAGTACAGAATGAGAATCTTTTTAATGGAATTGTAAATGAGATTGATTAAATGCGAATATTGTTATATATCATTTGAAAATGTTTGCAAATGTTTTGTGTATTGATGGGTCCGAATGGCCCAAAGTGAATTGGTTTTTATTGAAAAGATTTATAAAGAAAATTGGGCCCTAATTGGTCATTGAAGATGCTTTGATTGTAATGCATGGAAAACAATGTGCTATCGACTTTTAACAATTGCGTGGCCTACATTGAAAACGGACTTCTGCAATGTTAGCGTTTTTAAAAAAAAATTATTGCGGTTTGTGAATGACTGACTGTTCTAGCATACTACCTTCGCGGGCACGGACTCGGATATCACCGTCGATGTCGAGTTCGGGTCTTGTAGAAGTGGGGTGCTATAGGTACGACCTACGGGCGTCCCGGTGTGTACCCTACGGTAAGGGGGCGCTACATTACATTCCTATTGGACCATGTGTTACAATCCTATTGGATCATGTGCTACAATTCTATTGGACACACATACTTTAATCTCATCGATCACAAATGCTTTAATCATATTAGTCACACATGCTTTAATCCAATTGGTCCATAAGTTGACTTTAGGAAAAATTACATATTAGTCCTTTTTCTTTCTTTAATTTTCACATTGGTCTATAATATTGTCAATTAATTTTATTATCCATATTTCACGTCAAAGTATGTATGTTCATACCAAAAAGAATAAATTACCCAATTTACCCATGTCTTTTACATTAAGTACCATTATGTCTCTTACTATACTTAGATGCACTTAATTCATTATGTTCACTTCTTAATACACCCGAAATACGTTATAATACTTTTATGCTATATGTTGGGGCCTTACATGTTCTCTCTGAAATGTTAGGGTTAAACTTGTCGATTAGTATAAAAGTTAGGATCAAAAGTGACCATTCTGATATATTTTATTAGAAAATTGGGTCTCACCTTGCCATATCAACAATGACATGGTACAGGGGGGCCACAAAAACAATAAAAATAATTTAAAAAATCAATTCAGCGTTGAACTAACACTTAACAGAGGGGTTAAATTTTCTGTTGGAGTGGGGTTAAATTTTAACGTTTTCTAAATGTTAAGTTTATAATTATTTTCTCTGAAATATTAGGGTTAAACTTATATATTGGTGAAAAAGTTAGGGTAAAAAATGACCCTTTTGCCTTTAATTTATTTTTGAATTGTGGATTTTTGTATAGCAAGTTTATTGTTAGAACTTATTTATTAAGTATTTATTTATTTCAATTTTTTATTTTTTTTGTGCGCACGCGCGAGTGTATTCATTTTTTTTAGGTAATTTGTAAATGACCTCTCAACTAGTTAAATGTAAGGCCGCATACTACAAAACTCTCCAGACTTACCGTTTCAGTAAAATTTTTACTCGATTGTTGTTGTTATTGTTGTTAAAGTTTATTGCTTAAACCTTTAGTTTATAATGATTAGATTGTTGAATTTATGTCGTAATATGTCATTATTGTTTTAGTCATGTTTTTTAGATGAAATTATTAAATAAATTTTACTATTATAGTAATTGGTCTTATATTAGCAATTTTATAGCGTTTATCTTTTAGATATATGTTAAATAAAATTTTTGATACATACAATAGTTTATATATTAAATATTTTAAATAAATTAT
>JAOTAZ010000218.1:17762162-17775267 GCA_025629785.1 Erythroxylum oxycarpum
GGGGGGGTTGTATCATTGATAGAAATTAAGAACATTTAACTAAAATTAAAGAAGAATGTATAAAAAGTAATTTTTTGGATTTGGGAAATTAGAAGTTCAAAATTCAAACAATAATCGAATGAGATAAAGTCCTCTTGAAAACAAGCTTAGGTTATCATAGTTCAAACAAATTTTCTGGGAGTGAAATTCACTAAGTTTTCAAATAATCAACCGTAAAGAACTCTTTAAGTCCAAGGTTTTAATCGATGAACTCCACTTCTTAAAACCTTGTTAGAAGCATCTTAATGTGTGAAACGAAAAAGTTAATGCAAGTGGTCACTCGGATCAAGCACAATCTCGATATCAAACAAAACTAGGCAGATAAAGAGGATTAACACAATCACCAAAAGACATAGATAAGACTTCATATATTAAGTATCAAAGTTCTACATAACTAGGTCCATAACACAAAACATCGTTCAACACTTGATTAAACTCTAACCAAGCTAATTTAACTACACTATCGTAAACCCTAACTCAGAGATTTACAATAATATAATTAAACTTGACAATGTCATATTACTCCCCTTTGAAGCCCGGTGAACTCAAGCCGCTGCTACATTTTTAAGAGTTGTGAAGACCTAGCCTTGCATAACTTCAGAAATCTCCATCACTGCTGAAGCTCCGATGTCACCCATGACTATGGAGACCGGGGGTGAAGTTGATAATGAAGTGGTCGGTGGTGGCGAATGACGGTTGCAGATGAAAAATGAAGGTGGTGAAGTGTCGGATGATTTTTTTTCGTGGTCTCCTCTGGATGCCGAATGACTTATGTAAAAAAAATGAACTTCCTTTGTAACCTAATTCGACAAGTTTTAAAAAATGGGTCGCAGGTCGGGTCAGTACAGTGAGAGAACTTTCCAATTAATGTCCGAATACCAACTTCTCGCCGCGACAAGGAAGGAGCTGCACCGTGACGTGTACTTCTTGGATCGCTCGCCGTGGCGGAATAATTAATCGACGTAATTAGTTTTCACCGTGACGTGCCTTCTTCTTATTGCACTGCGACATGCGTTGAGGACCTCACGTCCTGTTGACTCTTTTGATCTTTTGACTCTTTTTCTCCTACAACATAAAATAACAATTTGCAGTATCAATTGTCCTTAGAAAAATTATAATGCAATTAATGTCAATGTGCAACAATTTTACTAAGAAATTGCAAATGTAAGCTCACCATAAAGGACTAATTTAAGCACAAAATCATTACGTAAGAGTCAAAAAGTATGTTAAAAATAATGAAAGTGCAACCAATTTATATGATAAGCTTGGGCTCAATCAACGATATACAAAACGCACAAGAAGTGGGGGTTGAATTGTGTGTCCTTTTTCTTAAATACAATCCCCTTTTCAAAAACTTCTTTTGAAAACTTGCTTTTTCAGAACTATTGAATAACAGTATCACGAAGTATTGCAATTTGCTTATAAGTACTTGTATAAAACAATAGAAGTTAAACGTTGAGAGTTGAGAGTAAGAATCGACACAACAGATTTATGCTGGCTCACCCCAAACTATGGGCTACGTCCAGTCCTCAGAATTCTTTCTGAGATTTCACTATACTTCTCAAAAGTACAAGTATTCTTTTCGCCGAGCCTCTCCAGGTCTCATACAACAAGTATTCTTTTCTCACTTAGCCTCTTCAGGCTATTAGCTTTTCTTCTTTCTACTGAAAGATGTTTCGAGCTTTATTATAGACAATAATAGCTCTAGAGTTTAGCACAATGAATACAGTGTTTCAAAATCTCTTTGAATTCGCTAAATTTTTTTTAAATCTCTAACTTCTTCAGTCTTCGACTCTGACCCGTATTTATAGCCTTCGTCTTCAACTGCTTCTTGATAACCGGCTTTTTCTTCTCGTTTCTTGATCTTTGAAGAAATAGTTATTCAGTTGAGTTCTGTAACTAACTCAAACTAATTATCCATCTAACGTGGTATTGAGTCTTCATCTTAGTTTTGCTTTTGTTTCGTCTTACTTTCTTCAGTCTCATTTTCTCCGCTTCGTCATAGTTTCTCCGCTTTGTCCTATTTTTATCTCTGCGCTTCATCTTATTTTTTGTCTACAAGCTTCATCTTATTTTCGGTTACGTCTTACTTTCCGCTTCCGCTTCATCTTTTTTGGGGCTTCGTCTTAGTTTGACTTTAGCTTCTGCCTTATTTTCTTTCGTTTTAGTTTCTCCGCATCGTCTTAGTTTCTCCGCCTCGTCTTACTCTTGCGTCTTACTTTTCTTCTCCGCCTCGTCTTACTTTCTCCTATTATTATTATTTGGTTTTCATCAAAATTATTAATCGTAAAGTCATTTTGACTTAACAAGAAGGAAATGTGACACTTGAGGATCACAATTTTATCACATGATAGGAAAACATTGAATCAAGCCAGCGACACTAAACAAAGACGTTTCTTGGGAGGCAGCCCAAGGGAAGTAAATTTCTTCCTTTTACTTGTTATCAATAGTTAGGTTATGCATGTGTGCTTCTATGTTGGTCTGTTTTTAAGTTTTCAATAAAACGAGAGAGAGAATAAAACAAACATTTTCTCATTTTCTATTACTTCTAGGATTATATAGTTATGACTAGAGAATGAATTGACTAGAGAATTTCATGGCAAACTTAACATATACTTTTACTTTTATGATGGGTCAATGTGCACTATCTTTAGAAGAGTAGTGACTAGTAGTAGACAAAGTCAGTGAGATTTTAAGCTTTTATAGATTGACACATTCATATCAGTCTCATTGTCTTTGTTTATGTGTAACCTTTATGACATGTAAATCCTAAATTTGCTTTGATTTTCTATTCAAGAACAAATTTTTATCATATGCATTAACATGGAAATGATTAGGCATTATTTTCTTTTTTGAACTACATTAGCCAAATAGTCTACCTATTAAATGATTTCCTTTTAATAAGCCCCATAGAGCTATATTGGCCTTTTTTGTTTACTAACGACATTACATGCTTAAAACCTAACTAAATGTCCTTCCTAAGCCTTAAAGCTAGTGGAACATTTGTTGATTGTTAAGTTTGTGGATGTATAAATGTCTAAGTGCGGGGGTGTATATATGTGTGGGTTGGTTATAATGTTGGGATGTTATTTTATGTCATATCATTGAAATTCCCATGTTGATGTAGTTTCTTTCAATGTTTATATGAAAAAAGGTGAAAAAAAGTAAAGAAAAGAAAAAAGACAAATGTTTAAATAAAAGTATCAAGGAGGAAATGCATATGTGTTGCAAAGTTATATATGAGTAATCTTTCCTCCTAAAATTTTATTGAATGGGTTACTTGAGTATGTTGGATACAAGGTGGATGTTGCTTTCATTAGTCACTCCCTATGGTTACAAAGTCTTATCTATGATCAACTTTTATGAGAGATTTATTCTTCATGTGGTTTATATGTGAGGGCTCAAGTTTGAGTGGTGGAACATCATTTTTCCATTCATCATAGATGATATACATAATTGTGATTGAATGTTGGTTTTTGAATTAAATGTGATATTGAGTGTTACTTTTGTTTTCCTAGCTTTATTGGCTTTCAAGCTATTTGACCCAAATACATCTCACCCTACCCTTGCCCATATTACAACCTCAAAAAGTCCTTTGATTCATGATTTTGCAAATGAAACTTAGTGTTGGGGAAATGAAATGATATGTAAAGTTGTGGAATGTTTTGATTGTGAATGGAGTTGAGTGTACCTAAGAATTTATCTTCTTTATACACATTTTCCAAGTTTACCATTAGATGGCTCAGTTTTTAAAGTTATTCAATATTGTTTAATTATGAGTAAAAGCGTTAAATGTTAAATTCTTGCTATGAATTTTGAAAGTCATTCATCTTTCTCATGATTATGTATTTTTGGAATATATGGGAAATTAGTCAATGTTTAGGGTCTATGATCTTAATTTTGATGTTTTACCTAAGGACAGTCAAAAGCTAAGTATAGGTGAAATTGATACGTTCTTAATTGATTTTATATTTATTCCATAATACCTAGCGATTATTGATATGAAATTGCTTAAGATACTTTGACTTATATGTGGTTTTAAGCAGAATTTAGAAATAAAAAAGCTAAAGTGAGTTGAAAGCACCATCTTTGAGTCGTTTTTCAAAAATTCACACTCACTCATCATTATGGAGCAACAAGAAGAAGTTTAAAAGCAAAAGAAGACAAGAAAATGCCAAGAAAGATGAGATATATGTTGAACATATCAAAAGCTGGAGACAAGAAAAACAAAAAAAAAGGGAAATTATAGGAAAATGACTCACGACCATATATTAATTTGACATGGCTGTGACCATTAACTCATGGCCATGCTAAATTATTACAAAACCATGAGTTTTAACTCACGGTTGTGCAATATAAATGCATGGGCATGAGGCAGTCCTCACACCCATACGATGTTATGTCACGGGTGTGACACACAGTCACACCTGTGATAGCCCCAAGTATCACAATAAGCTATTGATTGCTCACCCATTTAACCTACATTTTTAATATATAAAAAGGTACATATGATGGCAAGAGATACGAAAGATCTTTGGGTGTTTTAAGATGAAGCTTCGGGAGATTTCAGTAGAGCAGATAGGGAGATAAAGCTCTCCCATATGGAGAGACTCATGGAATGGTAGCCATTTTAATGCCAGTTCGGAGGAACAATTGATGCTGACGAACCGGTTAAGCATTTCCTTCCTCGTATTCATTAATTTCTTTATCTCTTTAGAAATTGATTATGTTATCCTATGCCTATGGATTTGGGTTTTGTGTATGGATAATGATATTATTATTATTATTGTTCTATACTTTGTGTATGAATCCATAGCTAAATTTTGAATATAACTTATAATTATTATGTTGAAATTCATTTGTAGTGACTAATGGTTCATAATCATTAGGGATAACATAACCTAGGTTAATTGACCCGAGCGTATGTGATTGTTGCCTTGATTAATCATTTTTCCTAATTTGTAATTGATCGGGTGTTAGTTATACGTAAGTTTTAATAAATAGCCCTCGATAATTTGCAAGCGCACAGTTTGTTAGCATAGTGCCTAAGGTGTCGAGCCCATAAGGAGGGATAATCTAATCCTAAAAGCTAAGGCTAGAAACAAATCACAGAAATTCAAAATGTACGAAACTAAAAATGAGAATTTAATTCAATCAATCAAATTAAGAATCGAACATGAAAATATTAATTATTCAGCAATTGCAACACACACCTAAAAATCAACCTAAGGAAATTACCAATTGAGAGAAAGGAAATTTTACCTATCCTTAATGCTAACCTAAATGATTATGAATTATCAGATTGTTGGTTATAGATGGTCCTAGGGTTGATTACTCTCTTTCGAGTTATAACCATTAACCCTAAATCATAAACCCTAATTAGAATATGAAAGTTACAATATCTCAATTAACAACCTATCTAAAACCATAATTAGTTCTGAAGTTCTCTAATAAACTATTGGAAACCTATGTAAGATCTCTCCTCCCATAATTTACTGATTTGATTTAATTCTTGTTCTATTAAATCACCTAACTCTCGTTAGCTCAATTTAGTCATTTTTCATCAAATTCACCCTCTTAGTTTGTTATCGAATTTTGCACTTGCATAATTAAAGCAAAACAAATCCAATAACCACATAAACAATCAGATTTCATTAATTCAAAGATAAAACTACGAAGGTGAATTTAAAACATCTTCAACATTCAAGATCCTATCATCAAACTGTTATTCCAATTCTATACACTAATAAAACTAAAAATAAATAGGAAATATGATTTGAACAGATGATGGGAGGCAGCGATGTCGAGAAACTATTGATCCGGGAAGTATGTCGAGTCAACTTATTCTCCTCTTTTCTCTTCCTTCTTCTTTGTCTCTATCTCTCGATGAATTTTCTCTAGGGTTTCTCAAGGTGGTTGATGCAAAAGCTCCCTTTGCCTCTTTTTTTTTTGTTCTTTTAAATATCCTTTTATGTTCTGAGCAGCCCAAATATTTTTTTGTGGTCCAAAAATTTCAAAAATCTCTCGAAACTTGACATTTTTAGTGTCTGCATGTCTATCTAATGCAGGCCACGATCATGGCTCACATCTGAGCCTTCTAGGTCATTCCTTACGCTTCTGTCATGATCGTGGCATGCAGGCCACGATTGTGGGCTAACTCTAGTGCTTTTGTCACGAGTCATTATTTTGAACTAAATGTCTCCGAAACTTCTCCGTTCTTCCATGTTGGACCTAAAGCACTAGCAAAAACATAATATATAACTCAAAGACTTGTATTAACCAACAAAACACATAAAACATAAATAATTAATAAGCGAACACAATTGTAACCTAAACACATACTAAATGATTGAATTAATGGCTAAACACATATCAAACTATGCCCTAAAACATGATGCAATTTACAATTATAAACATCCCCATACTTAAATGTTTGCTTGTCCTAAAGCAAACAAAACAACAAACACACAAAAATCACAAGGCACACAATGCAGTAGTGAGACAATGGCTTCAACTTCATGAAATAAATTAAACTTCAAGCACAATTATTCAAGTTATTGCAAATCATTAACATGTAAAATCTACATCTAGAAGCTCTGGACTAAACATACATATTAATCAAGATCCAAATGTCGAGTTATTCACCCTTTTCAATTATACACACACATTAAAAATTATTCGGTCATTCAAACTCTGTAACTACTCCTAAGTACATTTTCATGAAAAGTTAAGCTATTTACAAGTTTAGAAAATTTTATTAGAAAATAATTGTTATTTACTTTTTATTTAATTTTTGTGAACATGGACTTAGTTTCTTACTCAGTGGTAAACATTGGTTATGAATGTCGATTCGGTTACTCAACTAAGTCATGTTTTTATTAAATTGCTTTGTTCGAATGTCATTATAGCCTTTTGATACGAAGGCACACATTTGTTATACGTGTTGATCTGGTTACTCGGCTATATCACGTTCTCAACTGGCTACTAGCCATATTCATAACTTGAAGGCCAGCAGAACAGTTATTTATTTAAAATTAATAAACACATATTTTTTATTTTTATTTATTGCCTACCTTATTGCTTTAGCTATTCGTTTCTATAAAAAAAATACTAGTAAAGCTACTTAAGTCGAAAGACCTAAAGTTAAGAATGAATGTGACAATTTAGACAATGACAAACTAATACTAAATCCTAATTAGCTTGTCTATTTAGCCAAATAACCTAGATTACTAATTTCACGAGCTAATGACTATTCATAACCTAATAGATTATGTTCAAATTTAAATCAATTTCAGTCTATCTAAGCCATTGACACATTCACACAATTCGTAATATGCAACCTAAACAAGCTATTATGCAATATGAAAAATTCACACTCAAAAACAAAATATATAACCCTCCCCACACTTAAACGACAAATTGTCCTCAATATGAGAAGAAGACAAACAAACACACATGGAATGAAGGGACAAAAAATAAAAAGAACAAAAATAAAGACTAACTTTAAAGGGTTATAAACAAAGCCTCATGGTGATGTAGGTGGGGATCGTGTCGGAGGTGGTAATTGTATGCCTTGAGCCTTGAAGTATCGATGAATATGATGTATATCTTGGCTTTAATGTCGTTGTGTTCAGGCCATCTCCTTCATCCTTCTAGAGTTCTCCGCAAGTGTATCTGTAATTTCCTTGGTGTTCGTGAAGATTGTATCGAGCACTTTCTTTCAGCCCGATTCATCTATGTCTCCTTCCTTTTTGAACTCCTCACTAATCGAGTCCTCTCCTGCCTACTGAGGCGGCGCTCTACTTGAACTCGCCTGACTAACCTTGATCTTCACAAGAGTCTTTTGGCTTTTGTTCCAGAGTTCTATGTTATGGGACTTAAGGATTTCAGCACGCTCAGATGATGGTGATTTAGAAAATCTGGGAGGTAGATGGTTAAACCACTACAGTCCATGTCATAATACTTAGCAATGGTGAAAACCAAGTTCCTCACACCCAAATTGTTGCTCCTCTTACATAGAGTTACAACAATAGCGTTCAACACATATGTGGAGGTGGACACTAGGATGCTGTAATCCATACACCACAATAGGAAAAGTTGCTTTGTTGAGCACTTATTGGTTTATGATTTATCAATAACCATTTGACATATGAATTTATACAATAACAAATGCTCATGGGTTCTTATTATGTTGTTGTGGGCATTTTTATCGTCATATCACTCTAACCCAATGAACTCATTCTAATAGCAAGAAGCACAAAAATCATTGTGTTGATCAATAATGGAAGACTCGGGGAACCCACAAATATATATACGATTTCAATGTTAAGCTCATAATTTCATCTCCACAACCTAAACTAAATTTCCTTAGGGTTACTAGGTTCGTAATAAAGGGAAGTGAAGAAATTAAGTGTAAGCTCCTACTAGATAGGATATTGGAAGTGTATAAACTTCACCCACTGAATTCTTTCTACTATATTCTGTTCCCTATCCCACAATTCTAACTTATCAATCATATCAAAATCAAAATAATTTGGGACTACTATTTGTTTAACTTTAATGGATTTGAAACGAATACCTTCCTCCTTTGTGTAAATTGGGAAGGGTGCTTTGAAGTCCACCACCCTGTTCCTTCGCCCTTGGCCTGGGACTTGGTTTTGTCCTGATGATTGATTGTTATTGACTACTTGATGCACTGCATACTGGATTGCAAGTAGGTGAAGGTTGGAATAAAATGAAAATTTAGAATTCAATTAGAGAGAAGTGAAAGCATTTGGAGGTTCTAAACTTAGAAAGATAAAGCTAAAATCTAAGTGAGTGAATAAGTGAAATAAGAAATGAACATATAGGTGAATGAAGAGTAAAATGGTAAAGCTTTAAACTGAAAATCGCTTGGGACAAGTTTACCCTATTGTAGCCATGATCATGGCCTGCAATATTTTCACCAATTTCTATTTTTTTCTTCTTTTATTCATCTACACATTCCCGAGACCACTTCCTAGCTCTTTTATAGCTCTTTCACATCTCTTTTTGCTTATTTCCTTAATCATCTAACTCATATTTAATTCCTATGCCTTCCTGACCTTAATTGAAAGTCAAATAACCTAACTACATAATTTAAACTATCTAAACGTCAAAGGAAATAACATGAAATTAATAATCCATAGGTTGCCTCCTATGCAATGCTTCCTTTAAGGTCAGTAGATGGACGCTCTTCTTTAATTGGAAAATCAGTTGGGATTAATTATGAGTGGCTTGCTTCCACCCTTTTTCGTTCAACAATAGTTTTGTAGCTTGTACGTAAGCTATAAATTGCAAAATGATCAGAAGGACAATATTGTTAAAATTGAGAAAACCAATTAATTTCAGTAATATCATGTTCACTAACAAATAGTGAATAAAATAGGCGATAACAAAACTCCTTGAATCTTCCATCAAGTCTAACATTTTGTCTTGTAAAAAGGTGAGTTACTCTCTGTCTTGTAAGGAGGTGAGTTACTCTCTTTCTTCCGTAATCACCTGCGTCTCCTTTGCTTCTTTCGCTTCAAGAATAGAGTCTTTCATACCTTCTTCAAACTCGATGTTTGTTGTTATCCATTCTTCATCCTTTTGTTCTTTTGAGCACATCAATTCACTTTAATGAGTTACCCTCCTTCGGATTATTTAATACATCATTCATGTTGAATGTCATTTGGTCAACATTAATCTTAAGGATAAGGTTCTTTTCATAGACATCTGCTAAAGATTTTTTGATGTTCACACCTCGTATATTAAGAACTAGTGAATAATAGGGAGGGTTGACATTCTTTTCTTCATCCTTTTTCTTCTTCTCTTGGTCTTTAATAAGGTGGCATTCAATTTGGTTTTCAATGATCCTTCTGGCTCTCCCCCATTCTTAGATGCGATAGCCTCATATTGCTCTTTTTTATGTATTTCCATATTACTTAGAGAGTCTTCAACACTTCTCTTACAAAATTCTCGAGAAAGCTGTCTCACTCGAATATCTAGGTTGGGAATAAACAAGTAATGATTTTTTGTTACTTTTTCAATTTGCTCTTTTAGTCTCCTCTAAGCCTCTTCCAGGTCCACGAGCTTATCTAGTATCTTGTCCAATTTAGAATACCATGAACTGGACTCATCTTACTAAAATCCTAATAGGTCTTGATGTCCTAAATGAGTCCTTACATTGTTGGACCAATAGAAATTTGGGTGGTTCTATCACCCCGGAGTGTACATGTCCCAATAACAATCATTACTTCCCCAACCAAACCATGCCTCATTATGTTTTGTAAAAGTTCCTTGCTCCCTATAATATCTATCCTCCATCATTGCTCTTTCCATTTTTTCTTGGCATCTAGCTCTTTAGATGTCTCATTCTCACTCTAAGATGTCTTGATATGTCTCTACTTTATGCCCCAAACTTCTTTCTCTATTTTTTTAAACATAAAAATGGTGAAAAAGCCTTAGATTACACGAATTAAACTAATTGTCTCACCGTTAACCACGTCACAAACTTGATCGAGTATTGGTTGTATGTAAGTTTTAATAAATAACCCTCAATAATTAGCAAGCATACGGTTTGTTAGCATAGTACCTAAGGTGTTGATCCCACGAGAAGGGATAATCTAATCCTAAAATCTAAAGCCAAAACCAAATCATAGAAATTAAAAATGTACGAAACTAAAAACAAGAATTTAATTCAATCAATCAAGTTAAGAACCAAACATAAAAATATTAATTATTCAGTAGTTGCAACAAACACCTAAGAATCAACCTAAGGAAATTATCAATTGAGATAAAGGAAATTTTACCTATCTTTAATGCTAGCCTAACTGATTATAAATTATCGGATTGTGAGTTTTAGACGATCCTATGGTTGATTAATCTCTTTCGAGTTATAACCATTAACCCTAAATTATAAACCCTAATCAGATTATGAAAGTTGGAATCTCTCAATTAATAACTATCCAAAACCTTAATTAGTTCTGAAGTTCTCTAATAAACTATCGGAAGCATATGCAAGATCTCTCCTCTCACAATTTACCGATTTGATTTAATTCTTATTCTATTAAATTATCTAACTCTCGTTAGCCCAATTTAATCATTTTTCATCTAATTCACCCCTCTTAGTTTGTTATTGATTTATACACTCACAGAATTAAACAACAACAAATCGAATAACTACATAAACAATTAGATTTCATTAATTCAAAGATAAATTACGAAGGTGAGTTTAGAACATCTTCAACATTCAAGATCCTATCATCAAACTATTATTCCAATTCTATACAATAATAAAACTAAAAATAAACAGGAAATACAATCTGAACGGATGATAGGAGGCAGCGACGTCGAAAAACTCCTGATCTGGGATGTATGTTGATTCAGCTTTTTCTCCTCTTCTCTGTTCCTTCTCTTTCTCCATCTCTCGATGAATTCTCTTTACGGTTTCTCAAGGCTGCTAATGCAAAAGCTCCCTCTACCTCTTTTTCTTGTTCTTTTAAATATCTTTTCCTGTTCTAAGCAGCCCTAAGGTTTTCTTGGGCTCTGAAAGGTTCAAAAAACCCCTCGAAATTTGACATTTTTTAGTGTCTGCTCTCTTGCCCAATGCAAGCCACGATCATGGGCTACATCCGAGCCTTTTGTCATGATCGTGGGTTGTTCCATACGCTTCTATCACAATCGTGGCATGTAGGCCACGATTGTGAGCTAACTCTAGTGCTTCTGTCATGATCATGGCTTGAAATGCCACGATCATGGGTCGTTGTTTTGGCCTGAATATCACCGAAACTTTTCCGTTCTTTGATGTTGATCCTGAAACACTAGCAAACACATCAAGGTATGTCAAAAACATAATATTTAAGCTTAAAGAATTATACTAACCCATAAAACACTTAAAACATAAATAATTAACAAACTAACACAATTGTAACCAAAACACATACTAAACGATCGAATTAATGCCTAAACATATATCAAACTATTCCTTAAAATATGATGCAACTTACACTTATCACTAATGCTACTACGTAGATGAATTGTAACACCCCACTCCCACGTGACCTGAACCCGACATCGATGGTAATATCCGAGTCCGTACCCTGCGAGGGTGGTGTGCTACATCACTCAGTATAATTTTTTTTAAAAGCACAAACATACACTATACAAAAACAAATTTACATACAGAATTACCGGTAAATACAATAACCACGGGGGCCCTTTTTATAAATACAAATTACTACAGTCCGTTGACTTTACAAATTGACTTAATCATTTAGACTAATTGGTTTCCGGTACTGAAAATTACTGTCCAATGGCACTGAAAATTTAGACACATGATTTTAGAATTTCTTGATTTGAGCCATTGGAATTTGGGGAGAAATTAGAGTAGAAATTGAAGGAACCAAGTTAATGCTTTACACTTGTGACACTTGTCACTTGTTTTAACCATGTATTAAGCCTTTAATTCAATTAAAAGCAACCTACCCCCTTTGGTCTTGACTTCCACGACACTTTCATAATTAGAAGGCAAATGAGCATTTTCTTCATATTTTTTTCTCTCCATCTTCGTAGCTTTCTCCTCCCTCTCTTCTTCTTGATTTTTGCTTGCTTCTTTGTTCTACCTCCTTCTTCATTGCTTGCTCTTCTTTTGGTCTTAAAAACACAAAACAAAAGTTCAACCTAAGCCTTCAAGATGATGAGCATGTATGGGAAGGGAAATTAGGAAGTTGGTGACAATTGGAAGATTTGAAGCTTGATTAGGTAAGAATTATGTTTTTGTCTTGTTTTGTTGTTAAATGCATTCATTGTGATGTTTGTACACTAAATTGTATGAGACTTATGTTGGTGTATATGGGTATGTAAGTTGGTTGTTTAATTGATGAATGATTGATGATTGGTGGGGTAAAATCAAATGAATGTAAGTAGAGATATTTAAGATGATTGGAAGTGAAATTTGTGCTTAAAGATTAGTGTAGGACATGATGGATGATTGAGTGAGTGTTGCTGCCATTTTGAGGACTAATGTTCAAGAATAGGTTATGAGTTGATTATGGTGGAAATATGA
>JAOTAZ010000218.1:17851582-17861912 GCA_025629785.1 Erythroxylum oxycarpum
GGTTTGGGGTGAACCAGGATAAATCTCTGTGTCAACATTTCTCTAACTCTACTTTACTTTATTGTACTTAAAGTTTTTAAATAAGGGGACTAACACGAAAAGAATACACAATTCCCCCTTTCTTGTGCATTGTAATTGCTTTATTAACTTGTGATTCACTTCAAGTTTATGACCTGAAGTAATCCAACGAATTTAGTAGAAAAAGATCCAAAAATTAAGAGAATAACTTGTAGAAATCTTCGCAATACACAACTTAAAGAGTTCAAGTTAGATCAACAAATAGAGGACTTGAGAGGTCGTATTGATAACCATGCAAAAGCAACTAAGAATGTTGTTTGATTATGCTTGACTAGACTTGATAGGAGCAAAGCTAGCATTGTTAGACCAACTATGAGTACCAACAATTTAGAAATTAAACCAAGTATCATTCAAATGGTGCAACAATTTGTTCAATTTAATGGGCTATAAGATAAGGATTTGAATGCACATTTCTTAATCTTTATGGGGATTTGTGATACCTTCAAGATCAATGGAGCTAATGATGATATGATAAGACTGAGATTATTCTTGTTTTCATTGAGGGCCAAAGCGAAACAATGGTTGAATTCTCTACCAAGATCATCACTTACTACATGGGATCAAATAGTAGAGAAGTTTCTTCTGAACTACTTCCTGCCAACAAAGATTACCAAATTAAGTAAAGATACCTGCTCTTACTCCTAGGTTAATTTAGAGGCATTATATGACACATAGGAGAGGTTCAAGGAGAAAATGAGGAAGTTCTCAGATCATTGTTTACCACTTTGGATGCAATTTTAAAACTTTTATAATGGGCTAAATCAAACTACAAGGCAGACAATAGATATAGTGGCTGGGGTACTTTAAATAACAAGACACAAAAAGCAACCCACGACCTCATTGAAGGCATAGCGATAAAAAATATCAATGGTGCTCCTCACGAGCAAGACTTAATAAGCCAATGAGGGTATATGAAGTGGATGCGGTGGCACAATTAGCAAACTAGGCGAAAGCTTTAAGTAGAAAGATTGATAGACTTACTATGAATCCACAGTGTCAAGTTATGCAATGTAGGGTATGTGGGCTAAACCATTCAAGTCAAAGTTGTCAATCATTATAGCCCGAACATATGGATTGTATGGGGAATGCTTCTAGACCCTAAGAAAATCCATACAGTTATACCTATAATTTGAGATAGAGGAGTCACCTTAATTTCTCTTACATAAATCAAAGATAAACAAGGAAAAACCCTCTACCAAGATTTTAACAATATCCACCTCAAGCTAAGAATTCGACTCTAGAAGAAATGATGTCTAAAATTATTCAAGATTTAAACACAAGACATCAATGAACATAGTCTTCTATACATAACTTGGAGGTTCAGATCATTCAAATTGCAAAACTAGTATATGAAATACCACAGGGGAGTTTGCCTAGTACCACTAAAATAAATCCTAAACAACATGTATGGAAATCACCCTTATTAACGGAAAAGAGCTTCAAGAAGAAAAGGAACCCCAAGTTGAGAAGGAGAATCCAAAGAGTCAAGGAGAAAGATCTAATGGATGCACAATTTGATAAGTTCCTTGAAATGTTTAAGCAAATCTTGATTAACTTACTCCTTGTTGAAGCTTGTGCAGACGCTATAGTATTTGAAATTTTGAAAGAGCTACTATCAAATAAGGGAAAGTTGGAGGATTTAGTGACTGTAACATTGAGCTAAAGATGCTTAGGAATTTTGAAAAGCAAGCTACTAGAGAAGCTCATAGATCTATAGAGTTTTACTATTCGTTTTCAAATTGGTAGTTTAAATATTGATAAGGCTTTAGCCAATCTAGGGGTAGATATTAACATGATTCCTTGCTTGTTATTTGAGAAAATGGGATTAGGTGAACTAAAACCTACTAGGATAAGTGTGCAACTGGCAAATAGTTTGGTAAAACTTCTTAGGGGCGTGATAGAGGATATTCTTATTATGGTTGATATGTTTATCTTCACAATAGACTTTATGATTCTTGACATAGAGGAAGATCTAGAGATACCGTTATTCTTTGTTCAACCCTTTTTGACAACTGCTAAGTCGATTATTGATGTTAGTGAAGGCAAGTTAATATTAAAGGTGAGGGTCAAGAGTTTGAATTTAAAATGTCTAATGCATGAATCCTACCCTTGAACTTATTAATGTGATCGAATCTAGTGATTTAAGTTATGATTCTTTTTCATATATTTTTTTAAGACTTTACCTTTAAAGGTCCACCAGAGCTTTTGCAAATTCAAGGCAGTAAACAAAAGACAAAATACGAAAATAGGCAAAATCAGGTAGCTTAATTAGAGGTTATGGAACCAATGATAAGACGACCAAAAGCTAATCTTTATAAGTTGCCTTAAGCATAAATGCTACTTGGGAGGCAAGCCAAGAATTAGGATAGGTTTTGTTTTAAAATTCTATTTCATTTTTTCTATTTTGATGTTAGCATAGGATTTTATTGAGTTTTGATTAATTTTAGGTTAGCACATTATGCATATTGAAGAGATTCTGCATATTTATTGTGTTAGGGTATGCATGTTAAAGTTTCGTAACTTTAAGTGTAAAATTTTTAAGTTTTTTTAACTATTTTTCATGTTGCACATGTTTACAGAGAATTACATGCTCACTATACACGCCCATGTAAACTTACATGGTTATATATACGCTTGTGTAACATGTCGTGTAAATCTGTGATAAGATACATTCCAGTGTGTCTTAAATTTTAAAGAGTTTGTGACTTACATCTACATGGGAGAAATGAAAGAAGTAGTGATGTGAGCAAGATCATGAGCGAAATAGCAACAAGGATGAGCTAGTAATGCCGGAGGGACAAATAACAAGATCAACAGATAATAAGTTCAAAAAAACGCTTCAATGTTATATGGGTTGAATTATAAATGGCATAGAATCTCAAGAGACAGTGAGGGCTAATGACAAGATAACTAATCGAATTGGACAAAATGAGCCAGAAAACTTTCATTCTTATTTAATTAATTATTTTACATTAAAAGCATAACTTTCAACAGCCCACTACTTGTGTCTTGGACTTGTTTAAAACTTTTAAGTTTAAGGGGTTGTATTTTAGAAATATTAGTTTGGGCTTTAATTGTTTTGGTAAAAGGCCCATGTTTAAAAGCCTTTTACGTAATTAGGGTTTCTTTCTTTTCAAGATTATACATCATAATAAACATTGTTTAAGGTTAGATTGGTTGAATAACAAATTCTATAAAGGAGGATTTCTTGTCTTCTTCTATTGCATCAAGAATATGGTTCTTATCAAGGTAAATAGTTGTGGAGAATTTGTATTCTTTTTTCCAAATCAACCTTATAATATATGTTTCCTTTCATATAAGTGATTGGGGGCTCATTAGAGTTGGGGATTTCATCTTGTTCATGTTTTATCCAAAATGTGTGTTTAAAGGGTTTCGGGTTTTTTAGCCTTGGGGTTCCGCTTCAAGTAGGGTAATTTAAAGGCTATCGCGAACTTACACGGTCTAATAGACGACCACATATCAGATTGTATAAATCACAGATAACCTTTAAATTACCCTACTTCTTTCATTTCTCCTATGTAGCTAATCCTGAAAGTCTCTTTAAAATCTAAGAGACATAGGTGTGTAATTTATTGTGTAAATCCACGATAGCCTTTAAATTACCCTCCTTTCATTTCTCTTAATTTTTCTCTCTCTCTCTACCCTCTCTATTGCCCCTCCTCCTCTCCAACCAAATTTTTTGCGTTTGTCTTACCAATTTGCGACACCCAAGTAAGTATTATCATCGATTTCACTTGTTTATGCATAAATAATTGAGGATTTTACAATTTTAGGGATTTTCACAACTAAAAACTCTAGGCTTAGGGTTTTGCGATTTATTGTAAAATTTATTAACTGTAGTTGAATTGTTTAATTATACCCTTATTTATATGATTTATTGATCCAATTTGATGAATTGAATGAGATTTGGATGAAATTTTAATTGGGCTTATGATTTTGCTCGCGAAATGTAAAATTGTGATGAGTTAAATTAGGATTAATTGATTGTTTATAATTAATTGAAGTTGTTTTCTAGTTTAATTTCATTTCAATTTTGATTTTTACATGAATTCAATGTTCAATAATTTAATTTTGGGTAATTATTAGATTAGGTGTGTTAATTTCAATTTTACATTTAATTTTGTAATTGTATGGTTATGTTAGTTTCATCTGTTAATGACAATGATTTTAATTTTAATTTTGTGATTAATCAGGTTGTTAATTAATTTTCTAATTTTATCTTATTTTAGTTTTTATGTATTACTTTGTTATCTAGCTAATAATTTATGTTAGATTATTAGTTTTTATTTTTTTATTGACCATAAGAAATAAGCATGGGTAAAAGGTTATTTTTCATACTTCATCTGCTATTTTGTCATGTTTATTTAAAGTTTCAGACACAATAATAGGACCATGATAAGCAAAAGTGGCACCAAGGAAGTGACAACAAGGAGAAGAGTCTTCTAGAGACCCGAGGGGTGCTCGCACACTTCAGCCACCAAAGAAACCTCTCATTTTACTCTTTAATGTTGTGACATATGAGGAGTAATATCAATGGCTAAGGTGAATAATTTCAAGACAGGCCAAAGCATTGACTGGGAGGCTCTAGGACAGGTTAGTTTGGTTTAGTAGGCTTAGTTTTTAAGATTATGGATCCCTCATACTGGAAGTTGACGCTCGAGGTGCTCTCCATGTTATTTATGGGGAAAGGCCACTATGACTGGGACTATCAAACACAATTTAGTTTAGGTTGTTGGGAGAGATGATCTACATGAGCTATTCGGATTTCTCTATTACGATGGTTGTACGACCAAGAGTTCATGGGAATGCCTGAATATGTGGGGCTGCAAATAGAATTCTCGTATGGGATGTCTTCTTGCCAATTCTAGAGCACTATCAACGAGGATGTCAGTTACAACCCAAGCAAATCCAAGGTATCATCTCTTCAACACTCAATGCTCAGATATATACATGCTATTCTGAGTCATACGATAAGCGAGTGGGGTGATAGCCATAAAGTCGTAGGGAATCTAGACATATTATACATGTGTAGCATGAGAGAGCATATGCCAATGCATCTGGGGCATACATTAGCCCAATTCATCCAGCATTAGAATGAGGAGAAGAAGGTCGGGATGATATTTTTCAGAACTTATATGACGAGGCTTGCACAGAGGATTGGGGTCTTTGATAGACTACCAGTGATGCAACTGGTTTTTTGTACGTGATGAAACACATGCATATAGTAAGCAGATGGCAGGGACCTATTAATGACATCTAACGTCTAATTAGGGTTCCCAACAAGTTGGTTGCATCAGGAGGAGTCAGGGAGCCACAAATAGCTGAGCATCACCACAAATAAGCTAACTACCAGCCTAGACGGGAGGAGTTATGTACGAGGAGGCTAGTGAGGAAGTGCCCAAGATGCCGACATCACACTCTAATTAGCTGAAGATGGGGAAAAACATAGGAAAGATCCTGGGTACTTAGCATACTATCCGAGCATAACAAGTGGAGATTATGGAGCGAATAGAGCAGCTCAAAGTCTATAATAGATGGAGGGCGGACCTATTAATACAGATGGTGGGCTATCTTCGAATGACATTTCCACCTCCACTCTCTGGAGTGGCTATATTGTCTTCAGCTGCATAACAGTTTATGGTTGTACGACCTAAGGATCCTCCATCGACGGACACGTCGGAGTCACAACAGGATTAATGGATGCTAATTTTTTTTCCTTTTCTCATTATTTATGTATTTTTTATTTTCTTTCCTATGTTGTTTTGTTTTGTCTAAATGTTAGTGCAATGTTATTTTCATTTATGTTATTTTTATATCCATGTTTCTTATTTATTATCTTTATCTTTATTTTTATTTTTATTTTCTTTGACCTTTTACCCGTTTTGTTTACATTTAAGGATGATTATATCTAATATCAGATGGAACCTTCAACAGATTCAGAAATCTATAATTCTTATTACTCAAGGCACTACCAATTTTTGAACCTTTCTTACTTTTTATTTTGTTGTGCTTCAATTGTGTACATTGGGAACAATGTACAATTTTAAGTGTGAGGAAAAGATTTTTTAAGATTATTATAATCTTTGTTACTGAATCATATTAACTGCTACCCCAAATTAGTTAAAAAAATGTCAAAAATACTTTAGAGTATTATAGATTATTGAATTGAATTAGTACACAAAAGGATGAAAGTTATAATAAACTTGCTTGTATACGTTATATTTTTAGTAATCATTGAGATAGTCAATTTGAATAAAACGTGTATATTGTTTACACACATAAAACCCTTTTTATGAGCCTATCAAAGTAATAGCAAATACATACTTATTTTAAGCTTTTTTATTCTTTCATGTGTGTTATCATGCATAGTTAGATAATTCTAGAACTTGCTTCTCTTGTTCATATTAAGACTACATTTGTTAAATTAGAAGCAATAAAATGATAAAGGCATTTAGATTAAACTTTGTTTATCCTATTTTCTTGACAATAACCCCACTATATTTTATCGTTTATAAGTAGCCAATTTTGAGACTTAACCTTTCCATTGATTATAACCACATTATTAGACATTACCTTAACTTTCTTGAAGCTTTTTTATTATTTTGAACCTTGAAGATTATTTACATTTAATTGAGTGCTTGAAACTTGAAATTTGATAGTACATAATAAATGTTTGAAAAAAAATGTTAAAGTTATGATACCAATGTACTTAGGGTGGGAAGGACCATAAGTCCACTGTAAAGAACTAAGTTTCTTGAAACTTTGTTTTTGTAAATTTTCAATTTTATCACCCTTTTTATTATCCCTATCATACCTTACCTAAGCCTCATTAAAACCTTGTAACAAAACCTTTTGATTTTTGTTTTTAGTTTACTTATAAGTGGTGGAGATATGATTTTATTGCAAGCTTATGGATAGGAATACTTCTATGCATTGCTTTGAGAGTTCTTACCTATTGATAGTTGTTTATCATTATATTCTCGATAGGATGCTATAATTCCTCTAGGATCTTAAAGACGTTTGTTCTGCCTGACAATGCATCTATCAATTGTTTGTTTGGGTAGCTCAATCTACTATGGAATATTGTTTTCATCTACAAAACCAAGTTAAGACC
This sequence comes from Erythroxylum oxycarpum, assembly GCA_025629785.1. NCBI lineage: Eukaryota > Viridiplantae > Streptophyta > Magnoliopsida > Malpighiales > Erythroxylaceae > Erythroxylum > Erythroxylum oxycarpum. Next base: position 17,858,796 of record JAOTAZ010000218.1, read on the forward strand.
ATGGTGTATGCACTTTCTTAGCAGCTACTTCCATCTCCTCCAAGTGTCATATAAGGTCTTATGTCACAACCTGGAACCACATCAGCCACATGACAATTGCCGCATACCGAGGCTAAGAATACTCATGGTACCCTTAACCTAACTATGCAAAAGCTAATTGAATATCCTTTGAAAACATTTGGACATCACAATGGTTGTATTCTGAAAATCCCAAAACTCAATTAAAATACCTATAAATCAGTTTTAAACGCACTTTTATATTCACATTTAAAACTCTACCACAAGTTCTGGACTTTTAAGTCTACTCAAGAGCAATCTTAACAACAATACAAAAGGTTTATACATAAGATCATTTACAAATCACATGACAGTCAAAAGTTAATTTACAAAATCATAAAGGATATCAACATAACCAACTTAATAAAAATAGATGATGAGCCATTATACAACAAAAGTACAAAATAGAGACTACCCATGTGTGATAATGCCCTGAAAATGTCAAAAGACCGCATACACTCAGAGCGTCAAGCTCACCAAATTAACCTACATGGTTGGAAAGCAAAGGGGGTGAGTACATTATGTACTCAGTGAGTAGAAAAAACATATATCATAAACAGAACCTGATACACACCAAGACGGTCTAGATAACCTGAGGACGGGATTTTCACACATCTAGCATACACATAACTACTATGAAATGAACATACATGACATAGAAACACATAGGCATAGCCTAAGACTCAACATATACTAGTTAGGAACCACGTAGGCCTAGCCTATTAATCACTGATCAAGTGAACATAGGTTTCAGTTCCATTACATAAAAGTAGAAAAGCATCACATGTATAAATCAAATCTCGTTAGGAAAACAAATCTCATAATAGGCCAAAACAATCATGTGTGTCGCCACTAGTCAGCCAAACTAGTGTGCACACCCATCGATTTCTAGTATTAGCTCGACTTTCATCCGTGGTGAGTCTGGAATACGGTTGACAAGAGCGTCATAACCCTAGGTGATGACCTTGCCGGTGACCAGACCTCTAGGTGTGCAATCAGCCGCCAATCCCATAGAAAGGTGTCAATACGGAGACTCGACTTTTATGTACCAACATCAAGGGTACAGGGTCGTTTAATCCTAACACACAAATGGCCAATCGTTACCTCACCAATCACAAAAGTCATATACAAATATTAAGTACTAAAATCAAGTAAGGCACTATGCCTTTATTTATCGATCCAATCAATGAAATGGAACCTTGTCATGACTCTAAGCCAAAAGAGAACACATACACACAGCATACATGACTCGATTATGCATATGTAAATTTTAAAACATTATTTCATACAATAAAATTCATCTTTTTCACTCTATGTGCAAAGTTGTTCAAAAATGTAGTTCAGAAAATAAAACATTGTACTTTGCACTTTAAGTGAAAACAATATCATTTCTCAAAATACATAATAAAAACATCAGTTGTACTCCAACTGTAAAGAGTTATTAAAAATAATTTCATTTATTAAATACACAAGTATACTAGCATCTATTTAAGATTCAATTCTACTATGTATTACCTAGGTTCAAAATTCACATACAAGTCATCATGCATGTCTTGGGATGTCCTAGTCCCATTTGAAAGATATGATTTCCCCAACTCACCCTAAAAGAAGGTGTATACTTCCTTGATTTCAACAATCCTCGGTACGAGCTCCTTGATCATCAACTCCTGAGCCTTTATACATACAAATATACAATGTATTTACTACTCAAACATATATCTCATATTCATACACCACCATAACCAAATTCATCCCTAATCAATCATCATAAATGTTATTCTATCAGATGTCAATATGTCAATAATTCACTGACTAATTCAGCTCAATGTCTCCTCAACCATCAAGATAACCTAACCTTGTGTGCAATGTTTACTTCCTTTTCTTCCTAGTGTTCCTTTATGAACAAGTTGTCTTCTTTTAATCATAACTCTCTCTAAGAAATCCAATGCCATGATTCTTTTGCCCCCTAAAAACTAGACTTCCATTAGTCTTAATATATCCCAAAATTACACAAACTACAGCTCCCTTTAAAATATAATCTCCATCCAAATTATGTCCTATTTTTGGTAAGAAACGGACTGGCAACCAATACTCAACCCTCAATAAATAATTATCAATACATCTCCTAACAAAATAGTTTCAAAGAAGCATTAATAAGACATCAATAATCATTTTTCATGTTTTATACTTTCACTAATTCGGAGTTTAAGGTCCTCAAAATTAGGAAATAATACAATTTTCTTGCACAGGGGTCTATAATAGGCAGTATTATGGAAACAAACATAACTCAATCTCTAGTCACTATTTTGTCAAGCCACTTTGACAAAAATAAAGTAAGACCTATCTCTACAACTTTCATTCTTTGAGTTTCTTCAGATTCGTGCTCTAAGGATATGAAAAACAGATCTAAAGAGAAAGATGAAATCGAAACTAGAATTTCAACTTACCTTGATAACTTCTTTCCTTCTCCTCCTCTTCCCTTTTTTCTTTCCTTCTCTTCTCATTTTCGTTTCTATCTCTCTTATAACCTTATGGCCAACTTCCACTCTCACTTTTATTTCCTTTTTCATCCATTTTCTCTAGAAAATTCAAGGTCAAACTAATCTATACGTTACCATTCCATTGGTCAATGTGTCACCCTTTTATTGGTACATATGTTATCCTTCTATTGGTCCATATATCACTATTCTATTAGTCTATATGTCACCCTTCTATGGGTGCATATGTTATACTTCTATTGGTCTATATATCACTATTCTATCGGTCCATATGTCACTTAATTTAGGCTTCACTTGTCACTCATTTAAGCCTACATATATCACTACTTGTAAGGCTACATATGTCACCAATTATAAGGTCACATATGTCATCATTTGTAAAGCTACATGTAACATCCCATCACCGATGGGAAGGGTAAAATAGTAATTTGGAACAAGTTATGTTGGACCCCGAGCCTTAAGTGGCAACTTAGAGATATGAAATGAAAATTCAATGAGTGTTTTACTATATGTTTTGTGTATTAGATGAATTTTATACTTCAAGGATATTGATGAGAAAAGA
>JAOTAZ010000218.1:17869485-17880329 GCA_025629785.1 Erythroxylum oxycarpum
ACGTTTCATAATATCCACTGGAATCAAATCTCATCCTCGCCAAAGTTCCCTGCTAGGTCATTTATCAACCAAACAAACGCATAAAAGACAATTCCGTAGGTTTCCAAAACATTCCCACAAACAACAAAAAGCCGCAAAAAGGTCACAACACGCATCAATATCCTCAACCCAAAATAAAATAACCATATATATACATACATTTCCAATGAGGACCTCCACTACATAAAATAATAAATAAAACTGCAACAAGAGCAAAAACAACACAAACAGTAAACACAAACCTTTAAGTGTATCTCGCCGAAAGGCTTACATCGCCTGAGCCGACTACTACTGCTACTATTGCTACTATTCAAACTCGCCGCTTTCCTCATATATTTAACGGAATCTTCTCCTATCACAACACTCTTCTCTCTTGCCGGACTCAAAACGATCTTGTCAGGTCCATGAATCTTATAGTACGATAAGACTCCATCTTCCAGAACAAACCACCGGGATCTCCATCCTTTCCCATAATTAACCCATTTGTACAGAATCCCCGCAATGCTCCCACTCACGCCTCCATGAAACACTTTGGAGTCTCTAGCCTCTGTGATCGGCTCTTCGGTCTCGTGATTAGTTTCGAAATCGGTGCCAATGGAGGACATCTGAGCGGCGAGGCTAGGTTTGGAGCTCTGATTAACGGCTCTGATCGGCGCATCGAGCCCTAGCTGGGAGTTGCTCATCGATTTCGCGACCACCGGGTCAGTGCGATCCCGATCGATCGAAACCGGAGCAATGCAACAAAGAGGATTCATGGAGGAAGTAGCAGAAGGTCAAAAAGGACGCAGAGTGTTTGATTCGGGTCGGGTCGGAGAATGTGAGACCCGATCGGGAAATGAGAAACGTTTCATAAGAGATTAGTAACGACTATGTATATAAATATATTAATTATACAGAAGGACTAAATAAACTGAGCAGGAGCGGCTGAGTTCTGGGTTGTTGATGATAAATTACTACTACAATTAAAGAGACGGGGAGAGAGAGAGAGTGAGTGGTGATGGCGGCAGATCCATTTAAGACAGTGGTCAGGTGGTGCAGACAAGCATTATTGTACAAGTGTGAAGTCTAAAGGAAGCTCGGCAAGCTAGTCTATGATTAACCAAAGATGGATGCTTGATGAAAGCAAAGATAAATTTTGTAAATAGCTAGACTAGCCCATGGATTTCACGCAAGCATTTGGTTGAACTGAACTGAGTTTATTCAATCATTTTTGTCTTAAATCCGCAAATTATGGACTTTGGACTGCAGGGAGGGACAAGATAACGTGGGCGAGTGCAGGGGGGCGTATGTCCGTCGGTACGTTGAGGTGATAAAAATGGCTTTAGTTCATACTCCCATTTTGTACATCTAACTTTGTATCTTGGAAAGCCAGCTCTAATGGATCGGATTCTACGGCTAATCTAATCAGTTATCTTCCAAAATTAATAGGGTCAAAACGAATGGAATTCTCTAATTTAAAAATTGTAGAAAAATTCTTTAAAAAGTTTTTTTTCTTTTTTTTAATATTCTTTTATATTTCAATTAATTAATAATAACAAAATACACATATGGTACAAATATTATGCATGGGGCAACAAATGTTTTTCATATGACAATTAAATTTAATTCAAATTAAATTAATTAAACATGACCTAAATGTATAATTTATTATAATTATGTTTCAAATGTTAGAGTAATGAATACATTTCTAGTATTAACAAGAAATATGCAAGTATGTTGCAGTTAGGTATCTATACCATATTACTTATAGATGTCAAGCCTATGGTTGTTGCTTATGAATGACCTTGTCATCATCCTCTCTAGCTTCACCTTACCTTCTAATTCATAACATACCTATCATTTTTAGTATTTCTAGCTAAAATGCAAAGCTTTCATTTTTTGAAGTTAGGTTTACAAACTTGAGACATCCCTAAGATCTTAAGTCTTCTCAAATTTATAAACATCTGAGTCTAGGTCTAGTGGTTTTGAGTAATGGTTTCTCCACCTCCAAATAAGATGGCTTATTTAGTATAGTATTTGAAGTGATTCAACTCATACTTGTAATGGTAAATAATAAGTCAAGTTCAAGAAGTGATTGGCCTATGATCCTCAAAACCATATATTTGATTTATGGAGGATTTGGAAGCTAAGAAGCATGAGTTCAAGTAAAAGGTAAATATAGATGACATAGGATTATAGCATAATATTTCTCCATATACAAGAATTTGCAAAATGCAAACCTACGAGAGAGCTAGTTTCAATAGACTCATGAAGGTGATTGTCTACCATGATAACTTTAGGTATATGATGAGGTTACCTTTTAATGAATTTTTTGTTAGTTTACTCATGAAATAGGTCTGAATCTAGGTTAGTTACACCCCTACTCATGATGCCTGATATCAATAATTTAAGTAGTATGTCATTTAGGATAATTTAAGTAGTATGTCATTTAGGAGAGATCGAACATAGCATAAACTATCAATTAAGGCTTGAAGGCAAATTTCTAGGTGGTACAATATATATAACATACTTGGTATGCGCACTAAAGTATGTAAGCTACTGAAAGGTACCCATAATTGGAAGAAGAAGCTTCTTTTTAGGGGATAGTAGTGGTTAGGGTTCAGGTCTATATAGAGTAATCCTGAATTAAAAAAAAAATAAAAGGGATAACTCTAGTAGTTTATTGCTTATCCAATCTAAGGCTTTGGGGGAACAAATTTGGTCCTTACCCTCTTGTTGAGATGCAGTGACTAAGAAAATGTTATTAAAGGCTAGAGTTTTTAATAGAAAGACCTATAAATATTTATTCTTATTCATTTTTTTGAATAATTAAGGTATATATTAAGTGTATTATTACTTTTTCTATCACTGCAAAAATGGATCTCAGTGACATTACATAAAGGGTTAAGAAATTAATACAAAAGGTCAACTTAGATTGTACAATTTTCACTAAACTTTAATTTAAACTCTAACGTTTCAACATGTACAAAAAGAACCTTAATGTTTCATAAACATTCAAAAAGAAACACATCATTTTACAAATGCTTACAAAGAACCCTAATTTAAAATTTTCATCAACTTTTTGTTAAAAAATATAACTATTAATTTTTTTAATTATTTTGTGGCCACCTTGTTACATGTGTATGCCATGTGGCAGGTGGGTTAAAAAAAGAACATTTAGCAGCTTAAGTTTTTTTTCTGATATGACAACTTTTAGATTTCCCAAATGCCCTCGATGTTGTTGCTAATGGCTTCTTCTATTACTTATTTAGGTTCAACTTTGCCTTTAGTGCCCCTTATAATGAATTCATCAATCACCGCAACTTTGCTATCAAGTCACTCCCCTCATCTAAATTTGACTATAACCACTTTCTTTACTAGTGGGCTTTTGCTATAGTAGCCACGGGGATCACCAGTGGCTCCATAGCTGAAAGAACCTAGTTTGTCACTTACTTGTTTTACTCTTCATTTTTAGTTAGGTTTGTTTACCTTGTTATGTTTTACTAGTTTTAGTCTATCACCAAGTTTGATTTAGATTCCTGTTTGGAATTAGACTAATTGGCTTTGTTAGTTTTAGAGTTGTTCACTTGTGGGTCAAATAACTGGTTTCTAAGGTGCTCTTATTAAAGGTCCAAGAATTAGTCATTTTGCATCAAGCAAGGCATTGACTTTATGTGGACACAATGCTTCATGCATGGTTCTAAGTACTTTTTGTGTTGGTTCGGTTAGTACAGTTTCAATCTTGGGTCATTTAGTAAAATCCTGATTGCTAACTTTATTGTTAACTATTACAGCCAATGGAGTGCAATCAGTCAGATCGCCATCGCCATCACCTTTACAGGCTGCACTATAGCCTTGACCACTCTTTTTAACAAAATATTGCTATTGGGTCGGTAGAATGTGACTAATGTATGCAATGGTTTGTTTGGTGGGTTCATGAACATAACAATAAGATGCTCTATAGTTGAGCCATAGGTTGCTATAACATGTGATTGGTTATAGTTTTATTTCTTATTGGTTCCAATAAGTTGGTAGAAAAGTTAAAGTTTAATAACCCACTAGAGGTAGGATATAGAATCCTTCTAACGTTTTCCACAGCTCAAAAGGATTCATTTCTTAAGACACATGGTTAAATATATCAATTCATTGTCGAATCATGCCCAAAGTTTTTTTACTTCATCTTCTCCCAATCTCTATCTAACATCTTTTTAGGTTTTGAAGGAACATCATCCTTCACACTTTTGTCCACATCAATAGGATAAACTAGATCTTTGCAATACAGGAGATCCTCCATCATAGGCCTCCAAATAGAGTAGTTTATTAGCGTCAATTTGACTATATAGATGTTTCCACATCCCATTATGATGACTTTGATACTATTTGTTGGGAGACAAGAAAAACATAACTCTCTAAATTAAAACAAAGAGAAATAAAAAAAACACTTCAAGTTTAAGAAGCAAATTACAATGAGAATAAGAAGAGGGAAAAAACTATGGGCCAAACCAATAATCATCTCCATTAAACTCAAGTAAGGATTTACAAAGTTTAATAACTCACCTTATAACTACAAGTTATCTCATAAAGTTTCAGGATTGAAACCAAAGTTGATATGTGAATCAATAAACTCTCAAATCAATTCCAAAAACAATAAAAAATGATAAGAGTACTATACCATTTGCTCTCTCTATGTTTTCCTCACTTTTTGATGTTTTGGTTGCTCACATATGCAAAACCTATGTGTCCTCTTTTTTATATCACAAAATAGGTTTTTTTGCATAGTACATGGTCATATATAAGACTATATAAATGACTGTGTCTCTTCAACACTGCCTCACTCACAGATATACATAATCACAGAGAGCTACATGCTCATCACACATGGTTGTGTAAGTTATAAGTATGGGCATGTACATGACCATGTATGTCTTCGTCTTTCATGTCCTTCTTTACTTAGTTGCAAAGACTTACACGGTTGATACACACAATTGTGTAAGTAAAGAACAAAAACATATGACACTTTACACGGACATGTATGTCCAAAAAATGCTTTATTTGCCCATCATCCATCTTGTTTTCATTTGTTTTTCATTCCCACGAACCATAAAAGTGTCAATAAGAATTGAAAGTATCAAAAATAGGGTTGGAAACACACAATAATTATGTTGGAAATTCATAAGTAAAGTAATCCCACACTGGAAAGAGACATAAGATTAAAGCAAGTTATATATAAAGATAGGACTCATAACTCATTGCATTAAGGTTTTGGGTTTTGATATAATGTCTTAACTGTATATGGTCTCACTTATATCTACTCTAATTTCTGCCCAAACGCCCTCAAAACCCTTCATTGGTATCATAGGCTAGATTGGCGAAGTTTGATGAATAGAGATTCATGGATTTGGCTATGATGAATATGTGATTTATGAAGTGACTTAAACGGCTTTGTATGAGCTATGGGTTTAAAGGGAGCTAGTCCAATATGGATGGATCCACTTATGAATGGGAGATTTTGGAAATTCAAAAGTGAAGCAATCCCACATCGAAAAGAGACATAAGGATGAATTGATTTATATACAAAGATAGGACTCATAACCTATTGCTTAAGGTTTCAGTTGAGATATGCACTTGGATCTTATCTAATTTCTCCTTAGGCCCCTTCGAAACCCTTCAATTTTGTCCTATTATCACGTTATGACCACATTAAGTTAAAATCTAAGTCTAATTTATGTTGTTAATTAGATTATAGCTTACAATATAAACATTATAGATGTTGAAATTTAGTGGATTAGAAACTCTTATGCTTTTAAGAGAACACCATAGTTTCTTCTATCTCTAAATTTTATGTTTCATTTGATCATCTTGAAGTGAATCACACGTTAATAAAGACTTAATAATTGATATCCAAATGCACAAGAAGGGGGGTTGAATTGTGTATTCTTTTTCACTGATTCCCTTTTTAACAATTTCTTTAAAAGAAACTTGTTCTTTTCTCAAACTATTGAAAATCAATATTGTAAAATATTTTCTGAATTCTCGTATGAAAATATTAAGATTGAAAATACAAAGTAATAGAGAGTTGAGAGTTAAGAGAGTGTTGACACAGCCGATTTATACTGGTTCACCCTAAACCATGGGCTATGTCCAGTTCTCAGAGATCTTTCTAAGATTTCACTATCTTTCACAACGTTACAAGTATTCTTTGATACCGAGCCTCTTCAGGTCTCTTACAACAAGTATTCTTTCACATTTAGCCTCTTCAGGCTATCTGCTTTTCTTTCAACTGAAAGAGTTTTTGATCTTTTGTTACAGAAAGTGATTGCTATACTTTTTCGTATAATAATATTTCTTAACTCGCTAAACTTCTTTCAAAATCTCTAACTTCTGCAGTCTTCAACTTCGACTCATATTTATAGCCTTCGTCTTCAACCGCTTCTTGATAACTACTTTTTTCTTGTTTCTTGATCTTTCAAGAATCAGTTATTCAGTTAAGTTCTGTAACTAACTCAAGCTGATTATTAAACCGACGTGGTATCGATTCTTCCGTCTCACTTCCTTCCGTCTGATTTTTGTTTTGCGCATCTTCCGTCTATCTTTTGGTTTGCGTCTTCCGTCTGTTTTTTGTTTTCACGCTTCCGTCTGATTTTTTATCGTCTAATTTTTATCTTTTGTGCTTCGGTTTGATTTTTAGCTTTTGCGCTTCTGTCTCATATTCTTCTGCTTCCATTTGATTTTTGCTTTGCTCCTTCCGTCTCGTATTCTTCTGCTTCTGTTTGACTTTGTTTGACTTTCTTCTTTTATGGCCATTTCCCATGATGTCTTTACCAAATTCAAACAAATTTTCCTTGAACAATTAGCAAAATTTGAATTTTATGCCTTTTCCTTACAATTCTCAAACAAAAACAATCCAATCAACAAATACATTATGTATTTATGCAAAAACAAATTTATTTATCTTATGTCTTTATAAAGAAATTAGAAATTTTCTATTTAAATTTATATATTTATGGAATCACTTTGATACCACATATTAAATATAACATGAACTTTATTGCTTGTCTTATGATTAACTATAAACTTGTATAAATGGAAATAATGTGGAAATATATATGTTTTGCTATCCATTTTTATTTAAGCAAGCTGACAAAAAATTCGAGTAAAACAAATAATTATAACTTTCAATTGTCCTTTACGAAAGTTACTTGAAATAATATTAGCAAGGTCTTTTGTACTTTTTTTAATATAGGAAATTCCTAAGGAGTCAAAGAAAATTTTATATTTGTGCACTTATTTAAGAATGCAATAAAAGACCTAACATTCATTTATAATAACCACGTTAGGTCTCCCCGGCTCAAAAAGAACTTGTCCTATATCTATAAAGTATCATTTTTTGTTGAATTTCGACTTGCTTAAATAGATCTAGATTATTTATTGGGCAATTTATTATCCTCTATACTGAAACAATTTTAAATTTTTATTTTAATCTTTTAAAAATGATTATTATTAAATATCCAATAAAAATAAATTGTTAATCAAAAAGGCCTACTTGCAACATATCCCGAAACTCTTGTTTCCTCATTCTTCATCAATACTTTTGCAGATAGCCCAAAAGTATTGCTGAATTTTATGATCAAACTATTATTGCAGAAATTTTCAAGAATTTTATGATAAGAGAAGGGAAAGAAGATGATAACTTTGAAGTAGAAGATTAAGTCTTGGGGGCAAAAGGAAATTCTAGCTTATGTTATTGGATCCAAATTTGAATCCACCGTCCCTTTAAGTATGTGTCAAATTTCTCTTCGACAACGGGAGACGTTAACCAAACATATTGCTTATCTGAAGAGACCCAACGATGCCTTCTTTTTTCCCCAGCTAGCCTGCTAGGCATTCGTGAACCGTCAGAATTTGCTTTCTTTGTAGTTTTCTCCTGACAATCCATGCTTTAACTACCATTTGGACGTCTGACAATTCCGTTGATCTCGGGCAGAAATGGCAGAACCAAAGTTGCCCACTTGTTTAACTATTCTATGTTTCATAATCACTTACCACAATGCGTGGATTTCGCACATGTTAGCTTTAATTCTTCGGTGGTAGGGAACTGCAAGAGTAGAAGTGGCTGTAAAACTCCGAAAGAACGGTTCTGAATTATTTGCACAACAAAAGCACGAGAGATTTTATTGGTTGATCTAAAGTCGTATCAATCTCCCAATTCTGCTTTATGGTGAGTTGCTATGATTGTGTGCGCTGCAATTGGCGGGCCCGCATGGTGACCAAGTGGTGAGGGTAATTGAAACTCTCTTTTGTTTGGTCGCGTAGGACAACAGGACAATCTTTGAAACACAAGCACAAATGATAAAACGCTAGTGGACAAATGAAGCCATCTAGACGGGTGGTTTCTTTATCACTAAAGATCATGTTTGCAATAATCTAGATGGCAAGCAAATTTTTATCGGATTGAGACTTGATATGCACTGCTTAGAAACAAGCATGCTCCTGTAGCAGCCGGAGGTGGGCTCCATACAGCTTAAATCTCTGCAGAAAAGAAAGCCAAAGGTGACAGAGAAAAGGCAAAGAAAAGAAGTCTCACACATTTATCAAGGACTTCTCAGTAACCAAATTAGTAAGAGACCTGAAAATTTTGGTTACTGCTGTGATACAATGATCAGAAGTCTCACCAAACTAATACCATTTAAGTCATCGATCAACGACGTTATCAGGTCAATCCATGACCCATCATGAATCAAAAGCTTTAATTATACTGATTAATTTTCTAATCCAATTTATGGAAATATTAATTCTCTTGTGTTTAGTCCAATTGTCGGATAGCAGTCGAGTTGTCACTGACAAAGCACACATTTTACTCATTTTTATTTCATTGTCTTCCATATCTTCTTTTTCTTTTTCTTCATATCTTCCGTGATCTCAAGTAAATTCACCTTGAGGTGACAGCCTAACAGGCCAAACACAATTTTCATTTGACCAATTAAAGGTACCTGGGCATCACACCAATCACTGTCAAGATTGAAGATAACACATTATTAGTGTAGGCGCAGTAGGTGGAGATGTTGCTTCATAAAAGTAGGAAGAGTAATCGTAAGCAATTTTGTGGAAGGCTTTTGCTTTTTGAGTATGGAAGAGCAATACTTTTCCTGTTGGCCTGCTAAATCTGCAGATATAGACTGGGTTCAGGAAAATTATGCTGAACATGGCCAGTCATTTTTAATTCCATGGCCACAAATTCCTCATGCCTCATCGTCATCTAGTTCCACTTTTCAAGTACAAAGATTTCCTTCATTGTCAATGCCTCTTCAAGAGACTGCAGAAGATACAACACTATCTGTCTCCAATAGCCATAGCCTTGCAGAGAAGCGACGCAGAGACAGGATAAATACACAACTTGGAATTCTCAGGAAACTGATTCCTAAATCTGACAAGGTATGAAGATTTTTTCCTAGTTTTTCAAATTTCATCCAAGCTGATTTTTTATGCTTTAAAAGCCGAAGCTTTCATGGTTACCATTTCACACAGAATGAGGGTATCAAGCCTAGAGTAATCATCAAAGGTTGATAACGGTTCATAAATACACCGAAATCACTTAATAATCTACTCCAAGAATATGATGGAGATAAAAGTTCCCTTTTAAAATTAGGAGGGTGTTCCACAAAATTATCTGCTTTCTAGTCTGTTGAATCCGTTGGGATATGTCACCGACAAAATAAAAGATCCTGAATTGGATAGCAATTTCCTTGCAACAGATGGACAAAGCCGCTCTTTTAGCAAGTGTTGTTGATTGTGTGAAAGATCTTAAACATAAAGCAATGGAAGTCAGCAGATCTTCAACTGTCCCAACAGAAATCGACGAGGTAACAGTTGATTGTGTTACATGTCAAGAATCAAGCGCATCTTATATCAACAAAGACAAAAATAGTGGATTAATCAGAGCTTCTGTGTGCTGCGATGATCGGCCAGAATTGTTCTCAGAGATCATCCGAACACTGAAAAGTCTTGGACTAGGAGTAGTCAGAGCTGATATTGCAAGTGTTGGTGGACGAGTTAAAAGCATTTTACTACTCTGTACTAATAACGGCAGTAAAGAGGATGTTTCTCTGGTCACTGTCAAACAATCGCTCAAAGTAGTGTTGGCCAGAATTGCCTCATCGTCTATGCCACTAAGTAATCGTGTCAGAAGCAAGAGACAGAGGTTCTTTTTCCCTTCTTGCTAGTTTCACCACGTGAAATATGCAGAATAATTTCAATCTTATTCATCAAGGAACGAAAAAACAATTTAAGAGAATTGCCCTTCTGATTTTGATCAACTCTCTAAACAACCCAACAAAGAAAAGGTAATCCAAAGTAGACCAAGCTAGTTCACTGCTAATATTTATCTACCGTCCCCAACTACAAGACTAAAAACTTGATGTAAATACAATAACAGTAATAATAAGTGCGCCACTCGTAAGAAGTAATAAAATGGACTTCCTAAAAGAGAATTAAATTTTAATAAACTACTAACTTAGATTTCTACACTTTATTTAGACGATTGAATAAGACTGAATTAAACTAAAGTATACAATATTAAAGTATCTACTTAGTCATATTTTATCTAAAATTAATAGCCAATTCAATAAATCGATTGCTGAGATTAAGAGCCTGATTGGCTCAGTTTATACCAATATAGCTTTTATTAGTAGAGCTTTTTTTAAAAGAACTTTTCTAAAAAGTTAACTGTTTGACTCTCAATTAAAAAACAGTTATTTTAAAAGTACTTTATATAGTTGACTGTTTGGCAACATAATAATAAAAAGCACTTTTATTAATTTTAACTATAT
>JAOTAZ010000218.1:17943648-17955708 GCA_025629785.1 Erythroxylum oxycarpum
CACTTTAACTTTAATTCAATTTACCTATGTCACATAATCTCATTAACATTAACATGCTAATTAACTCCAACATACATAATCTAGCAAGACACCAAAATTAATTTAATCATGCTTAATCAAATAAAAAAATTCAGGGGCCAACAATATCTTCCTAAGAAATCCTTGCTTTATTCCATCCCTCTTTCTCAAGCCATTATTGCTTCCTCATCTTAGGTGAACCGCTCTACGAAGTCTCCTGATTAACCTGTTATCTAGAGAACATGGCTATAGGCAGTTAGAGACTCCTCTCCCATTTGAAGCTTTAATTATGTTTCCCTCATTTTCAAACAGAAAACTAATAGTTACCTCTAACTTGAACATTTTAAAAGAAGGAGCTAGAAAATGGGAAACTATGTTGATTGGTTTCTTTTTGGAAAAAAAGACCACCATTGTATCTTATGAAAATGTGGACACAAAATATTGGAACAAATGTGGCCTTAAGAATTTATGATTAAAGACATCATTTTCCTTTTAAATTTGATTCTCTAGGCTAACTTTAGAGGATTAAAGCTATGACATTTCAACAATAAGTCAATGTTGCTACAAAAATAGGGACTGCGAGTTAAGCTTCCTAACACCATGTAAAGCCAGATTCCTTTATAGATTAACATCTATAATATTCCTTTGGAATATTATACTAAAACAGGATTGAGCCATCTCTTTAACTTCATTAGGAAAACTATTTGTCTTAGCAAAACCACAATTAGAATGAAGAGACTTAGCTATATTGATATTTACATTATTATGGACAACCAAAAATGCCTCCCTAATGTCATCCCTTTAATAAGAACAGATGAAAATGAAAACCTTTTTAGTATGAAGTTTTAGTCACTTATTCTTGAAGACCTAACATTGTTCAACAAAATAAGGATTAGCATCTTACTAGGAGAGTATTCAAGTCAGGACATTTTGAGGAACTAATTCATGTAGAAGAAAAAAGCAATGATACAAGGAAATGAAAGAATGATTCTCAAATACTTAAGGAGGAGAATGAGATTTATAAGATCAATCCTAGAGGAACCAATTGTGTTGATGAGGCAACCAAGGAGGGTACTAGACTGAAATGAAAAATGCAGAAAGAATCCTTGTGTTGAAGAATTAAATAAGGTTCCCCATGTTAAACCTTAATAGAAGGACAACTTAGTGAACGAAATTTAGAAAATACTTCTTAGATTAATCTAAAGCTACTAATTAAGCTAAATAATCATAATGCTCATGAGGAAAATAAGGATAGTGGAGATCTAATTAACATTATAGAAGCTTTTTGCACTCCTATTGTTAAGATTTCTATCAGCACCTTAGCGAGCAAAACAATATAGGAAGGTGTGACCAAGAAAGGATCCAAGAATGTAACCAGGAGGAAGTCTGAGAGGAGGCACAAAGGTAAGATAATCTCTCCTCCTTAATATCTATTCTTTACTGGAACATAGGGCTCAATAGGCCTAACAAACAACCTCTTTTAGATTATATTCAGGAGAATAACTAATGCTTATTGGTATTTTGGAAACTAATTTTAAGGAGAATCATTGTAGTAACTTAAGCTTTGTGAAAAATCATTGGCCAATCATTACAAAATATCAATCCATTATAATGGAAAGATTGAGTTCTCTCTTGATGTTGACCATTTGGAAGTTTATCACACAATCATAAGATATCAAATGATTTATCTATCTCTAAAGCTGAAGTAACAAAATATTTGGTTTTAAAGCACTTTTATGTATGCATTCAATCTTTGTTTTTTAAATAATTACCTTATGGAATAAACTAAAGGAAATTGGGAATCATATAAACGAACCTTGGATTATTCTAGGAGATTTTAGTAGCTTATTATTCACCTTATAAGCTGAAGGAAATGCTTATCTTAGAAACAACTCAGAGGATTTTAGATAAAGCAGTATCTCTATTCAGATCACCAATCTCACAATAAAGATTCATTACTTCACTTAGAGTCACAAAAAGGGATATGATTATTGGGAAAAAATTAATAAGCCCCTAGTGAATGAACAATGGATTTCTTCATTCCTAAGGAGTAAAGCTCCTTTTAACAACCTTTTAGTGTCAAATCATACTCTAATTCTCACCTAAAACTTATTGCTCATAAGAGGAGGATCAAACCCTTCACATTTACCAATTTTCTTGCTAGGGTTGAGGGATTTAAGGAAACTATCTTGAGGGGGCTTAAAGCTGATGTTTATGGGCATAATTTGTTCATTTTTCTAAGAAAACTATAATAGATCAATAAGAAGCATAAAATTTTTAATAAAGAAGGATTTACAACACCTATTAAGTATGGAATGAAGCTAAGGGCTCTTAACAATATCAACCACTCCCTTTATAAACAACCTAATGAATTATTCCTACAACATCAGGAAAAAATAACTCTTTAAAGATACAAAAAGACCCTATATATCAAGTTTTTGATGTTAAATCAAAAATTAAAGAATTAGTGGCTTAAAGATGGTGATAAAAAAACTTGTTTCTTCCAAAATTTAGTGTTGGCAAGGAAAAAATTATAACTAAATTACTTCCATCTTATGATAGGATGGCGTGGCGATTAATTCACAATATTTGATTAAGAAATGTTCAACTATTTTTCTACCACTCTTAGCTCTCTACGAATAGCATATCCTTTATTCAACTAATAATTTATGTCATTAAAGATAGAATTTCACCATAAGCTATAAAACTGCTTTTAAGACCTTTTAATGGTGAGTATCTTAAAGTTCCTCTATTCTTTAGTATCCCATACAAGGTTTTAGATCCTAATGGCATAAATGGGTTCTTTTTCTTAAAAACATGACAACATACCACGACATAGTCAGATAAATTATGCTTGAGTCCTTTCAAAAGGTAAGAATGCTAAAGGAATTCAATAAAACCTTTACCATTATTATCCCCAAGGTACCTTCTCCCACTTTTCTAAAGGATTTAGATCTATATCATATCGCAATATAGCGTACAAAACCAATTCAATATTATTAGTAGATAGACTCAAATACACTATCTCATTTATACCTATCAAAAAAGCCTGTAAAAGAGGGAGGCACATTGGAGATATTATCATGTTAGCACAAGAGCTCTTTAAGAACTACAATAGAAAATATTTAAGTGAGAAATTGTGATGTCAAGACATATTTTCATAATGCTTTTGATTATATTAATTGGATCTTTGTTCTAAACACTTTAAATGCTTTTGGATTCCCATATATATTTATAGCTTCGATTGAACAATGCATAATTGTTGCTTCCAATTACATTTTATTGAATAAAAAACCTATTAAAGTAATCAAGGTACTAAAGATTTGAGATAAGGAGATCCTCTATCTCCCTATCTTTTTACCTTAAGTATAGAATTGTTTTATAGACTAATTAACATGGTTATCTCTCAAGAACATAAGTTTAATTTTCACTCTAAGTGTAGATCTTTGAGAATATGAACTTTAAGCTTTACTGTTAACCTTATTTTATTCTCTAAATTAGATGTTAACTCTATTAATGCACTCATTTTAATTTTGGAAACAATTAGATTAATGTTAGAACTATCCATAATTAAAAGTAAAAGTCATCTATACATTGCATTTGGTGCTTAACATGAAGCTTCATGGCTTTCTAGGTTGACATGCCTAAGATCAATGATGCCTCCCTTGACATATCTAGGCATTCCAATTTCCTCCAAAAGGCCTATACAAGTAGAGTTCTTTTTCTCCACTTTAGGGATACTACTAGAAGCTAGCAACTAAACAACTTGTGGTTAATAGATTGAGAAGAAATTTTTTGTAGGAATCCAAACTAGGTACAATTTGGAATTCTATTTATGATTTGTATTTTCCAAGTTATTCAATTAAAGAGATCCAATTAAGAAATTGTATATTTATTATACTAATGTACCTATCATTCGCTTATAGTTGATTTCCTAATAAAAATCGTTTCACTTTTTCTAATACTTATTTTTCATTACAAACAATGGTTATATCTATTATGACAGTTTAATTTTTCTATGGATTAACAAAGCAATGGAGGAAGCTGTGATAGAGAAATAATTCAAGAGTGTGATCAGGAGTAATTCCAAGAGGAAGCAAAAAGGTAAGATAATCTCTCCTCCCTAATGTTTATTCTTTATTGTAACATTAAAGGGCCCAATAGCCCTAATAAATAACAGTCTTTTTTTAGGTTATATTGGAGAGAATATACCAATGCTCATTGGTATATTTAGAAACTAAGCTTAAGGAGAACCATTACCGCAACTTAAGGTTTGTGAAAAATCATTTTGGAAGTTTATCTCATAATAATAATAGATAAAATGATTTATTTATTTCTAAAAGTTGAAGCAATAAAATATTTGGTTTCAAACCACATTTGCTTATGCATTCAAACTTATTTTTTAGAGAATTCCCTTATGGAATAAACTAAAGGAAATTAGGAACACTATGAATGAACCTTGGGTTATTTTAGCGGATTTCAATAACTTGTTATTCCCCTTAAAAGTTGAAGGAAATGCTTGTCTTAGAAACTACTTGGAGGATTTCAAAGAATGCACTAACTCTATTCAAGTCACTGATCTCAAAATAGAGGGCCATTGCTTCACCTAAAATACCAAAAAGGGCAATGTCTATTAAGAAAGAAAATTAATAAGGCTTTAGTGACTACAAAATGGATCTCTTAATTCCCAAGGAGTAAAGTTTCCTTTCATAACCTTTTAATGTATGATTATTATTTAATTCTCATCCAAAACTTACTTACTCCTGAGAGGATAATAATCTCTTTAAATTCAACAATCTTCTAGCTAGCTTGAGAGATTTAAGGAAGCTATCTTAAGGGGCCTTAAAATTGATGTCCAGGGGTATAAGTTGTTTATTAGTCAGAGAAAACTACAACAAATCAAGTAGGATCTTAAAATTTTTATTAAGGAAACATTTAGCAACATCTATCAAGCAGTGACTGAAGTTAAGAACTCCCTTAACAATATCTGGCACTCAATTTATATTTCTCCTAATGATTTGTTCCTTCAAGATTAGAAAAAAAAAACAGTAGTTTTAAGATACAACAAAGCGCGACATATCAAGCTTTTAGTGTTGAAACAAAGATCAAGGACTTAGTGGCTTAAAGATGGTGATAAAAATACTTATTTCTTTTACAATTAGTATTATAATGGATATTTTGTATCAAAATTACTTCCTTATTAAGAGGGGATGGCTTGGTGATTAATTCATAATCTAAGATTAAATAAATAATTTTTAACTATTATTTTTCCACTCTTCGCTCTCCTCTGAATAACTTATCCTTTGTTCAACTAATGCATTCTATCATTAGGGATAGAATTTCACCATAAGCTATAGACTTCCTTTTAAGACTTTTCAACAAAGAAGATGTTGAAGTTGCTCTATTCTCTCTTAACCTAAATAAGGCACTAGACCCTAATGGCCTAAATGGTTTCTTTTATTCAAAAAATACAACAATGTATGAAGAAATAGTAACGTAATTTATGCTCGAGTTTTTTCAAAATGGAAGAATGTTAAAAGAAGCCAACATAACTTCCATTATCCTTATCCCCAGGGTACCTCTGCCACTTCTCTAAAATATTTTAAACTCGTATCATATTGCAATAAAGGATACAAAATTATTTCTAGACTTTTAGTAGATATGCTCAAAGACATTCTAACCTATCTCACTTATTTCTCTCAAGGAGCCTTATAAAAAGAACATTTATTATAAATATCATCTTGCTAGCACAAGAATTCTTCAAGAACAATATTATAAAGTACTCATATGAGAATTATGCCATCAAGGTGGATTTTCATAAAGCTTCTAATTCTATTAATTGAAGCTTTGCTTTAAACACCCTGAAAGTTTTTACTTTCTATATATATTTATAGCTTAGATTGAATAATGCATAACTACTACTTCTTATCACATCTCAGTGAATGGAGAACCTATAAGGTAATCAAAGGTGTTAGAGGTTTGAGATAAGGAGATCCTCTATCTTGCACCTTTATCTTCTTTTCTTTTTACCTTAAGTATGGAAGTGTTTATTAGAGTGGTTAACATAGTTATCTCTTAAGAGCATAAATTTAAATTTCACTCTAAATGTACATCTTTAAGAATATGCACTTTAAGCTTTGTTGTTGTTCTCATTTATTCAAAGATGCTATTCCATTAGTGCACTCATGTCAACTTTGAAAACAATTAGATTAATATTAGCACTATTTATGAACAAAAGTAAAAGTCATCTATACATTGCATCTGGTGCTTAATATAAAACTTCATGGCTTTCTAGCTTGACAGGCTTGAGATCAATGAAGCCTCCTTTAACATATCTAGGCATTCCAATTTCCATTAAAAGACCTACACAAGTAGAGTTCACTTTATTGATTGAGAAGATATAGAATAGATTATCAAGATGATGGAACAAGAAGCTTATAATGGCTGGTAGGCTTCAATTAATTAATTCAATAATCAATAGCCTCCACACTTATTAATCATCACATGTTATGCCTAAAGAAGAAAGGGTTCTAGGTATATATCAATCAAATTTACTAATAAAATGCTACTAAGAGGATATGGAGAATAGTGTTTAATAATCAAGCTTTAAGGGTGAAATAGATTCATGCTTAATATTTTAAGGGAGATAATTTTTCAATGATGGAGACCAATTATACTTCTTCATAGACCATGATTAATATTCTCAAACAAAGGGAAGCTATCTTGACCTTATTTTCAATACCATATTGGCAATGGACTGCCTATTTCCTTTTGGCATGATAATTGGGTCCCATCTGATCCTTTGGCTAGACCCAATGATCTATAAACACTCAAAGAGATTATAAAGACTAGACTCAATGATCTATAAACACTCAAAGGGATTATAAGAAAGTTGACAATTGTTAATGATGCCTTTAGCCAAGCTTTTGGTCATCTACGACTCTTGACTAATTCCCACATTACAAATCAAGTTCCTAAAAAGTCCATAAATCTGATCAGGAAGGAAACCATCACTTGGAGCAAACATTACTCAGGGGATTCACAAATAGTTATTACAAGGATCTCTTAAGGGACCAAGGATCAAAAGTGGAATGAAATAATCCAGGTTGATTCATACAAGCTTGGTTAAGACCTTGCTTCATTTTCTGATTAACAATAAAAGGTAAATTAAGCTCCTTAAATAGAGTAACAAAGTTCCTGAATGCATATGATGATTGTGTCTTTTGCCATCGAAAAAAGAATCAATAGAGCATCTCTTCTTTGAATGATCTTTCTCTTCAATCATTTGGGACAAGATACAATACTTATGCAATATTGTTTCTTCATCTTCAAAATAGCAAGAACTGTTTTTAAAAGCTAGTCTTAGACAAATTTCAAGTAAAGTAAATTGCAATGTGTATATTTCTCTGACCAACAATATATGTGCTCTATGTATAGAGAGGAACAGCAAAATATTCTAATAGAAACATCTACAGATGGATGCACTTCAAAGAGAGTTAATTAACTCAATTAGGGATCAACTTGTTATTGATCGAACTAGTCTTAAGTAAGCAAACATATAGCATTGAAATGGAGTTTATAAGTCTGGAACAAGCTTACATAACTCAAGTTACAAGACTTTATTGACATAGCTCTTCATTCTCAAATTTCAATAGCAAAAGTTTATAGCAGCCTCTTAGAGAACATTTTAGTTTCTATAAAAACTTGACTTAGGATGTACTTAACTCTCGTATTTAATTTCTCTTCAATATATTCTTTTAGCTTCTAAAAAAATATTTCTCAAAATTCAATTAGTTAAGCGATTATATTTGTACTAAATATCTTCAAAATTATGTAAATAAATAAAAAATTGATTACATATTTATCTAAGTTAATAAGATAAGATAGACAATTACTATCAATTAATCCTTAGAACAATTTAATTCCACGAACACCATTGAAGGATCAGGTTTTGGCACTATAACCCCTAGCAAATCCACTTTCTGGGTAAATTCAATTGAAAACCGATTTGTCTTATGGAAGAAATTTGGAGAAAAGTTCACTTGTTTTAATGCTTTTGTCCAATCAAATATCGAAGGTTATAAGAATGGCGTGCTGTCGTATCCATTGCTATAGCATCATATAAAAAGTATTTTTATTTGTTCCTAAGCTCCAAACTGCCAAAACAAGCATGCTCAGAACCCAATGTGCATATTTTTGTAATCCCACAAGTATTCATCTATTTCTTGGTATCAGCATGTCGAAGCCCGGCTATTAGCTTATATCAAACATACATACAGCTGAAGATCAAAAATGGTGTCTATTACCTTGTCTACTGCAACATGAAATGGTCATCTTGGATAGGTAAGGACCTCAAGATCTCGCTCAGAATTCTCTCGTTCACAAAGTCAGATCTAGGGTACTTGCAATCCTTGCACGCTTTCTATTCGCGTCTTCTTCGTTGAATCTTTTAAGCTTTGAAGATGAACTTGACGACAAAGACAGAGACAATCTAATATCATCATCATGTCTCTCAAGTTCCACATCTTTTGCCGCCACTTTTATCCCTAAATTTAAGTCTAGGTCGCATTCTGGATCCGAGCTCCTCCTTTTCAGAGCTTGCTTTTCTTGCGCTGTCCTCCAATTTTTGTAGCTGGAGCTGGCGTCATCCAGACAATCTAGGACTTGTTCTATTCCTCGAGCTCGAAACTTGGTTTTGACGTTATCATCCACTGAGCTTGGTCTACAAAACCACTTGAGCTCTTCAAGATATTGATGAGTTCCATATGTAGTTTGTCCACTGAAAGCACCTTTAATGATTGAATTATAATCGGTATGGTTCTTGCAACCCTCAAATCTCTCAGAGACAGAGCCGTAAATCCCACGTTTGGTAGTTCCTCCCATGTAGGAGCTATAAATCTGGTTCTCATGACCTCTACAAGACGCATCTCCGTATCTTCCACAAAGCAAAAAAGCAGCTGTTATGGCGCCAATTAGAGCTCTACTTATTGCTTCAAAGGGGAAAGCAAACACGAATGCACACCTGTAACAAGAAGATGGTCTTTGACTGAAACTGCGTATCATGGGAAGTTCGCTAAGGTTATAGATGCAGTGATATCGGCCTTCAAAGAGAAGTCCTTGCCCTGCCAACAATCAATCTTCTCACTTTAAGAGAGAGGATTACAAACCTAACGATCTGGATTACTAGGGTCCTCAACAATACCTTGATTAGGATCATCAGTCTTCTTGCTTCTATACATCTGACCAGATAGATAGATATACGATAAGAAAAATGTATAATTTCCATAGGCATTATTGATCTGAAAAACAAGTAGACTGAAATTCCCTTTTATCAAGATACCTGAAGATGGCTTTTCACATGAGCGATGCTAAGTCCTTTGATGTTCATCAATTGGAGAACAAACTTGGGGGTTGCTCCTGCAATGAAATTGCAACAACGTTAGCGAATTCCCCAGCAAAACTCCATTATCAGGCTACTTGTGTTAACACACAACACAGGAACAAATTCTGAAAAATGAATATCTATATATCATGACCACTCGAGTGTAGTTGAGTACTAACGGTCTTGTCCTCCTAGTCTTTCAACTGCATGAACGAAGCATAGATGGAGTTCAGGAGTCCAGCGAAGCCTAGGCAACGTTGAGCGATTGTATTGGCGTGCAGATCCAGAGGTTGCCCTCTTTTCAGTCTCTTCAACTGAGCTGTTGCTAGTGCTTTCTCCATATTTTCGCTTGGAATTACTTGTTTCCCGATCCTCATCGTTCTTGTTGGAATGGCTTGACTTGGAACCTTCAGAACCGTCAGCTCCCTTCATCTTCAACTTAGGTGTATTCCTATTTAGCTCTATATGTGAATGATCAAGAAACTATAGTCAGGAATTTAAAAAGCCATCTAAGCGTCTTAGAAATGACTTTTGATGTCTCCTGTTCATCATTCTTACCTAAGACAAAAGAGAAAAATAACGAGAACTTGTGTCCCCCCTAGAATAAGCAGTAATATATGCACATCCCCTTGGAATTGAAAACCCTAGCCCTTAACATGCGTTGAGAAATGCTCTACCATCTCTCACTTTCTTCTGAAGACTTTTTATATATTTTGCATGTATGATGTGATCCATGATGTATGATGGATATTTACTGGAGTTGAGTTGTTATTAAATTAAAGCATTTGCACATTCAGATGGAATAGCTAGCTAGTTGATCTTTTATCCTTTATCTAATAAATTCGGTAAAGAAAAGACGTCATTTGTCATTTTTTATATTGATTCAATTCAAATTTATTTTAGATGATAAAAGAATTTCCCGTCCAAAATTTCATGGATGAGTCAGAGCCATACACTCTGGCGAAATGTTCACTCCAATCAATAGACTTGAATGCTATTACCCTTTCTGTAGTTTATGAGAATTGTTAGTTTTTTTGCAGCAGTTGTTTTTGTTGGTTATATGCATTACGCAATGTGATAAGCAAATAAGATACCAAAACAAAAATCTGATTATTGTAATTCCAGTTTGTTCAGACAAAGTGTGATAGGAATAAAATAACCAAATAAACGAGAGAAAGATAAGAGGGGTATAGGTAGCTTATCAAGGAGGGTTTGCTGGCCTGTCACTCATTCATTCTCACACATAGACGAAAATCACGGATTTTAACAGGTGGTCCTTGTCTTCTCATTTCAATAACTCTGTACATAATGGCCTTTGCTTACCCCACCAAAGCTAGGCCATGGCATAGCCATGTATACCTGGATACCCGAGAGTATCGGTGGAATTTTGATCTTTTTGTGCCATCTCTCCTCGTCACCATTGACCGTTCAAGTAAAGTTAAACATTGGCTCTTGTCCTGCCCTACGACTTAGTTTTCTAAGAGATACCACCGGTGTTCTTTTGAAATTTGGACTGGTCATCAAATCGAAAGTTTTATTAATTATCGATTTGATCAATTTAACCATCAGTTAAATCGGTGTGACGTTATAATTATGCAATAATATTAAAAATATTTAAAAAAAATACAAAAAAAAAATAAAAAAAATTGATTGAAACAGTGGTCGGACTGGTTCAATTGCATACCGATTTTTATAGTTAAACCGGATCAGATAGCCAACCAATCACCGGTCGAACCAGTCAAACCAACCGGTCCGGTCCAATTTTTAAAACCATTGATACCACAGTTGAACGTCCAATGCAATTTTTATTGTTTCCATTGAACGAGATTACATGGTAAAATGTAGCTCCCTTCTTACTGTTACAAGCATCAAGTAGAAAGATTCAAAAAGGAACATCTTTTTACCAACTCTTTTAAGACTCAACAAATGGAATAGGCATATGAACTTTTTTTTTTTTTTGGCTACAAAGGAAGAAATCAAAACACCCTAACTAACGCAAAATTCTGTGGTACAAAATGCCATGAAGGTCGCGAAGGAATGGGACCCTAATGTTCGTTGGCAGGTCGTGCAGAATATGCAAGCCCGACCTGTAAGCTACTGCAAGCGATGCCAGCCGGTTGGCACACTGGTTGCCCTCACGGTACACATGTCGAAGTTGTACCGCCCAAGCTCTATAAAAGGATTTGTGGATACCTGTCACTAACAAAATATCATCAGCAAAAAAGGAACTAGAAGAGGAGAGGATGTTAATGACCTCCAAAGAATCAACTTCCACAATCACTTTTCCGTAGCTCAGGACCCACGTCAGGGAAATGCCCGAATGAACACCCCAAAGCTTCGCAATGAGAGGGGAAGCCGGACCAAGGTGGTGAAGGAAGTCGCCACATCATCTCCCAGAACTATCCCGTAACAAGCCGCCTGCTGTGGCACTGGTGGATCCCGAGAAAACAGCCACGTCCGAGTTAAGCTTAATCCAGTCTGCTGCCGGTTTAGTCCACCCAACAAGTTGGCCGACAGGGAGACCTGGATTGGACACAACACAATTTTCTATGGCCCGTGCCTGATCCATCCACTTAACAAAATCCATAACAATGCAACGTGTGGGTACATATGCATAGGCATATGAACTTTGATATAAATCCAACGTGTGGGTACATATA
>JAOTAZ010000218.1:18027460-18042382 GCA_025629785.1 Erythroxylum oxycarpum
GGAAAGACTTACTGTTGCTGTTTGTTGCAATGGGGATGGTTCAGATAAAGTACCTCTTTGGATTATTGGTAAGTATGTTAATCCTAGATGCTTTAAAAATGTGAATATTGACAATCTTAATTGTCATTATCGAGCCAACAAGAAAACATGGATGACTGGATTATTTTTTCAAGAATTTGTCCGTTGGTTTGATGATAGAATGACAGGTATAAAAGTGTTGCTTATAGTAGACAATTGCCCATCCCATCCCAAGGTTATTGAAGGCTTGAGAAATGTTGAATTGTTATTTTTGCCTCCAAATACAACATCAAAAATTCAACCATGTGATGCTAGAATTATTCGATCACTTAAGATTTATTATCGATGTCGTTTTTATTCTAGCATCTTAGAAGGCTATGAGATGGGAGCAATAAATCCTTAAAAAATTAATGTCCTGGATGCTATCTACTTTATTAATGCTGCTTGAAATATTGATGTGAAGGCCACAACTATTACAAATTGTTTTTGACATTGCAAAATTCGATCCGAGGAAGGTATGTTTCTAGAAGAAGAAACTGGTGATGTTGAAGATATTCAAAGATTAGAGTAAGTTATTTCTAATTTACATTATAAAAATGCCATGAATGTAGAACAGATTCTGAATCTACGATAATGAAGCTTTAATGGAATTACCTACGGACGAAGAAATTATTCAAGGAATAATGGTTATGGAAGATGATGACAATCAAGATCCAGATGATAATAACGCTATACCGCATGTTTTTCCAAAAAAAGCTTTTCTTGTCGTAGAAACTTTGAAAAGTTACTTACTTCAAAATGAGAAGAATGTGCAGAATGTAGTTTATGCCCTCCATAAAGTTAAAGATGAAATTGAATTCAGTTCACATGAAAAGAAGAATTAATTGACTATAGATACATATTTTAGGAAAGCATAAAATTTAAAATAAAAATTATTTAGGAAGTGCTTTATTTTATAAATTATATATGTAATTTCATACTTATTTAATGAATTATTATTTTATATTTTCAATGGGCTTCAAGGAATTTTTTTAAAACAATTATCTTGTGTATTTAACGAGGTTATTATTTTATCCCATTAGCCCAAGTCGGGACCAGAGAAAATTATTATTTAATCGAGATTATTAATTTATCGAATATTCATTTATCGAGGTTTTACTATATCCATTGGCTTAGGCTGTTGAGAAGATAGAGAACACTAATTCTTGGACATGGTTTATGAGTTTGCTAGCCTCAGACTTGGAATTAGATGGTGGTGAAAGACTAAAAATAATATCATATATGTAAAAGGTATTTTATTCTTCATTAACTAATAGTTTATTGTTGTATGAATTATATATTAATTTAATATTTTATATTATTATAGGAATTGATAAGGGCAGTGGAAGAGACATTACCATATGTCATTCATTCGATGTGTGCTAGGCACATATACCATAATTTGCGAAAGCAATTTTGAAATTGTGCTTGGTCAATGTATGTTGAAGATTTTAATGAGTAGTTGAAAAGATTGAATAAAATCAAACCTGGATGTGCATCATCATTGTTGGAATATCCTGGGAAGAGATAGGCAAGATGTTGTCAATCTT
Source organism: Erythroxylum oxycarpum (assembly GCA_025629785.1). Classification (NCBI taxonomy): domain Eukaryota; kingdom Viridiplantae; phylum Streptophyta; class Magnoliopsida; order Malpighiales; family Erythroxylaceae; genus Erythroxylum; species Erythroxylum oxycarpum. The sequence goes on from JAOTAZ010000218.1 coordinate 18,029,068, forward strand.
TTGAATCGAAATGCCTTATTGTTGACAACAACATAAGTGAATCATTTAATGGATGAATCTTACCGACAAGAAATAGGCCAATTATTAACATGTTTGAAACAATTAGAATCATAGTGATGCAGAGGTATGAAAATAGGAGAGAATTTGTGAATGGTTGGATGTCAGATGTTGCACCCAGGATTATGAAGAAGTTAGAGAAGAATAAGAAAGATGTTGTGCAATGGAGAATAGTTTGGAATGGTGATGGAGCATATGAAGTTTCCAAAGGTGATAACAAATATATTATAAAGATTGGTAGACATCAATCATGTAGTTGTCAGGCCTGGGACCTTTATGGATATCCTTACAAGCATGCTGTAAATGTTGTCACCATTCTAAGCAATGACCGAAGGCATATGTGGATGAGTTATGGTTTAATGTTGATGTAGAACTTATAAACCCCCCAGCCAAAAGAGTTATGACAGGAAAACCTAAAACAACAAGAAGGAGAGGAGTAATGAGCCTATTAAGTTGAAAAGTCCTAACAAATTGACTCGAAATGTTCAAGTACAAAAATGTACAAAATGTAGCAATTTTGGCCATAATGCCAAAGAATGTAAGAATCAAGGCTCAACTCAACCTGCTCAGCAATCTCAATAGGTATGAAACATTCTTTGATTATTATGTATTGCTTCATATATCTAATGATCATTTATGCTATTTTTTGATTCATATTTATTGGGTCATCCCTGAGGTCTTTTCACAAGCTGAACATATTATCGTAGCAAGTCAACAAAGCAATATTATAAGTATATGACCGTTTATAACATTATTGATTACTTTTATAAATTAATATTGTTAACGACATGTATGTTTGTAGGTTGGTACCTCTTCGCATAATAGTAAACAGAAGTATGGATAAGTTTATCCATATCCATTCAAATTGTCTTTTTAACCAAGAGGTCTGAGGTTTAAAGGAAAACCTAGAATAACTTCTCAATAGTTATAAACTGAAGCAATGAGGAGGAGATCATCAATGAATCAACTAGTATATGATCAACCTTTTTAGTCATGTGCAAATGAAGGAAGCAATGTGGTTGATTCGTAAACTTTACATTAATGTTGTTTATATTTTATTGAAACTTTAGTTAGTACATCCTTAGAAATTCTTTTGTATATGGACGGATGAATCCAATCACTTTTATATATAAACACATTATGAGATAATCACTTTACTTATATAATCACTTTTATACATACTGTTCCAATTATTGATTATTATATAATCACTTTTGTACATTCTGCTCTAATTGTTTATTATGTTATAACCACTTTTACATATAATTGTTCATGATTTTTACAACTATTAATTAGGCATCATTAAGGTAACTTCATGAATAACAAAACAATAAAGACAAAACACAATGCACAATACTACAACTTAGTACAAATGAGGATTTTTTTATTCTTCAAAATTCAAGTTTTAAACAAAAAAGTATAAATTAGTTCTAGTTGTCCACAACAAACCATATTATAACACTTATCATAAGTATAAAAACCCCTATTATGATAATTAATACAACAAATTTAAACTCAATTGTCTCTTTTGTCAACAAAACAATGTCTTCTTTCATTAACTTTATTTGCTCCTCAATTTCCAATGTTAAATGTGATTCAATTGTGGTTTGTTGAGCCTCCTTCTTCAATGTATCTATTTCTTTCAACTTATGAATACTTCAATAGTTCTCTCGTTAAATTTGTCATCGTATCACTTAAAAAATCCACATCGTACAACCTAAAAGATAATTAATAATTAACAAGAAAAACATTAAACATATATACAAAAAGTTTTACCTTATCAAAACATAAACTTAGAGGATATTTGGAGCATCCATAAAGTCTTCTTCCTTGGTTATTATAACTTTATGAAGTTCTTAACGATGCTCTTAAACCATAATAACAAATCAGATAATCATTACTTAAATTTAGTGTCGTGTTAGTTGAAGACATTGAGTTCATATATTTGGTTAATCGCTGCAAAATTATATTAAGTCTTAGTTCTCCTAATCAAACAACTAATCTTGAAACATGAACTTACAAGACAGAAAAGGAGCTATTAACCTATTCAACATGTTCACTGAATTGAAAGGTAATACAAATTTTCCCTTTTCTTTATAAAAATCATTGATGGCTAGGGCAATGGTTCATGTCCATATAGGTTAGACATGCACACAGTAACTTAACATGTTCCTCCACCACCATCATCATCATCGCCCCTAAAAGCAGTAGCCAACCCCATGTCCTTTACATGTAGAGACCTTTATAGTACACTCATTTAGTGTGAAAAATATACAACCTATAACTTACAATAAAACATAAATTTTCACTATGAAGAAGCTCATAGAACCCCTTATTTAACCTTCCTAATTCAACATGTTTTTTAGAGACATAACTCAAACAACAAATGGTACGCATCATTGGAAGGTAAATTCCAAACTACATTTCAAAAGCAACCTAATTATATGAATACACAATTATTAAAATTTTGAATAAAGGGTAGACCATAATCAATTATAAATATTATACTCTCCAATAACTGTGCAATATATCATTTATCAAATTGGAATCCAAAAGTGCCAATTAGATCATGTGCATACCACCCAAGAAAGAAACAAGGATACAACTTTTTGATTTAGTTACATTTCATTCTTCCCATCTCATGTCTGACATTCTTTAATTTGATTCAAATAGAAAATTCACAAGGGTATTTTCTCTAGCCATAAACAGTAAAAGTATCATCACATTAGAGTAATAAGAAATTGGGAGGAAAGGAACCCATGATTGACATACATAACAAAGAAGTGAAATGTTTAGCATAATTGACTGAGAGAACCTTTGTACAATCAAAGAATGCATTTCAATCATGATCTTATCTCTAGATATAGATTTAAAATGCATGAAATATATGTCATTTAATATGTCAAAGCAACTTTGTCATATAGATTGAGTCAGCATTATCATGTGATATAATTGCTATGGCATGTCTAACAAGGCTAAAATTTTACCACCAAAAGAAACAATTACACTTGATTTAGCTTATCTGTACAACAAATTGAAACTATTCTTTCAACTCACTACTTGTTGAGTCAACAATGGCACTTGACCGTGAACACCTCTGATGAAGCTGCATTAACTCCAGGCATTTATGGAGAAATATATACCACATGCATATACAAAATATAGTATAGCATTAATGCAAGGCACACGATCATTTTAGAAAGTGGTTTTCACACCTTCATAATAACAACATATTTGAAATGTGGTATCCACACCATCAGTATAGTGTTAATGTAAGGCATATGATCATTTTCAAAAGTGTAACCAATCTAACACTACTTCATCGACAGATGCAACACCACAATATATTCACATTCAAAGTGAAATTGAAGATACAACAGATGAGGGTATAAAGAACTTTAGTGTTACAGTACTTCAAAGTTGCAATCAAGCAGAGAAAATGGAACAAATGATGAAGATACAATGGATGTTACCTTTTATTCACCACGATGGTGGCGTTGATCCTCAGTTCTTAAGAAGTGGTGGATGATGTGATTTTAATGGCAAATGTTTAGGTTCTAGTGGCAATACAAGATCAGAGATACATGAACAACAATTAACATCTAAATTAGGGATTGTTGTTCGCTGACGAAGAAACGGAAAGACGTTATGAATTAAGGATTTAACAGAATTAGGGATTGAGGGAAGAAGAACATAAGAACGCTGCATTTGGTGGTTCTTCAAAACGCTACGTTTATTGGTTCTTCAAAACACTGTATCTCCCATTTCATTCGTTTGCAATATATTTAATATGCTACGTGTTGCATCCTATTGAAATGCTACATCTGCTAAACAGCACCCTGACACCCAACGAAAAGAGATCTTTTGAAACGTTGTCGTTTTTATATTATAAGACCAACCTCAATTTTTAAAAATTTCCACGTCAATTATTGAGGGTCCCACTATAACAAAATAAAATAAGCCACATAAGAAAATGCTAGCACTTAACCGATACATCATACTCGGTTATTGATTCCGTCAAACTAAAAGTTGTTTGAACATTTATCAAACATTAGGATTCATTCATATCATTATGCAAATATTAAGGGTCATTTTGAACGCGTTGAAACGTTAAGGGCTAAATCAGATTTCAATGTGAACGATGAGGCTAAAATAATCTTTTGGCCTTATTTATAAAACTTTCAAACTTCGCCTTGCAGTAATATTCTTAATGTCTTGAAAATATTTATCAACTGAAAAAAGGAAAACAAGTATGTTAATATGATTAAATACATTGCATAAGGCGTGACAAAAAAAAATAGAAGGAATTTTAAGTATAAAAAATGAATGTATCAAAGTATTTGAGGAAAATAAAGTTATAATAGCAAAATTAATGACAATACATTTAGGATATATATAATTTTGATATGAATAGGGAAATTTATTGTATTCTTTAGATTAAGTTTTAAGATTTTAATAACATATTACCTCCTCATCTTACGTTTGATTTTAATAACATATTACCTCCTCATCTTACGTTGGCACTTATATAAAAACCCTTCTCTTTTGTTTCAACTATATGTATGTGCGTGTGTGTATATATATACATATGGACACGTAGGAGCAATTATTACAGAGCACCTTCTTGAATTTGCTTCTAACCTTTACCGCACGGTCCTCGGAGAATCCTTGTATATGGCCTTCACTGGGTTGGAATTGTAAGAAAAAATTGATTTGGTCTACCACTGCTTGTCTAAAAGGTCAAAAGAAGGCTCTGAAGGGTGGGAGATACAGCAGTGCCGGAAAGAACAATCAATATCTGCTGTATTCACTGTAGAATCAAAACAAATTTGTTGAAGAGAACATAAACATTTTCCACTCCATATGATATGATACAAGAGTTATGTACAAACATCTCTGCCTCATGATTATGCTCCTAAATTGTTAGTCTCTCATCACCGACTGGGGAGAATTGTAGCTGTAACTAGTAATCTGTTCTTCCTACTTTAACTACCATCAGGGGCCATAATCTCAAGTTCTGCCCACCAAAGAGGGGAGAGTTTTGGCATAGCTGCATCAGGTGTTATTTTTGTTATCTCCCTCAGCCTTGCACTGACTTCACTCATTGAAGGTCTTCGTGCTGGAATGGGGTGCACACAAGATTTAATAACTTCCCCAATACTCTCTAGTTTCTCCTCTTCTAAAGAGGCTAGAGTTGGGTCTACTATTTCTCCAAGGGTTTGGTCACCTCTCAAATAGTCTGATGCCCAGTTTTCTAGTGAGGTATTATCCACAGAGTATGGAACCCTCCCTGTAACCATTTCAAACAACACTACACCAAAACAGTAAATATTGCTTTCTGTACTTGTCAATGATGTGTGTGACAGTTTCTTCCTGGATGCTTCCATCCGAGTTGCAGTCATCCAACTACAAAAGCTTAAGTCAGATATTTTGGCAGCATAGTCTTCCGTGAGACGTACGGCCGAAGAGTTTAGGTTGTTATGGGTAATCGGAGGGTTGAGCTGATGCATATGCTCAAGACAGTAAGCCATGCCCATTGCAATTCTAAGTCGCATTCCCCAGTCCAAGTGCTCAGATTCTTTAACTGCAAATATACCAGAAATCAGCAAATAAAACGTGACTGCCCGTACAAGTACAAATAACAAGCAAACAAAAACTTCATCGTGTTACGTTTATGGGAAAAAAGAACAAATAATTAACGTCAAAATGACCTGACAGCAGTCTTGTGTCAAACTAAAACACATATTCAAGTGTATATTTTCACCTCAAACGAAAATCCACATAAATCTAATAGGTTGAGACACAAATGCATAACAATCTATGACGGTATTCTATTCTGGAGTCAAACATAGTCATGTCTCAAGTCAGAATTTAATTGTACTTCTCCAGAAACTGTCTCCATTCGTCCATCAAAGTTCAGTTCAGTATATATGTGCTGAAGGATGCCACGAGTGTACAATATACTCACAGTGTAAATGCTCAAATAGTGTCCCACTCGGAGCATATTCAAAAACCATCATTCTGGTGAAGGGCTCCTCTTCCTCGCAATAGCCAAGAAGGTTGACAAAATTCTTATGGTTCACTTTAGACAATGTCTCAATCTGAAGAACCATAGAGGGAGAGAGCATTAGAAAAGTCAAATACATCACCAAGCTTTAAATTCACCAGGATGTTCACCAAAATTACCTTCTTCCTAAACTGAAGTTCCAAATTGTTTGACCAATCTTTGGCAGATTTAACTTCAACCGATGCCACAGCTATTTCAACTCCACTGGACAAGGTCCCTTTGTACAGTGTACCGATTGGAGAAGAACCAATAACGTTACTAAAATCTTCACAAGCTGCATCAAGCTCAGATCTTTTAAGCTTTGGTACTCCTGAAACAGAAAAACTCGTATAAAATCACAAGGTAGAGAAACATCAAAACATGTAATCTTAAATGGGATAACAAAAGGGAACAAAGAAGGAAACTCTAATCATCATCTTGTTTAATCGAGTATAAAAAGTGTCGTACACATATTGAAATCAGGATTTCATGCTACGTTTCATTTTCATAATAGCAATCAAGAGTCCAATATTACAAATTGAAATGAATATTTATCTCTTAACATGTTCACAACTTAAATGGTTCCAGAAAATGTGATGAAAAGCAGCGTTGCTACACGAGGTTTCTGGTCCACGCATACAGGTACATAAACAATATACATAATTCTCTACGAAGAATTACCTGTTACAAATGCTCTCTGAAGCTGCCCACTCAACCCTGTGGCCCAAGGTTTCACTGTGGCTTTACTTGATTTCCATAAATATATCGTGATGATCGAGATAAGAAGAAATAAAGCCCCCCCTGCGGCTCCAACAACTATCAGAACTCGATGAGCTTTTGGAGAACTTTTAGGTGGTTTTGTGGGAATACTCAAGGAGGTCGGCCCTAAGGGTGCCTCGGAGGGTGATTTAGAATCATTTACAGATGGGGAGGATGCATTTGGATTGTGTGGAGTTGGGGGCGGAACACTAGGCATGTCCGGTACGGTTCGTGATTTCCTCGCTGTCAGTTGTCGCTTTTGAATTCCTTTTCCAGATTTTGCTACATTCCTATCAAACAATATAGGAAACGAGATCACTTGTTAGAGTAAAAAATAATAATTAGGGAACAAAGAACAAATTAATCAAAATCTCAAAAAGGGCAAATAAAGAATTAATAACATGATAACTTTCAATATCTTAAGAAATCCCATCTTAAAATACATTTTAGGCTTAATATCTTCAAGTTGACGGTGGAAACATACTGCATAATGAATCTTTTATCATTGGATGAGCCTTTTTCTGCATCATAAAGCCGGTTTTCATCTACTTGATGTTCAAAAAGCGTCTGAAGTTCAGGTGATAAGCTACCTTGAAGCCCGTTGTTGTCCAAGAGACTGCAATACTAGCAGGAAGTTACACTGATAGAAGGAAAACATGATGAATAAAGTTTGGTAGCAAGGTCCACTTACAGGAATGCCATAGGGAGATTACTGCTAAGGTCGGGTGGGAGTGGCCCACTGAAGTTATTGTATCCAAAATCTAGCACCTTCAACTTCTTCAGCTTTCCAAACCCTTGAGGTATTGTGCCAGTAAAAGAATTGTTCCGGAGAATGCTACATTCAAAATTGAAGGGACAATTGCTAAGAAGAGCATAAAGCATTTGAAAGTACTGGAAACAACTAGAACCAATTTGCACCTACATAGACTTTACATGAACAAGGTTACAGAGCTCAGGTCCAAGTGTTCCTCCAAGACAGAGATCTTTTAAGTTCCTGCACGTGAGATCCATTTTTCTATGAATTAGCAAGAGGAAGCGTCATTAAAAAGAATCTCAGTGGCACCGGAGGAAAAAAAAAAAAAAAGAAGTATTTCCAGAAATTTAGTTTAAAATTATAGATGATTCCAAAACCCACCGGCGAGGTGTTATTTAACAAATTTGGCGAGGTAAAAGAAATTGGATTATGGGAGCACAATTGTATCCAATTTACTAATTTACACATGTAAAACTTCATCTCCTGAAATGGGTCTCCAAAAGTACTAGTGGATTTTAAGTAAGCAAAAAGGAAAGAAAGAGAATTAACTTCTAACAATAACTACTATAGTTCTGCGAAGTGCGAACCTTTTTAGTTTCAACCAAAGAAAAGATTTTGTTCTCTCTAGTTGTCAATATTTGAGCGGAACATACAAAATAGAAACTTACAGAACTGCGACGTTTCCATCAGAGCACTCAACGCCAAACCACGAACACGGATCAATCCCTCCAACATCTTCCTTCCAGTCCTTCAACGCACCGTATGGGTCAGTTACAACTCGTTCTCTCAACTTCAGCAACGCCAAGCCTGCGGTGCAGAAAACCCGTCTTTAAACCCCTAACTTTTCTGAGAAACAAACAAAAGGAACCCCAGAAACCACCAAGGACTTACCTTCATCATTCAGCGACGTACACAAGATCAAGTTCTGGTAAAGCAAAAAAGGCAGTAAAACCCCCAATCTACTGAATTCCCACTTCTTCTCCATGACTTCCCGGTCAAAATAGAATAAAACAACAGAACAGAAGCTTTGTAGCTTGAAGCGGACCTCCCAGAATTTGAGCTGCAGAGAATTGCCAATCTAAGATTTTCTTCAGACCAATCAGAATGGAACTCCCAGGTAAAAAAGAAAGAAATAGTAGTAAGATGAAGCAGAGGAGGAGGAGAAAAAGAAAAGCAAACGTTCAAAAACTGTGTTCACGCTCACGGAAAAAAAAAAAGAAAGAAAATTCTCCATGAGAAAAGACGCGTCATTGGAAAACTGTACTTCTATCCTTCTGGAGATTTCTTTTACACACCGTGAAAAACATGGAATAATATGTGTGTGTGGGTCTCCGGTCTTTTGCCCCTATTTTTGAATCACGCTCGTTCGTTTTCTTTATATTTTAAAATAAAACATACTCTAATTATCTGAAATTTAATTAGAGAAAGAAAAAGGTTTAGGCGGCAGGAAGATGAGACTTAAAACTTTGACAGGTTTGGAGAAGAGTAGGAGCCGGCTAGAGACGACTACCATAGCGGCTGGGCTGAGTCTACGAGGGAAGCTGTAAATTGTAGACAGTGAGGAGTGGACATCTTTTGACGAGGAATACTAGTCATTGGAATCCACTTGGCATGTAGCTTATTGGCCTAAGGTCTGGTTACTTTCTTATTTCAATATCATCTGGTGCTATATAATATTATTTGGACTTGAGAAACCAACGACATGGACGTTATATTTAATGTTATTCCATCTAACTATTAATTTGGGTTGTTGGCTTTTAGGTTGTTTCAATCTGAGCTTATCTCCAGCCCGTGAAAGTTGAAGCAGAAATGGTTTATTCAAGCCAGTTATCATTGGTTCTTGGAAGATTACAATATTCTTCTCTATCAATCCCTCATTCCGGCAATTTATTATATTATTATGGTTCTTCTGAACACATTTTCTATAAAGTGAAAAGCGCTTATTCTTAAAATGAAATGTTTTGTTTATACAAAATTCATCGATTCATATGCAGATGTTATAAAATGCAGAAAAGGACTGTCGTCAGATATAACAAATGGGATTTGATTGATTTCATCTAAGATATATTCTAGTATTGAGCTTTTTGACATTACATGATCTTAACAACACGATATAATCGATGGATATATTGAAGGCACGTTTCCCACGGAAAGATTAGTGTCGGGTATTAAAATCAGGTTAAACTACCAACGGCAAACGGTTGGCCTTCTGTAGACATCAATTTCTTAACTGCGTTTCAAGCTTCTTGTCCGCGTAGAAAGTAATTAAGCTTACACTGGAACAACAAATTCTTCTTCACGTATAGGCAACTTCTATATATCTAGAACGTTGAACTACAAGTACCTTAATGTTACAAGGCATGCATCAAAAGTAGGGCTTTCAATTTAATATTAGTTATCACTTTCCAGTAAATACAATGATCGATGAGAGTTGGATTTTCATGGGGTAGGTGGGGTCTAGGTTAGTAGTATATATATTATATAATGAGGAATATTCTCTTTGACGGAAGGTTTTTAAACACAGAACACAACTTCCTAATCAACGAAGTCGACAACGCAGTTTATAATGCTTCTTTTTTCTCTTGGTTTTCATTAAGCTAGTGTGGAAGCAAACATTCGACAACTTTTTTTTTTAAAACGCGGGACACTATCGTTTCCTTTTAAAAGTTATTTACTGAGTCAACTTACAGATTAATACAATAATTTACAAATTATATCAATTAGATATTTCACACTAGATAAATTTTATATAACAAATTTAATTGAGAAAATATAAGTAAGATAAATTAAAATTAAAATCTTTTAATCTTATGCCATTTCACTCAATCAATGGGACTGGCTACCAAAGACCCACTTGTCGATATCATCTTAATTCGGTGTAGATGTCTTTGGAAAAAAAGTATGACATATGTCCAAATAGTGGCTATTCTATTTGAATAATCGGAGGACAATTTGAATAAGCAATTGATGCACTGACCAAGTCGCAAGGATATATTTAATATTTGGTTTGTGTCCACGTCATGGCTGGGTTGTGTCAAATAATCTTATCAAGAATGTCTACTTGCGTGTCAACCAGGTAATCCTAAATTCTTACTCGTTGAAATAATTCCAGTGGAGTAAAATTTTGTCGTTGGACAGGGGTAGCTGTTTTTAGCTGTACCAAATGGAAGTAAGTTCCCTCCTGGTCAAAACACCGGTACATCTAGTTTGGAGAAGTAATATCTATAATTAGTGACACAACCGTTTTACATTACCAGTCGTAAGTGTGGGTGTATCAGTTAGCCAAATTTATGGTTCCCATTTGATTGTAATCAGTTTTCTTTCTTTTGTTGGAATTTGTTTTATCTTTAGGTCGTACGTCCCATTGCTGATCCATATATTTCCTGGTTCCTCTAGCGCTGCGATTTCACCTTCTGAACAATTTGAAACGATGACTTTCCTTCATATACAAATCAGTAATAAAATAATTCAATAAAATAAATTAACACCAACTGAGTTCAACGCTGTGGAAATTAACTATTGGTTAGACATGACATTTTACATTTGTACAGAAAATAGGGTCCTACTTTATCTAATAGTTTGTCTAAAAGTCATCACAATACCAAGTCCCCTTTCCTACGAGTCGAACATACTTTAGCATAAAAGTGGCTTCTTAGAAATAAAAGACAGTTGGATAAATCGCTCAACCGGCCCATCACCTTCGCCTCACGTTTGAAAATTAGGATTTGTTATCCATAGTGCTTGAGTTTTCCTAAAACTAACAAAACTTTTATCTCTTGAGAATTGTCACCCAAATGTCTATAGTTTGCTCTTAACCTATATTCCAACTTTAGGATATATTTCAATCAAGAGTCTATATTTCTTGGACAACCTTTGATCGGGAGTTTTTCTTAAGTAATTTCATCATAAATTTAATGGAAGAAAAAAGAAGTGATTGTATTTATTTTTCAAAAAAAAAGAAGTGATTGTTTTCTCTAGCAAAAATTTGATGCACTTAGACTAATGGTTAAAAACAAACAAATATGCACAATACGTTGAATGAGACAATATTTTAAGTTTCGAATGTAGTTACGTGAGAAGTGCAAATTATTGTAGCATGATGTTAAAAAAAAACTACAAAACTAAGAAATGATATTGAATTGAAGATGGAATTACTTAAAGTAAAGGAGGAGTATGTGATGATAAGGAAATTTAGTAAGCAATAGAGGAGGAGTGAAGAAAGAATTAAGGCATTTTTTGCTCTTAGTTTAATCCTATTATAATGTGCTTGCATATTATTTGTGCAAGATCTTGTTTTCATATTTTATTTTCTCATCATTATTGGTTTGTTGAAAGAAGGTGCTACCTAAATGTAACTTATAGAATTGTAATGTGTTTAATGTGCTAATTAGGAGTGGATATTATGAAATGAGCTTATATAGTTTTCCTTTTTGAGTTTGTGAAAGAAGTATTGATTATGCTCATTCCCATCCTTTGCTTCAGGGCTTGTCCCTTAGTGTGGTCAATACTTCGTCGTGCAAGGAAACTTACACAATAATTTGTAATTCTTAGGGATATAATGATGAGTAATAACACTTAAACATACATATGAAAGCAATTCAAGGGGTATGGTTGAGTGAAAAGGACTCATATATCCTTAACCAAAAGTCAGGGGTTCGATCCTTAACTTTGGGTATGTAGCAACCTTAAATCCTTGGGCCAGCTGTCCCACCTTGTGAGGTGCCTACAAACCAGCGAGGGGATTAATCATTGGGTTTGCCGGTGGATACCTTGGTCTAAGACCAAAAAATATATATGAAAGCAACATTCATCTGCAATAACTACTGCAAATATCACTTAAACAATATAAGTGCATTAAATTGTTATTAAACAAAAGGTTAGACAATTATAATCTAAAGTGTCAAAAAATTGGAAATAAGTTTAAGCACTTAACTTATCCTGAACACAAAATGCAAACTAAAAAAAACAAAGGTTAATAAATATTTAATGTTTAGCTTAACTATGGTCAAAAAATGATTCTTGTTATCCAATGTCAGTGAAAAATGTTGATAGTATGAGTGGATATAGCAAGTTTGCTCTTTTTTTTTTAGTACACAATCATCTAAATGGTCTTGAATGTTTTTTTATTCCCTTTGTTAACACCTCTTCAAAAGAATTCAAATTAACTTTGCATTGGCATTTGGGATACATAAAGGTGGAGGTTTAATTATAATTAATTTTTTAATGAAATCTTTAAAATTAAGTTACTAAAACACCTGAACATATAAATTTTTACTATGCTCACCAAATGTTACTCCATAATCCTTAAAAGCCTATGTTGCAATTTTAAAAAAAATCCATTAATAAAGTATAAGATAATAATATTAAAAAATAGAAGTAGTTGAAATTTATCTATGTAAGAACTAAAACAAACTTACAACTCTTTTCTCTTTTCTTAGAACATGACTATAGTTTTTGAGACAATAATCTCTTTTCTCGAAGCTCTCTCTATTCTTTTAAAATAGTTGGTTTATGTATTAGGGTGTGGCTATGCACCATTCAAGCTAGTAATTCCGCTAGAGTTGGAACTTTAAATAATGATGAGTTTGCGGTGTGTTTGAAGCTATAACTGTTTGCTTACTCTTACATGGCTACTTTGATCATTAGTCTGCCTTATTACCCTAAGTGAGGTATCTTTAGAGTTATTAAAATATTTCCTT
>JAOTAZ010000218.1:18075484-18086786 GCA_025629785.1 Erythroxylum oxycarpum
TAGATTTTGCATCTTAGCTAGATTTTGATAGCTTTACAAGCATATTGATCATGGATCATCAATTGTATTTTGTAACTCTTGTAAAGGTTTATGATGTACTGTCAATATGTTACTAAAGCTGTGAATGAGAATAGTGTATGAACTCTTCTTTTGAAATGGAAATGAATGGAGAACTTGAAAGTTCTTTTTCTTCATGAATGGTAACTTTTGTAAACTTTGAATGTGTTGGATGTGTATGTTGCCTGGAAATTGTCTTTTGATTGGGCTAGATGAGTTTTGCTGTAGCGCTTACTGCTCAGCCGTCTCTTCAGATCGGCGTCGATACTGCTCGGCATTACCAGCATACGAATGTCTTTATTACTTAGCAGTTCACTTTCCTCACTTCACACATATTCCACTTGATCCTTTTCCTAGTTCAAAACAATAACGCTTCAGCACAACGCTTGGCCACTACGATCGATCGGCCAGAGCGTTGCTCGACCAGCTCGTCGCCCGGCCTCACTACTCCCGTTCCATAATATAGATTCGATCGATCGACCAGTTCAAGTGCAGTAAAAAGATCGGGTCTAGCATCAATACATAAATCCCTAATGCGGGGCCGGGATTTTACATTTGCAAATGATGAAGTTGTTATGCAAGGATGGTGGGGTTTGAGGTAAGGGAATGTTAGGAGGGGTTTACGAACCTTAAAAGGGGCTTTTAGGGTGAAATTTTAGTGTTTCTCGAAGGTTACACGGTCAGATCGTGTAAATTTACACGGACCATGTAAATCCAGTCCAGGAGCACCATTTTCACCCGAAGGCTACATGGGCAGACCGTGTGATTTTACACGGTCCGTATATTTTGACCCCCTTAACGTTCGAATTTCAATTTTTGGTCTTCATGAAAGTTGTAGCCTTATATGTCTTCTTTCCAACCGTCTAAGAATGAGGTCAATCCGACATCTAGAATGAATGTTATGGCGTTTTTACCAAATTATGTTCAATAGGAATCAGGTTATGAACACGTTATATTTATTAGGCCATAACCCCTTCGTCCGACCTCCGATTGAGGCGATTCTTAAGGAGTTAGACTTATAATACATTTTCCTACCTTCCCTTAAAATTTCATGGTCATTGGTTTCGAATTCAAGGAGTTTGATCTTTTGGAAATGAGTAGTCAGGTTAGATAGCTTAATCGGGCTATGAACCGACTTTGGATTTTTATGCATATCTTGAGCTATAGACCTCTGATTGAGGTGATTCTTGGTTCTACATAAACTAGAGACCAAGAGCTATTTTTTTTCAAGAAGTTAATTATAGTTTTGTGGGCTCGCTTTTGTTGTTAGATTGAGGGCTTTTCGTGAGGATTAAAGAGTTTAGGAAACCTGCTTATGTTTATGTCCTTCAATTCTGAATCGATCGTTGAGCTTCGGGAACGAGGATCAACACTTAATACCTTAAGACTTTAATGTTTAAGTGATCTTTCAACTATGCCCCTTATACAAACTTACCTTTCTAACATTTAATTCAACTTACCTACTTCATATTATCTCAATCCCATTAGTAAGCAAAGTAATTCCAATATAATTTAATCTAGCAATACTCCCAAAATTAATCTAATCATGCTTACTAGAAAAAATTCTGGGGCTAACAAAAGGAATGCTTTCTCTCAATTTGATACATTTCCCTTTATCTTTGTTCCTAAGAGCAAGACTCAAATAAGTTATTTATAGGCATCTTTAGCTTTATAATTCAAACTCCTAATTAAATTGAACTAACTAGACCATCTCTATCTTTATCAAATTATATCACACTAACTAATTAAATGACACCCTTATCCAAATAGGACTATATTTGATAGATTTAGCTGCATCACAATTAACAAGATAAGATATTAATTAGGAAAGATACATCCGTATATATGAAAAATCTTTAATATCTTTAGAAGATCATCTCACATGGTCTTTATCTTTTAGAGTTAATATATATCTATTATGATCGTATCCGCCACATCATCCAAGATCTCCCCTTGATCTATATCCACTAATGATGAGCCATCCTAGCCCAAAGCCTTTTAAAGCATACTAGTTTGATATAATGCATACCCATGACAAGTCCATTAGTCATTATCTATCTATTTGAGCACTTATAGCTCTCGCATATCTCCCTCATGCACGTGATACAACTAAACGTCAACCTAAATTTCATATTAAGCTATCTTTTAGTCTCACACCTGAATATTGCATCTTGTCAAATATTTCAGCTAATGTGTACCAATGTATACCAACTCACTAATAATGCCTATTTTCTTTGATTGCTTATAAGTCTTTGTCTTGTTCCGTATTCTAGAGTGTCAAATATTAGCCAAGGTTCACTAATACTTGCGCAATTTCCCAATTAGGACTAAGGGGTTTAATAATTCATAGGCACTCCTCCTAATATGGTTCCCTCGAAGACTCTTAGTCATTGACAAATCTTCAACGTACTATTTTCCCTCTCTGTCGGGTTTGTCCCTACTTTTGTTTGGATACTCCTTCACATGGCCCATTATGCCCAATATAGTATAATTATTTGGGTAAAGTTCTTTAGTCATGTCATCCTCTCCTCTCCTTAATCCTTCATGATTATGAAATTTATTTACTCCCCACCCACCTTTCGTCTTAATCATTCATGAAGAAAATGTGTTCCTTCATAAATAAAACAAGCAATATCTCGTTTTGTTTGTTTCTTAGACTTTCATTAAGAAGATTCATACACCTTCTCGTTACCTTTCTTTGAGCCATTTTGTATCCCATCATTCTGCTTACACTCATTATTATTTCAAATTAGTAGTGATATTTAGAGATCCACCAAGGCATTCACAACCATTATTGCACTTGGGAAGACTTTCACATTCTGCCTCTGAAGCTCTATTTGTGTCTAACCATCTAAACTGCTTATAAAGTTGAACAACTTGTCTTCTCTGGCATATTTTGTACATCTAACATTAAAGATGTGAATTTTCTCACATACTCCTACATTGTACCATCTTTTCTTTAACCTCTTTAAAGTTTCTCTCGCAAGCTACAAAGTGTTATTAGAGAGGAATTAGTATGTTAGCTCCTTCTTCATTTTATTAATGGGAGGTATACCCGTGTAAATGTCATTGAAGGTTCTCGTTCTCCACCATTTGCATCCTTACTATATATATATAATATCGATCGACACCTTCTCCAAATTAGATACCTTTGCCCTTGCGGAGTATTGCTCCATGTCCTATAAAAAATTTTCAAGCTCCTTGGCACTTCGTTTGTCAATGAAAACTTAGGGCTCTCACACCTTCACTAAAGTGCTTTTGGCACGCCCAACATCTTGTGTCGTAATGGCATACCTTAAGGTTATGATATCTAATCTAAAATCTTCTTGTTCCTTCATCAAGTTCGCTATTTGATATTGTAACTATTGGATTTGTATCTTTAAAATCTCGAATTTAGAAAAGTAGGAAGTGACCTCTTCCTCCCCTTAAGGAATTACCCTTATGAATGCCTCCATTCTTTTGACATGCTCTACCAAATTGTTACCTCCCGCCATATCAATATTTTGACTCTAATACTAGTTGTTATAAAGGTTTTTCTGTATACCAAACTTATACCAAAGTTGTGCCTACTCCTTTACATGACAATCTCGCTTAGGTCCATTTAAATGAGACTCAAACTTTCTACGTGATTGTCGACCAACTAATATATTCTTGAACACCTAACAACCCCAAAGTAGTTAATTCTCATACTTGAGTGGGAATACTATGAAAGCATTAAATAATAATAAGCAACATTAAACATAAAAGAGCTATGTTAAAAACTAACCATTATTACTTCCATAAAAATATACAAAGGAATGCTCTCTCTCAATGGGTTCCGTTTCCCTATCTTTTTTCCTAGGAGTAAAACTCAAATAAGTTATTTATAGGCACCTTTGGCTTTACAATTTAAAATCCTATTTGAACTGAACTAATTAGATCACCTATATCGTTGTCATAATATTGAGATGATAAGATATATAACATAACTAGAAATAAGCAATATTGATGGCCATATCACTATTTTAAATTAGCAATGCATTAGCTAAGGGGTAAAATCATTTGGCATCTAACTTATAATATGAATAATACAAGAACAAGATCATAACCAATAAAAGTAAAGAGGTTTACCTTTTTCCATAAACAACAAAACCACATTGCAACAAAATAGAAAACGAAAACAAAGATCATTAGCGATAGAAACATAATAAAAACAAAAATCAAAAGACCGCTAAAGTAGTAACCAAAAAGATGAAGTGCTATACCTATCTTATGTATAATAATATATTCCACAAACCAAATACTACAACTCAAAGTTCTTAACTTTATCACAAAATAACTAAAAAATGACTTACTCATATAAATATGAGATAATGTCGCTCAAATAATTGAAACTACTTTGAACGTGAGTATTAGACAACCTAATTCTTTTTAATGCCAAAAAAAATAGAAAATCATTATTTATAGTCCTAACCATTGGAGCCAAGAACTAACTATTAAAATAGCTATATGTAGTACACTAGTTGATTGGTATACATTAAAGCTCTAGATTCACTAGTTGTTAAAACATTGGTCAACCAGTAGGTATACTAGTCAATTAGTAGGTATATTGGTCAACCAATATGGCACGTTGGTTAACCAATATTATATAAAACTCATAGTATATCAAATTTAACAACTTTAACCTATATTGGTCAACCACTAATCTATATAAGTTAACTAATAACCCCAGAAGCATGATTTTATCACCTTTAAATACTCAAAATCAATTTGATTAATGCAATTATGAAATAAAATTCCCAAAAATGTTTCCTAAACTTTGTTTCAAAGATTGAGATGCTTTATATTAGGAAGACTTCAACGAATCTTAGTAAATGGAAAGACTTACGTAGTGAAGTAAAGTAATAATTTTATGCATGATGATCCTTTTACAACATTAAATTACTAAAGTGAGATTACAATTAATATTACAAACTAAAGAATAACCTTGATGAGCCTTGATCTTCTTTTGATCTTGGTTTAATCTTCATTTTAACAGTTTTAACTTCAACTTCTCTTTATCAATTTCATAAGCTATCTTCTTAAGTTTATGACTTCATTTCATTATTATATTGCTTTTCATTAAAATAATAAACTCATTAGTAGTAATTAAGTTTTATTATCATTCAAACACCAATTAGAACTTCCTTTAGCTCACTTTTAATACTTGATGGTTAGACACTGGTGGTATAATTCATCTACCAATTTCTTGAATGAGATGACAAATAAAAGAAGTCAACTAGATGGAACAACATATATATATAGGAGATGGTATAAGAACTAAAGGTGATTTTTTAGGGGAAATCAAATTGCCACTTACCATAAGACATTAGAGTTATGTGAAGTTACACACATACCCTTAATTGAGGGAATTTAGTTTTTGTATCAATTTTGGATGGAATTGGTTATAGTTTTCTTTTTATATTTGGAAAAGTGAATTTGTAATATGAATTTATAAGCTTAATTTGGTGTATGTGTTCATTTTTACATTTATTCTTATTTTCTTAATATTATTGCTACCATAAATAGGTTGAATGAAAAAAATTTCCATTATATGGTATAAGCAATTAGGTAATAGTTCTAGATAAAGAATGGAATAACTACTAAAGGATGAGATTCTACAGGATCTTGATCTTTTGTAATTTAACACTTGCTCTAACTACATAAAAGATAAGTTGACTGCTAAGGTCTGAAACACTAAAGTTGATAAGTTTACATTACTACTTAAGTTAATCCATATTTATATTTGCGTGCCTTTTACTTCACCAACTATTAGCATCTCCAAGTACTTTATCACTTTCATTAATGAATTTTCCGGTTAGAGAAGTTTAAAATTTTCCCGTTAGAGAAGTCTAACCTTAGAAGCCTTAAAAAAAAGTGGAGCTTTAATAAGGGAAAATGATCAAAATGGTTCATTTTGACAAAGGTGGTAAGTATTATTATAAGAGTTATGATGATACATGACATAATCCTAAACCTTTTGCAAGATACCTAAAGGATTGTGGTATTAATGCTCAAAACACAATGGCCAATACACTTCAACAAAATGGAGTTATGAAAAAAGAAATCAGACACATTTTAATATGGTGTAATGTATGTAGGTGAACTCTTTAGAATCAAATACCTAATAAGTCTGGTCCTGAGAGTCCTTATAAGTTATGATAATAGAAAAACCAACTTCGCATCACTTTTATATTTGGTATTATAAAGTAGAAGCGAGGCCTTATAATCAGCAATCTAAGAAACTTGATCCTAAGATTGTCATTGTCTACTTTATTGATTATAATACTATCAACCACATACCATTTTAATTATTATTTACATAAAAATGACAAAAAGATAAAATAAAACAAATATAAAATAAAAGATATCATTAATAAAAATTATCTTTTAATTGTTGATTTTGTACTAAAGATCATTTTCATTCGTTGCATTTGAAATTATTATTACTTTTGTATTTTTAAAGTTTTATTACTTTTTTGACATTTGATTTGCCTTGTTAGTTAATTTGATTTTGTATTATTTTTATATGGGAAATTTTGGGTTAGTTTGGAGGAAAATACATTTTAGTTTTAGAATTAGGCACTGGGAAATTCCTGGAAAAAAATAATAAAATAAATTTGGGTAAGGATTAAAATATAAAATGGGTAAGGAGAAAATGTAAAATTGAAAAAACTGGGGGCTGATTAGTAATTAATTAAAAAAGGCTAAAACATATTTTTCCTTCTTTGCATCATGCAACTATCATTTTCCATTTCGCTTGAAGTCACTTTGTTCTTCTCGCCACTAGTCTGATTTTCCTTCTTCCTCGGATCTCTTCCGTAAAAACCCTACATTTAAATCGCTCATTCAGAATCATTTCACCATAAGTGGAGTTTCACACTTCTTAAAAATTCGTAATTGTCCCCAGGTATTTCAAGAGAGCCTTCAAGGTTGAATTGGCTTGTTCTATGTTTCATCGTTTTATTCAAAGAAAGTTAGATTTTCCATTCATGTTCTTCATCCGTTAATTTTCTTTTCTACCTTACAGAGGTCTAATCTTCACCGAAAACAGGAAGCAACTGCATGCGCCATTCGGCGTGATATGCTTTTCATACACCAAGAATATCGTCGCGTATGTCAGGGTAAAAGCTTTAAAATTCCTGCTAGGTCCTCGTGTATCGTTGGTGCTTTTTTTTTTTTTCCCATTCAGAAACTCTTCTTTCTTTTAGCTTGTTGGTCCCTATACTTTTCTTCTTTAATTACTTTATTGTTGAGTACTTCTCATGGGCTGTTTGCTTTTCTTACAAACGAAAAGGCTCTGGGTTTGTGATTGAAGTCTCTTATCTACCTTGTTTGATCGATGTCTGGCTGTTATTTCTGTTTATTAGTGAGTTTGTCTTTGGTATTATTCGGGTGATTGGTGATTATACTGAACTGTTTCCTACATTTATTTAATGAGTAGGCATATGATTGTTTTTTTTACCGTGCTTTTCATTGTATTTCAATAGGAACTTATTTGGTTAATTAGTTTCAAAGAGAAGGTTTACCTTTTGAGCTTTAAAGTCCAATTTATGTGCCGATTATGATCAATTGTTATTTTAAAATATATTTTTTATTTGGACTAAGACTCTTTTAGAAATTATATTTTAAAAATAAATTAAAATTCTATTTAGATCTTTGATTATTAAGAATTTATACAAAATTAGTTTATCTTAGGTTTAGTACATAAGTGCTTAATTATAAGTTCCCTAACCTAAAATCAGCAAGTGCAGCTTGAGTTGAACGAACTTTAAACTAAGATTAAATTTTTTAAAAAAGATTTTAAGCTTCAAACTGAAATAAAATTTGGGTTATTCAAGCTCGACTTGGTCTCGAATATGCTAAGTTAATTAAATTTTAAACTAAAAAATTAATCAAGTTTAGTCTGCCTGATTTGGCGTAGGTTATAAGCCTTAGGCTTCATCAAACTTTGGGCTGTCCAAGCCCGACCAGACTTAGACTTTATCGTGAGCTTTTAAAATCCGTTTTGAAATTATTATAAGGGCTCAATTTGATCTTAGCTGGATCATTTTTTTGTTCAAAAAATGTTGGTGTTTATCCTATTAGCCATTCGGTTATTACTATTAGATGTTCAAGCTTTGGATCAGGTTAGGCCATGTAGCCCAAAATCTAAAAATTTAACAAAAAGTTCAACTTTGATTCAAAGTCTGATCAAATTAGATTAGTCTATTAACTTAACTTTGGGCCGTTTAGGTTGGATCAAGACTAAACTTAGGAATTAGTCTATACAACAAAGGAGCTTAGGTTGAAAAGGTTGACGAAATGAAAATGTCCTATTAAGTCAACCTCATACTCCTGGAACATGATTTCTCTTTAGTGTACTACCTCCTCTCCATTCGATCCATACGTTAGGTTTGTGATACCTCCTATTTCATCTCCTTATTCCCATTAACGCTAGTGCCTTCATTTCTAAAAACTTATCAATTTCTGTTCTCATCTTCTTACCAACTTTTTTCGTCTATCGATGTTTGCACATCTTATACTACTACCTATCTCACATACTATGCCATAAATAAGGGCACTGTAGTGTATCTAACGCATTCTTTGTCAATTACCGTATTACCTATATTCTCGATTATAGAGTAAAAACTGGCGTATGGACCTTCTCTTTATGATCTTGTAACATTCAAGGTGACGAAGAAAGTAGATAAGTGATTTAATTTAACATTAAAATAATGCAAATGATTGGAGACTTTGCAAATGCTAATGCTTGGGCACCTTAAGTTTTTTCGCTTAATAATAGAATAAGTATGAAGAGGACTCAGCCTTGAAGGCTCTTTTGAGAATGTTTGACACTAAGCAAGCTATTTTTTAATATTGACAATAAAGATTTGTTAGTTTATGTTTTTTGGAGAACTTTACTAGACTAATGATGCGATGGTTTTTCAATCAAAAGTAAAACCAATCATCTACAAAATGAAAGCTGTTTTTCATTTTTATTTTAAAAACACGCAAGTGACAAGTGACAAGGCAAGCCAAGCAGACAGCTAATTTGTTCGAAGCTGTGTTCGTATCTTCCTCGAAAATTGACAAGTCCAAGAACATTACCAAGTTTAGCCCCACA
The DNA here is from genome assembly GCA_025629785.1 of Erythroxylum oxycarpum. Lineage (NCBI taxonomy): Eukaryota > Viridiplantae > Streptophyta > Magnoliopsida > Malpighiales > Erythroxylaceae > Erythroxylum > Erythroxylum oxycarpum. Next base: position 18,084,666 of record JAOTAZ010000218.1, read on the forward strand.
CGTTCACATGCTCACCGCCATCAAATGACAAAATTAATGTTCTTCTCTTCTCCCATTGCAACACAAGCAACAATAGTCAATTCCCTTGTATTCACAAATCTAAATTGCAATGGAGAGGCTGGTAGAATTATCAGATGCAGAGGTTTGCATAGACTTTGTCCTGAATTCAAAATGCAGAGCCAACGTCAGCATGAGATCGCTCTCTCCCACAACTCCAGTTGCTTTCAAAATCCAAACCTCTTCACCTCATAAATTTCTCGTTAACCCACCAACTGGAATCATCCCTCCGCTATCTGTTACCATCTTCCAAATCATCCTCAAGCCACAAGTCCATGTCCCAACTAATTTCCCTCGTTCGCCTTCCGATCGTTTTCTCATCAAAACGGCGCCGGCGGTTGATCACGTTCACGGTAAATCTCTCAACTTGTGGTTCGCGGGTCTTCCTCAGGAATCCATTCAGGATTTTAAGCTCAAGGTTGCTTTCGTCGGTCAGTTTCTTCTCCACCACGCTGTCAGTTGCGCAGATGTTGAGTCTGTCAAGGCCATCTTGAGAAAGCAAAAGTCGATTCTCGCCCGCTTCTCACAGAAAGAAGCTGAGTCGCTTCTTCGAGTTGCCACCGGCTTGGGTAATTCGGAGAGGATGGTGAATCTGCTTCTTGAAGCGGGGCTGAAGATTGACGCACGTGTGGAAAGATTCTACAATACAGATTTAAAATGGCAATCCAATAGCTGGAGCGAGCCACACGTGTCGACGGCGTTTGATCGGGTGAATGAAGTATTGGATTTGGTGAAGGAACGTGGTTGTGGGGAGTCGAATTTGAGGGATAAGGAGGGAATGACAGCGTTGCATTTGGCGATAAGCAAAGGAAACATAGAGTGCGCAAGGGCGTTGGTGGAATCGGGTGCGGATAAAGACGCAAGGAGCAGAGACGGTCGCACTGCATTGTACATGGCCGCGGCAAACGGCGACCATAGAATGGTGGAGATGCTTGTTGAGATGGGAGCGGACCCCACAATTCAAGATGATCGTGGCTGTTCGGCGCTTGACGCGGCACGAGATGAAGGACGTGTAAGTACTTGGAATACTAACAGTCCGATTAAATAAAAAAAACAGACGAAAACATTTCCATCTCTTTAAAATTTCTTCTTGTAATCCGATGCACAGGACGGGATTTTGGAGCTCCTGGAACGAGGAGAACAGGTTTTAATGGCGGCGAGACGAGGGGACTTGCGGTGTTTGGAAACGTTGTTGAGGAGTGGCGCGAACTTGAACTACCGAGATCAATATGGTTTAACGGCGTTGCATGCGGCCTCGATCAAAGGTCACAGAGATGTGGTGAGTATGCTAGTAGAATACGGGTTGGATTTGGAATGCCCGGACAATGAAGGACACACTCCACTCCATTTGGCAGTTGAAGGTGGGAGCCTGGAGACAGTTAAGGTTTTGGTGTTGAAAGGAGCCAATGTTGGTGCCAAGAATGACAGAGGCGCCACTCCGATGTGCATGGCTGAAGCCATAGGTTATGTTGACATCTCGCAGTTTCTTGTACAGAGACGAGTTTCCTCTTCTGTCAAAGTTACTTTATAGGCCGCAAGACACAGAATCATGTGATCTTTTTCCGTCCGGTGCAAAATACACTCAATTAAAAGTTGTACGTGGCAAAGCCCACAGTAATGTAGGTGTGGGTGGACTGGATTTAATACTTTGGATGAGTGAAAAACTTTGCTGCTCTTTATAGTAAATCTATACAAAGTTTGAGAATACATTTTGCTGCTCAGATGACTGTATCTGTATGTCCACTGGGTTCAGTCAATCAGTTATTATTGCTTTCTTTCTGATGTTTTGCGAATTCGTTAGTGCAATTGGTGATTTCAGTCACTCTTCTTATGATTTCGATGCCATGTCAGTTGTAAAAATCTAGTTACGCAACCCTACGGGGATAACAACACCTAAACAAATTTAATTGTATTATGATAAAAGAGTACAGTAAGACATCGAAAAATGAATATTGTTGAACCTGAAAAATTATTATCTTATACGAAGTTATTAATTTATCGATAAATTAATATTTATTAATTTATAGAATAATTTTTATTTTGTACATTATATTTGTCAAATTA
>JAOTAZ010000218.1:18163715-18177693 GCA_025629785.1 Erythroxylum oxycarpum
TTCACGTCTGCATTAGTGGCATTCAATTCTTGTAGAGATGTATATTTCCACAATTTCTGTAACATAGTGCTTGTATTGTAGTGGGCCCCAAGTGGCTATTGACATTCTTTTGATCGTAATGTAATTACTGAAAACGTTTATGGATAAAGTTGGGCCCAATTTGGTTATGAATTTTTGTACATTCAATGGCTACATAAGCGGGCTCAAATTGTTTACTGATTTCCACTGATTGCCGCACATATGATCATATCCCAAAAAAAAATTTATACTGAGTGTTTGACTGTATTCGAGTGCTCTAGCATACCACTCTCGTGAGGCACGAACTCAAATATCACCCACGATATCGGGTTCGGGTCTTGCGAGAGTGGGATGCTACATTCAGTTCTATGATTAACGGAGAACCTACATAACTTTTCTATGGTGCAATAGGAATTTAGTAAAGAGAACCCCTATCCCTATACATTTTCACTTTTACAATGTAAGTTTTCTTTAGAATTCTTCATAAACACATCAACATAATGCGGAACTTTACATACCACTACAAATGCAAAGAATTTGACCTCTTCTCCTTAATATTTCTTGATGATTTACTTCTATTCTATACTAATGACCCTAACTCACCCTTAACCATTATTTCTTGTTTACAAGTCTTTTCAAATATATTAGAAATAAACATCAACTAGGAAAAGAGAAAGATAGTAGTTTGAACTAGAATCCTTGATGTCAATATTCTAGAACAAATCTTTAGGATGCAAAGATAAGATCTACCATTTATACACCTTGTATTACCTATTTTCACAAGGAAACCAAGAGTTGTGGACTGCCAACACTTGATTGAGATGGTTAAGAAAAGAGCAAATGCTTAGCAAAATAAGACTCTTTAGTTAGAAAGATCCAATTGGTAAAATCAAACCTCTTAAACCTCTAAACTTATTGGTGCTCCCACATGATGTTACTTAAAGGAGTTATCAAAGATATGGACAGGATCATAGGGAGCTTTACGTAGACTAGAATTCTAAACAATTTTTAAAGAGTCAAAAGTAAATGGACTGAAGTTTGTACCACTAAGCAAGATGGTAGATTAAGTATCACATCCCTCAAACTCAAAAATCAAATATTAATTACGAAGAAAATTTGGAAATAATGCATAGACAATTTTCTTCTTTGGGTTAAATAGAAGAATTCACACTACTTTGCACAATGTTCCTTTTGGAATCTTAGAGAGAGAAAAAAAGACAATTATGGCCTCTCATTGAGATGTTAAGATAAAAAAGTTCTATATATCCTCTCAATAAAATTATAGTTAGAAATGGACTTAATACTTGGCTATGGTACAATAAACAGAGTGATATCAGTCCCTATACCTGCTAGAGGAACTTGTTCCACTCAAAGGAAGATTTCCACCAAACACCAAAATGTTAGAAATAATCTCAGTAATTCCTATAACTACAATCAAAGAGGTAAGTCTTAAATTGCAAATATCTTACACTATAAAGGAAGATATATCTATTTGGACTGAAAAAATCCTTAAGTTTTTTCAGTAGATCCTATTTAGATTTTTTCAGACCGTACTCCTCCAAAATTCATTGGCATGAACTTATTTGGTCTAAAATTTTGGTACCTAAGGTAGCTAGCACCTCCTGGTTAGCAATTAAAAACAAGCTTTGAGCCAAAAATAAGATAAAGCTCTTAATACTCTACATGTACTATGCAAACTTTAAGCTAAAACAATACATCTAACTTTGAATGCCCTTACACATAATCCATCTAGTCTAGCTTACAACATATATTGAAAATTCACTAGAATGCAAGAAACTAAATTGGGATCGCATTATACAATAGGTGATCAAGTAGATTAAGAGGTTGGGTAATGATTTAATCATACCTAAGACTACATTGATTTGTTGCATCTACATTATTTGGAGGGAAAGGGACAATAGGATTTACAACAAACATAATCGAACAAGCATATTTTAACTCAAAAGTTAATACATTAGATTAGAGAAATCCTCATATCAAACATTTACAACGCTCAAGTCAGCAGTAATGTAAGGAGGAAATGGATTTTATGATTTCAATTAATACTATTGCTAGCAATTCCTAATAAGCTCTTTAAACGCTCAGTTTTGTAACTGTATTAAGTTACCAGCTTCTAAGCAAATTGCACCTGTTTATTCTTGAACGAAAATATCTAAGATCCAGTAACCTTCGGCCCAGCCTGAATCCCATTCTCATCGGCTCCGATCTCCGCGGTGGTTTTACCGTGAGACGTTAATTAATAATTACTATAGCCGACTCCTTATCATTCTAGAAACCGTAAGTAGCTGGTAACTACACTCCAGTATTGTCAAATATGAGCAGTAAAATAATTAATCGCTTTAAGTTCTAGTTTAGATAAACACCAACTAGTGTAGTTGCCTCCAGTAACCAAGTATTTGCAATCTCTAGAGAGCTAAAAGTCAGGAAACGAGGGGTTTTTCCCCTGTGCCCCACTTCAATTTCACCGTCCGCAGTCAGAATCTTCGAGGGGTCTTTTTTCATTCGTTTGGGCGGCTTCTTCTTTCTTTTCGAGTACAATGATGACTTGCTGAGGAAATTGAAGAGAAAAATAAATCTACACGCGTGCAATAATGATACTATCAAGAAACTTGGCTCAATGCTTCGCTATGGTGTTGTTTATATGGGTCGCAACTTTACTTCGAGTTGGGTCGGTCGCTGTAGTCTGCGAACACAGCTTTTATGATGGTGCGAAGCTTTATAACTTCAGTTTGGCCTCTCGTCTTCCCACTTATCCGCACGGTGTGGTCAGCGAAGATGGGTACGCTCTTTTTCTCTCCTTCCCGATTTGTGTCCTTCTCATTTATAATGTTTTCTTTCTCACTTGGCTTTTGTCCCGTAATATTTACAATAACATTTAGTAATCGGGATTAAAGTGGAAAGATGTTTGTATCGTCCTTGTGTTCTTTCATTTGTTGAAATTTCAGTTCAAGTCGACGTCAAACCTTAGAGTGAACCAATCACGACAACTGTTTTGAAATCTGATTCTACTTGTACTGAAAGATTAGTGCCACCCGCATTGGAAACGTGGAGTTTTCCTGTCTCTTCTTTCTGCTGAGAAGGAGGGGATATGTCAGTGATTGGGGATTCGGTAGGGGCAGTAACGGTTAAATTTCATAATACTAGGTTGATGGCTTGCCAACAGAATTCAGATATTTTGTTTAGATTGATTGAAAATACTTGTTTCGTCTTCTGCAAGTGAACAGTAAAATAATAGAGAACCTCAGATTATAAAATCCAGCGTTCTTTGCTCACTATTCTACTTCCTTAAACAAATTAATATGAGATTATGATTCATCATATTCTGCATTCATTTGCTGTTTTTGTTACTGTAGATTTTATCAGGTGGCTGCAAATAAGACTATTCTCTGGTTTCAGGTTGGCTCCATCAGGTTACAGTTTATTTCTTCGTTTTTTCAGTAGTTTTTATGGTATATAGAGCCGCTTTATTCCTTGTGGTTGGAAGACTAAACTTCAATTGGCCTTTAGTCCTATCCTGTAAACTTCATACCATTCTTGTTGTGTTTACAACGGACTTGCAATCTATAAGCTGTCTTGCCTTTGAATGCAATTCAAACTCATACACACTGAAATTTATTAGCATCATTTTTGAAAATGGTTAAAAAGGGATGCTGTGTAAAAACTCGGGCCTTGCTATTACTTTGTATTTATGTACCTATATGTGCGTGTATACAGTTGATTGACCTGAATTTTTCATACTTGACTTATGGAGCAGCTATGCGATGGAATGATTTTTAATCACTACCCTCCCAGATGTCTTGACTGCATGGTAAATAAGTCCTACCATCTTTTTCCTTTGACAAGCTATTATCATCTAACAGATTGGAAGTGTCCGCATTGGAAAATCTACACTGTATTTTCCTTGTTGAACCTGGGCTCTTCAGCTCTTCATTTAGTGGAAGATTATTTTCTGCGTAATCATTTTCGAGAGCATACCTAGTCCTCCTTGGGTAGAAGTTTTAGGGGTATCATAGTCTTCTGGTGAAAGAGTTCATTCAGGATAGACGTGGCACTTCCATGTATCCTGTGAATTGCAGGGTGTTATGGTTTTTGCCTGTTCCATGAACCATTCTGTGTGTCAATGAGTGCATCAGCTCTTTTCCATGCTACCGAAATGGGAGATTGTGCGTCCTGTCTGTCAAATGATAATTATGTCTTTGCTACAAGTTAAAAATTGCAATGGTTGGTTGATTACCCATTCCTGTAGGACTGTGGGGGCCCAAAACACTGTGGAATGGAATGTAGTGCACTAATGGGTGATAACATAGGAGGTAAGTGATTTATCGATTTTTTTTTATTTTGTCTTAATTCCACTAAACTTATGAGATTCCATGATTCACGTAGTCCTATGCAGTTTTTTTTGGCATTTTTTAAGCACCCATTTTTTGTGTGGGAATTGTTTCCTTATAGATACCGAAGTTTACATGTATTCATTTTTTCTATCTATTAAACAAGGGCCTTAAGCTTTTAAGGTCAATAGATGGTTGGTGGCAGCTTGATGATCATATTTGTTAGTTGGATGTGTACCGACATATAGAGACTGATTCCTTGGTGTTGAAAACAACTTATTATTTTTGTTGGATGGTTACATTTGCTTGCACGGGTTTTTATCTATATCTGTCAGGATATGACTATCTCCTATGATTTACCACATTTAGGAACCATCCTTTAAGAGTGATAGTTCCTCTTTTACACCAATGGAATCAACACTATCATGGATCTCTTGTCTTTTGCCACAACTAGGACTGATGTTGGAATGATCTAAACCCCTGATATGGCCAATCAGAACGAACTTCAGGAAAGAGGATGGAAAGCATACCTTATCAAGGTTATGGATTAGGAAATTGAAGCGGAAGGGAATTCAGAAAACCTCTAGTTAGAAAAAGTAGTTAGCAAACCTTGAGAATGACTAGGATACTTCTTTAGGCTTCTGCCCGCTTAATTTATTCATTGATAAAGTAATTAAGCTGTCTTTGAAATAGTTGTTTGAGTGGGCTGTAACTTTCCTTATATACCTCTATGAGATCTATGTTACGTTTTCAGGTTATGATGTTTGCAAAACTATTGGATATGCATCAAGCACAGTGATTAATGTCATTGGTAAGAACTTCTATTACTTTCTTTTCATTTGCTAATTGGTCTGAAGAATAGTCCTAGTTGAACCAGGGGTGAGCAGACTACATGTAGTTTCTCCTGGTGATGCAGAATTCACTGTTCTGTAGGAGCTTGCTCTCGAATGTTTAGTGTGTCTGTAAGTACTGATTTGGATCTTTTCAATGAGGAACATTGCAGAAAATCAAAATCCTAGTAAGGGAGTGGTTGTTAAGATGTCAAGGAAGGCCCCTGCAGGGAATTGTTCACTCTCTGTTTCTGTCCTTTGTGATTCAAATGGAGTTCAGGTGAGAGTTTTTTCTTAAGTTATCCTCGCCCTGCATAGAACGGTCTAAAATATTAAACTCTTTTTCTGAACCCAGCCACTTCATAGTTTGCCTCATGAGTTTATTCATGTTTCACAGGGGCCACTCTCACTGGAGAAATTAGGGACCTGTGATTATGTGAGTCTCTGAAATTCATTTTTACACGGAAATTGATTCAAATGGATATGCTTTCTTCTCAGTGCTTCTTTCTTATTGGATAAATATTTTCGATTGAAATGTTAAAGAAGTTACTGGGCTCTACATTTAACATTTCGGGCTTGTTTGTCTGACAGGCCACAGTACTGAAGCATCCTTCTGGTTGTCCTACAATAATTTCTGTCCATGGGAGAGCATGGGGCTGGCTCAGTATCTTAATCCTTATGTGAGTCACTCTATTTGTATATCTCTACTTTTTCCTTGTTATAGATCGCATCAATCAAGTCATGATTTCATGGTTTTGAAGTCAGCTTGCTTGACTAATCACTTGCTTTTGCAGCATCTTATGTCTTTTTGGAGCATATCTGTTGGTGGGAACAGTCTATCGGTATTTCTTCCTTGGAATACGCGGGTGGGATGTATGTTTCCTCTCTCTGGCCCTTTAACTCATAGTTTGAACTGTTTGATGTGGAATTATGAGTTTTTTCGATTTTTCATTTATGCAATCAACTACTCTGATTATTTGATAATATCGAACTGTAGATCCATATCGTTTTGCACTTGGCATAGAAATTCCTTATGTGGAATCTTAGTGATCTTCCTAAAATGTTTGATTCATAATATGTTTGCTGCATGTTCCTAATTCCGAGCAGCTATCAAACTTATGGAACAATGTTCTGACATGGATGGCATCACGAAGAAAATACCTCCTTTTCATGTTTTATGATTGTAATCACGGGTCAATTCCGGTAGAGATATTAACATGCATAATTTAGTATATTATAATTTTCTTTTTATTCTTTTTATACAAACTGTTCAAAGTAATGCCTATCTGTTAAGTGTCGAGTAGCTTAGAAATGTTGATGAATTCGCAAATAGTACATTGACTTTGTTGAATGATATTCCTGATGACAAGTAAAACTAGCTATGAATGAGGCCCTTAGTGGTGCTTGACTGTCTTGTGAACTTTAAATAATTACGGTTCTTCGTTCTTTCAGATAATACCAAACTTGGAATTTTGGGCCAGAGTACCTCAGAAAATACAGGTATTCCAATTACAATTTTCCCAAATACCTATTTGTTAAAAGTTATAGCTGTCCTCTTACTAATGTAATATTTTCTCAGAGTTCTTTTGCATCGTTGGTGAGGAAAGTTAGAAGATCTTCTTCTGAAGGACATCGAAGTTCCTATTCTGCTGTCAATTTTTGAGCAAGTTAAAAGCAGAAGCTCATATTTGCATGCAAATCAATACTGAGACGTCAGAGTTCAGAGCTGTGAAATTTCCAGGCAAGTGGCCGGTGGTATAATCTCAATTGTCTGATCAACTTAGACTTGAAATCTACAAAATTCTTTGCAAAACTACTCTTTCGTTGACATATTTACAGCCTTTTCCACATATTTGCTCGAGTTCTTTCCTCTGTGATCACATTCTATTCGTTTTAAAATATTTAGAAAGTGACAAACTTGCATACCCCTCTTCGTTTTGCAACATTCATTTAATTGCTTTTTCTGTGCAGAGCTCGATGCCTTAACCATTTCTTTTTTTAGCATTCTTTCTGGTTCTTGAATCTTCACTTACATACTGTTCTTTGGGAAGTTGCCTTCACCCATGATCTTTTCTTACTCCTATCCCCAAGACAATTTCTATCTGAAATTTCTCTCGTTTCCCTCTCTCGTCTTAACCAAACATGTGGAATTTAGGCTACTGTTAAACGGACATATATGCATGACAAGGTCCAGGCCTGACCCGGAGTCTAGGTTTTAGACCAAAATTATCAGATTTTGGGCTGAGCTGGGCTGTACCTTTCAAGCTTGATTTAAAGCTAAATCAATTTGAAGTTTATCAGTTTAACTTCGAACCGAATTTGAAGCTTCATTGTCATCTATATTCAGGACATAAGCCATGATATCTACCATTTCGAAGAAACCGCAAATGCAGGTTATGAACTTCACTAAGTGAAGCCAACTGTGTTCGAGTTTATATAATGTAAGAACGAAATATAAAGGCGTTCCAACTTACCAACCAAAAGATCAATGAAGAAAAAAGAATATAAAGAGATGAGGTTTGCCTACTGATTTTACGTTTAAAAACTCAGATAAGAAGGGTAACATGTTCCAACTTACCAACTAAAAGATCAATTAAGAAAAAGAATATAGAGAGATGAGGTTTGCCTACTGATTTTACGTTAAAAACTCAGATAAGAAAGGAACATGTTACCTTATAAGCTGCAATGGCATCTCTAGTCGTTCGTTTTCTTGTCCCGGAATCTGCTACCAGGAGTTTTGGTTAGTTTGGAAAGAGGACGTTGCTTTGATAACAAACTACAAGGTGAATGAGCCGTTAGTTGTTGAGGACAGGAAAGCTTAGCATAGCAGGTGATAGTAATGGGCGGTTAAGAAAGCTAGTTGATAGAGACACACAAACAGCCTCCGATTTTTGTCCCAAGCAATTGGATTAACGGAACTTGGAGACCATTTTTCGCCGAATGGTTAAAGCTACTTCCAACTAAAACAAGCTAATTACCCAAGTATGACCTCGAAGGTTTCTACCGCTATTGTCACTGTCATATTATTATCATGTTGAACAGAACTGTCCAAGAGGGTTTTCACTTCTAACTGATGATGAGTGACAAGCTAAAGCTATGCCTCTGTAATAGGTTGCAAGCGATGTTTGTCCCAAATGCAAGAACCGAACAAGGCCATATATAAAGCCACCAATATTTTGTTATGTTTCAGGCCAATACTTAGTATTATTAACGTAGTTTTGTGGTCTTAAATTTATAGCTAAATGATTTATTAAAATGATATAGAATTGACAGGTTTCACGTCTAAACTGTTTTACTCGCTTATTCTATTTGTCTATAATTGGTATGAACAACAGAAGAAGCCTAATAGAAAAACCATTGAAGCATTATGCTATTCTAGACAATAAAGAACTCTACTTACTATTTCTTGAATAAAAATTTAAATGCACTCAACTATATTACAATTATATGTTGTGAAGTACAACTCAACCACTCCTCAAATCAAAATGTTTCTAGAGCCTGTAGTGCGCCCCACGGCTCTCACTTAATCCTTCAACAACCACTTGAAGCCGAAATATCACCAAATTTTCACCTAAACATTTTATATAAAGAAGGCCAGATTCTTCACCTTCTCTCAGAATCATCATGATTGAGGTTGATGTATTCTCCTGCATATCAAGATATTAAATTTTGTATAAAGACCGGAGTTGTAATATTGTATTAATATTGAATATAGTATTAATATTGAGTATAGTTTTTTATTATGATTATAATTAAAATATAGATTTGAACTTTTATCTTCGTAAATTCTAAGATACAAATATTTGGAAGTTGGGACAATATAATTTATTTCAATGTCTGTTATACGATACCTAACCCTTACGGTACATGTACTGCATAAAGAAGAGCGGAAATAATGATAGGCAAACACTGAGCTAGCACGAAACTAGATCTTTTATCTAGTTTTACTCTGTCTTATTCTGTCTCATAGAATCTCAGCCATTTATTTTGTATGATCTACGCGGATCCTATGCGGGTCCCACATAAATAAATAGTTGAGCTTTATTGAACACAATAAGATACCATAATATTGGACAGAGGATCTGAACTATCGAGCTAACACACCCTTTGCTTCTAAGCTAAGTCTCTTCCTACTCAATCTTATGCCGTCCCGTACCACTGCATTTATTTGTTCATTGTTACCTCATCAAGATTGTTTCCTTTCACTCTCTCCCTCTATCGATTTACCACCAATACAAGATACTCCAACTAAAAACCCGATACAATATGTGGGAACCAAAGTTCTCATGTTAATAATGCAGTTTAAACTAAAATTGATTAACCTTCTAAATTGATGGAATGGAAACAATTATTCTATCCTAAATCCTAACTGCTAATTGTTCCTTAAAAACAACACTTGTGGAAGAAAGACAAGTAAAAGATAAAATCAAAATCGAACCATTGGACTCTCCACCTGTTATTTCTGATGGTGATGGAGGCATTTGGCAAATCAAGTACCCAACAACTCTCGGCATATATAAATGTGGAGGAGATGATCACAATCTTCCACCATTAAGTTTGTTAACAAACTGCAGTGCGGTCATAGATACAGGTCTGATTGCACAACACAAAATCAAAACGTGGGGTATGTTTTTTCTTTTGCTTGCACGCCTTTTTTTTTTTTTCACCCTCCGACCTAAATAGCATCTATATCTACTCAACACCAAGAAGCTCTTAAGATTTAACGTGCAATCAGTAATCCTATTGGCACAATCTAAACGAAAATATGAAGCCACCCCTGTCAGCCTCGTCCTCAATCCTGATGAGAAAGGCTCGTCTTTCTCCATATATCTTCAGTCTATTAGCCTTCATTATCTTCGTTGCCATCCTCTATTGGGAAGACTTCATGTGCCTCCTTGGTGACCTAGACCCCGACGTTATAGAAGTACGCTCAAGAGCAGGTGAGTTGACCTCATAAATCTAATCAATGATAGTTTTACTTTATACATATTCACCATAGTTTTGATATGTTTGAACAGTTATGATTCAAAAATTTTGAGATTCAGTGAGTTGGGTTTTGTTTTGGGGTGGTTAGAGAAGAAGTGCGAGAAACTGCCATTTTCAATAGGGAGGACACCGGAAGGTTGCGACGTGTTCATTGGAACGTGGGTGAGGGATGAGTTGACTCGTCCCCTTTATGACGAGTCGGAGTGTCCGTACATACAGCCACAGTTGACTTGCCAGGAGCATGGCAGGCCTGATAAGGACTATCAGTTTTGGAGATGGCAACCCCATGGTTGTGATCTTCCCAGGTATTTCCTTACACTTAGTGTACTGGATATTATCAGAAATGTGTTATTCGTTGGTAGCTTGCTAGTTATTTATGGCAGTCTCTTTCATTTCCACCAAAACTCAGTTATGTGACGCAGAAGAACACGAGAGAAGAACCACTTTTGATTGATATATACTTCCTATTTCAATTGAGGAATCAAATACTAGATAGGAAAATTATAAATTTTTGCTCGCAGTTTCAATGCCTCGTTGATGCTGGAGACACTGAGACACAAGAGAATGATGTTTGTTGGTGATTCATTGAACCGTGGCCAATATGTCTCAATGATCTGCCTTCTCCATAGATTAATCCCCGAAGGAGCCAAGTCCATGGAGACCTTCGATTCACTAACTGTCTTCACTGCCAAGGTTTGTAACCATAGTAATGTTTATGACTTGTGCTTTCATTCCTTTCAATTAACTGAATCGAAAAGTTTGGTTAATTTTACTCTGAAAATTCTCATTCTACTTCGAGTGTAGGAGTACAATGCGACGATAGAGTTCTACTGGGCACCATTTCTTCTTGAATCAAATTCAGATAACGCCATTGTTCATAGGGTATCGGATAGGATGGTAAGGAAAGGTTCAATTAACAAGCACGGACGGCATTGGAAAGGCGTTGACATTTTGGTGTTTAACACCTACGTGTGGTGGATGACTGGAATCGACATGAAGATCTTGTAACTTCCTTTCTTTTTTCCAACAAATATTCAGTTCTTAACTTGAAAAGATGGATTATCCAAGGCCAAAACTGAGATATATTTGTTTGTCATGATGTGCAGGCAAGGGTCTTTTGAAGATGAAGTGAAAGACACTGTGGAGGTGACGACTGAGGACGCTTATCGTATGGCAATGAAAAGCATGTTGAGATGGGTGAGAAAAAATATGAATCCCAATAAGACAAGGGTCTTCTTCACCAGCATGTCACCAACGCATGATAGGTACGTGTATTTTTGTTGCTTCTTTTTCATTTACAAAGTTCTGATTCTGGATAAAACGAAATTCTGCAGGAGCATAGATTGGGGTGGGAAACCAGGGCTAAATTGCTATAACGAAACCACAATGATTGATAACTCTACGTATTGGGGATCAGATACTAGAAAAAGCATAATGCAAGTAATTGGGGAAGTATTCAGCAAATCCAAATACGCAATCTCCTTTCTAAATATAACCCAACTTTCGAGCTACCGCAGAGATGCTCATACCTCAATCTACAAGAAGCAATGGAGTCCATTGACTCCTGAAAAGCTTGCCAATCCTGCTAGCTATGCGGATTGTGTCCATTGGTGTTTGCCTGGTGTCCAGGATACGTGGAATGAACTCCTATTTACCAAGTTGTTTTATCCTTGAGTAATATATGCTCACAAGAGCTCGATCCTGATTTTTCACCATCTCTTGATTCCATGGTTTCTTGATTGATTCTCTTTTTCCCTTGCTTTTCCTTGGTTAGGTAAAATGGGAGTGGGGAAGAAAATGAAAGTGTAAAAACGTTTAATTTAAAACAATTCACCAGAAAATTGAATCAAATTGCTGAGGAAGTCAGTGATAATCTCAAATCCGCTCAGGAGTCCGGACCTTTGATGCGCTCAGTTCCTCAACAAGTCAAACAGTAAATGTGTTCTCTGAAACTTGGGGAACCTGAATATGTTTATTGTAAAAAGTTAAGCACTGAAGCTCATAATCGCCCGGTTTAAAGATTACAATTTAAAACTTTAGAACCTCGTCCCCAAACTCCCGTGCATGGTTTAAGTTCTTTTAATTACTTTTACTTCAATTACAGATGAATGGTTAACTCGAATGCTTTCTAACAAAATGACAAACCTAATAAACATAGGAATAATTAAATTTAGAATTCATTACACAATAAATTAATTCATAAAAAGTTACTTATCATTTTAATTATGATTTAAAATTTTAAACTATTAAAATAAAAGAATTTGAAATTAATATTTTAAATTTCTTAAGTAATAATGTGATTTTTGAATAACATACATAAATTTGCAATTTTTTAACATATATTTATGGAGTTTTCGATCTAATTGGAGAGAATGTGGTAATTTCAATTGGATACAAAGAAAATTTAGTTTTCCTATTAATTTTATATGTCAGTCCAAAGTCCAAAGGCCTATTCTCGAAAGTTCTTAAAACTCAAAATTTGACATACTAGTCTAAAACTTTCCCCTTTTATAGCGTAAAAGTTGATATAAAATGGAAAATACCTAATTATGTCCTATGAGAGCTGGCTACTCGTGGCAGGTAATTGTCAATTTAGATTTAAAATATTAAAATGTTTAAAATATTTTGTTTTGGATAATACAAAGTAAGTGTAAATATATCAATTATGATAAAAAAAAATAGTTATTCACTCCATCTCAAGAAAAGATGTTCATATAGATGTTGAAGCTCAAAGGTGGGAACTACGGCTTTCTTTCTTACAACTTAAATTTAGAATAATTTATTTGTGTATTTTAATGTTGTCATTTATTATATGTAGGTGTAGGGTGTTTATCTATTATCCAATAAACAAGGGCATTAGTGATATATCTAGAAACCATTTTCACTCCTTCCGATTAATATTGTTTTCTTGGGAAAAGTGAAGTACAGTTTCAGAAGAACGAAGATCAGTGATGAATCAAGAAACCATCTCCAAGCCATCTGTTTCTTGCTTTTCTAAAGGGGGTGAAGGAGAGTTTTAAAAGAATGATAAGGAAGAAGATCCAGTGATATTTCCAAAAACTATCTCTATACTGTTTATTATTTTTCAAGGGGGAGTGAAGCAAAGTATTAAAAGAACAACAAAGAAAAAGATTCAATGGTATATCTAGAAAACCATCATGCATATGTAGAAAATTACCATTGGCCGTTCATTTCAATCAAGTAATAGATTCATGTTTAAAAGGGAATACCATAACTAAGTACAAACAATTCTATAGTTTAACTGGAACTATATAGGTACTCAATACATATAATACTAGCCTAATATACAAAAAGTACCATCGATTATTAAAAATAAGTGCCACATACACTTTATGATCGGAATACCATCTTTAACTACAAACTATAATCTGCCTTAATATATACTATGCTAATACTCTATTTATCCAATACTATTTCTATGTACAAAAATTATTATTATCATTCATTATAGATAGCAAGATATACACGTTTAAATGGGAGTATATTGACTGAATATAAGGAATATCATGTCTTAATGTATACTATATCAACACTTAATACATTTATATCATAACTATAAATATCTCATAATGTATTTAAAGTAAGTAGCATCTTTAATGAAAAATGGGAATAATATCTTTGAGTACAATTTATACTTGACCCAATTAAAACTATACTAGTAATCTATCTATGCAATACCATGCTTACTACAATGGATTTAGAAATTTTTTTGAGTGGGGGCAAAATTTTAATGAAAACAAAATTTTATTTTTTTTAACAAGATCAAAACTTAAA
>JAOTAZ010000218.1:18229139-18240176 GCA_025629785.1 Erythroxylum oxycarpum
AAGCTTTCAACAAAAGCTACGATTTTCATGAAGAACATTTTCTCAAATTCTAACCAAATCAAAAAGTCAACTCTCTACTTCAAAAAGTTAAATTTTCTAATTTAACAACTTTTTTACACTTTTTCTCTTTATTTCTTAATTTCAACTTCCGATTCAATCAACTCATTCACTTAAACTTTCATAACACAAACAAATTGATTCGAATGTCAAAGCCATCAAAACGAATCGATTCTTTTTCTCATTGATTTTCTTAAAGCCTAAATTCCTCTATAACACAATTCATATACAAAAATAATCATTTCACTAAAATTCGGGGTCCAACATTACATATCACCTCTCGTTAAGGATCGCATCATAGAAGTAAGCTCATTAATCTTGTTCTCTAAGTTAGAGACACTTACCTCATTCACGTGTCTATGATTAGCTCTGTCGCTTCGAGTGTTTTGTTCACCAAAGCTCCACCACTAGTTGCATCAACAATACTCCTATCTTAGGGAGTTAACCCCTCATAGAAATATTGAATAAGGAGTTGATCAGGAATTTGGTTGTGGAGACATTGGTTGCAGGGCTTCTCAAACCTCTCCCAATGCTCAGATAGTGATTCACTGTGAGCTTGTCTTATCCCACAGATCTCCTTCCTAATGTTGGCAGCTCTTGAGGCTAGGAAGTACTTTTCTAAGAAAATTTTTTTTAAGGTCATTCCATGTCCTTATGGAACCATATGGGATTGAGAACAAGCACTCCTCAGCCACCCCGTTTAAATAGAAAGAAAAAGCTTTCAGCTTGACTTGCTCCTCCTCCACACCATTCGGCTTCATTCCATTGCAAATCATGTGGAACTTTTTAAGAAGAGCATGTGGATCTTCACCTGCAAGCCCGTTAAAACAAGGAACCAAATGGATAAAACCAGGTTTTAGCTCAAAGTTAGCATTCTCAACATTAATACAAAGTGGATCATTCTCCAATTCAGGAGCAGCAAGCTCCTTCAAAGTCCTTTGTTGTGCAACAGCCATGTCTTCTTGGTAATGGTAAGTGTGAGTGGTGTCGAGAATAGGATCAACGTAAATGTTGGATGGCAATAAATCAGCGGGCTGTGTATGGATGAAAGATAACTCCTTCTCTAAGTTTGGTTGGAAAAGTGGTTTAAATGAATGGCACTGCTCAAGAATGATGGGATCGTGCAACGGTGTATGGCAAAATCTCTTTAACCAAGTCTATCTCCCTTTCTTCTTCTTCCTATAGGGAAAAATCAAAATCTGCAATATTAATTTTATTAATAAGAGAACATTTTTGTAACAGCAATAGTAGGAATATGTTTAATATCAAATATTTAAAATACTATTATTTCTCCCAAACAGTTATGGTCAGTTTCCCATTTTCACATTAATTAATAATAGAGTTATGAAAATACAGTGCCTTGGAAAGCGAGTGTATTTACCTGTAACTTAATTTTTTTCCAGTTACTTTTGTAATGAAAATTTTTGTTATAAATAAAACAAAAGAGTTTGGTTTTATTTGTATGAGCATTATATATCTAGTCGTAAGGTATCGAGATTTTTTTGTCAGTAATAACATATACATAGAGACGTATGGGAAGCATGCATATTATTAGAATCTAAAATAATTTATTCACAGTTGAAAAATCAAGTTGGTCGCGTGATTATGGTTTAGACTATAGCGTTGTGATTTATCTCCGAGTAAGTAAAAGTGTTTACTTCAAGGGAATGATGAGTTTCATATCATGATAGTAGTTGACTATCGATAACAACACTATTAAATGAATCTGGAACCAAGTATGTTTTAAAGAGTAAAGTGAGTCGTTACTTTAATCCTAAAGCATACAACTTAAGCATTTGTTTATTATGGACCACAATCTTGATAAGTGGTGAACTAATATGTGTTTAATTATAATTCTTGATATGATCAGAATGGATTTTTACAGAGTATCAATCTAGTGTCTGCATGCTGGAATTATTAATTAATACATGTATTAGGGAACATTCGGTCAAATAAGGAGTTTATAGTGATATCATCAGTTCTACATGTTTTATGGAGATTTGTGAATAAACTAGTGCCAGTAGTTTGATGGACTAGCTGCCTATCAAGTTTTAACACCAAGATGAGACCTTGTGTATTAATCATCATATAGAGTAAAACAGGAGATCTAGAAGGAAAAACCCACATAAGGCCAAAATAGTAATTTTACCCTTTATTGTACAAATGGCTATAATATGGTCCATATTAGAGTTTGCAATTAGACATCTTATTTGAAATATGTGTTCTCATGATATTTAGAAATTCAACAGTTCAACTAATTGTCTTTAGTGGAATGTCATTTAGTTAATAAGCTGAAATTAATTTTAATGAGATTAAATTAATTCCGGGTTTATTGGAGCTTGAATTGTATAAGTCCAATTAGATTCCCCGTTTTGTTTCGAAGAAGGTTATCAAGGAAAGCAAGAAATATAAATAGAGGTTTTAAAGCCTATAATTGAATGTTGGGCTTAAAATAATTAATTGTTAATTGCCAACCCAAATGAACATTTAGAAATGGGAAAAACTTTGGTTTAATTTGATTAATCAAATTAAAACAAAGTTATTAAAGATAAATGAAGAAGGAATTTTGGTTTTATTGGGATGAATATGCAGCTTCACATTTAGCATTGATTTGCTATATTAAAGATGGTTTTAACATGCTTTATCATCATTAAATAGAGTGATGATTTTATCACTAAATTGTTTAATGGTTATCTTTTAATGATAGCATGTAACCTTTTAGCATTCATTAGATTAAAAAGAAAAAGGAACATTTGATGGACCATCTTCCTTCTTTTATCACAAAATCGAAATTGATATGCCTTATTTAGGTTAATAGTCTTTTCATATAGTCATCTTAAACACAAATGAGAAGAGTCTCATTTATATTCTTCATGATTCATTAAAAAATGAAGTGATGCAATTGATGCAATTCTCTTCTTTCCTTTGAGGTTAACCCAAAATAACAGGGTGTTAGAATGTGTTCTTGCATTGTTTGACTCCCTCTCTCCTATCTTGCATGGTATAGCTGAAAATTGCATAAGAGGTGTCTCACCATTGGCTTCTTTCTTCTAAGGCAAAATCTTTTCAAGTTTTCTTCTCCTTTGCCACCAAAGGATCTTGTTAACCAAGTTGTCTAAGAAGAACAAGTGGTAGATTATATTGGTCGAGGATACAATATCGAGAAGAAGATACAATAACAAGAAGAGGATGCATCACCTAGGAGAGGATACATTGCTGAGGATAGGATAGCATAGTGAGGAGTTAAAGCTGCAGCGAAGGAGTCGGTAATAATTTCCATCTTGTTATTTATGTAAGTTATTTTCCTAATACCGTATCATGTATGGCTATGCATGTTTATTTGGTTATATTTCTTTTTATGCAATTTTGATTTCTAAAAGGTTTTAAAATCTACCATTTTATCCAAATCGTGCATGCTTTATTTTTTTGATCCATCAATCAAGGTGTTGGTGGTGGCCACCAAAGGCCTCCCTAGCAGCATGGTCTGATCCTTTTCTTGCTCTTTTATTTTCCCCATGTCTAAAACCAAAAAGTATATAGGGACAATCAATCCTCCAACCTTCACTGGTAGGTTATCATTAGCCTACAAATTTAATCCCCTAATTAAATTGATTTGTAGTATAGTGAAGCAAGGGCATTGTCCTACAGAGATCAAAACATAAGGAAGATTTTTTTTACTTTCAAGCAAAGTATGCAAAGGAGAAAATAGAAGTTTAATGCAAGATATAGGACCAGATTGGGGGATTTGTTTACTGGAATTAAAAGTGAACAAGAAAAGAAAGGAGAAGACGTGATGTAAGTTTAGAAAATTGAAACAAAGCCTAAATTTTTCAAAAGAGAAATTGCTAAGAAAGATTGAGTAAAAAGTTCAAATTAATTAAAGACCAATTGCAAAGGTTTTCACTAAATATTTAGGTTGTTTTTAATCATTGAAAACGAATTATATCTTAGATTGGAAAATTAGGGTTCATCAAGCAAAGGTAGATGCATTAAAAACAATCATGACATGTAACAACTTCCTGTTACTGCATTAATCCAAAATGAGCATGAACAACATATTAAAAATAGCATTAAGATCAAAATCAAGTCTGCTGAAGCTAAGTTAATTTTCAACAAAGCTAGCATGCATAAAATTAACCTATGTCTTGATCCAACTAATTAAAAGCTGCATATCAGCTTCAATTTTAATTAGTTGTTGCCACTTAACCTAATAAATTTATTGCCCAGCAACTAAATTAATCAGATAGCATACAAATTATTCATGCAAAATTCCAATTCATGACTTCAAATCCATATGCATAATTAAAAAATCATGTCCAGATCAAGAGCACGAATTTCCAATCATAGATTCATCAATTATATATGCATGCTTCTCATAAAAACAACCATGAATTTAGCTAATATCCCCAACAATTATAAAATAGAATTTAGTTCATAATTCTAACTAAAACAAAGCTAAAAATCATAGTAGAAAACATAGTGCAGAATTCGGGTGTAAGAAGAAGAAAGGAAGGAAATAAAACTAGGGTTCTACCTAGAGAGAGAGAAAATGTAGAGAAGAAGAGAAATTCACATCCAAAGAAGATAGAAAACGTGAATGTCTCCAAACTAATACTAAAGGACCCTATTTATATTAGAGGGGGTCTTGTTAGAGAGGATTTCTTTTCCAAGTAAAAGCAGGTCTTTCTTTCCTTGTAGATATAGGATCTTTACAAGGAGATGATTTAATTTCCAAGTAGAAGTAGGTCTTTATTTCCTTGTAGAATTAGGATTTTTACAAGGAGATGATTTATTTTCGAAGTAGAAGTAGGTTTTTTTTCTTTCCTTGCCAAATTAAGACCTTTACAGGGTACGACTTTTTTTCGTAAAAATTAGGAATCTTTATTTCTCCCAGTCTACATGTCCCCTGATCATCTAGATTGTTCCTAGATTCATTTCATGCAATGGCGAACAAGAATCTTCCAAAATGTAGAAATCATAGTTGAAGTAGGATTCCTTATAGGATTAGGATTTCTGCAAGTTTGGTCACCTTAGGGTATTTCGACCTCCTCTCTGAAAATGGCATCCAAAAGTCCTAAATCTTCCTCCTTAGCATGATTTCCTTCACTTGACACCTAAAACACCTGAAATGATAAAATCAATGTAAGCCACATGATTTAGCCATCAAATGATAATAAAAACTAAGTGTAAAAGTATAAAAAGATAAGAAAATATGAGTGCATCATTCACTAACACATCTTCCATTATTGCTTTCAGATAATGGAATGACCTATCAGCTAATTGTAAACACATGTTGGTATGTCTTAATTGTCCTAGATTCAATTTCATATAAATAGAATGGGGTATAAGTTCTATACTTGTTCTAAGGTCAAGAATACCCTTAGCCTCATCACTATTACCCATTGATACTTTCACATTTAAAGATCTTCACTTGATACATTTGAAACTATCACCTTCACGTGTGGCACAAACTTCCATTTTTTGGTAGTTAGTTCCTTGAAGAGCTTCACATAGGCTGTAATATTCTTGATCATAAAGGCAAATTAATATTAACTTTAGAAACATGTTATATAGAGAAGAAAATTACTCATTATGTTTTGAGTCCTTAAGGTGACTTGGAAATGGAGCTGGTGGTCTATAAGGATCAGTCACCTTATGTAATCTTGGTCCTTCATAGCCTTTTATTGCAAGCTTGAGTTTTTTACCTTCCTGAACGTGCTTGAAGAGTCGTGCCCATTACTTTCCTCATTTTCCTTCTCTTTTCCCTTACTGAGGCTTTCCTTTTCATGATTACCTACACCAAATATATTTGAAGGAATCTCAACATGATTATCAATCATATTATCACTTCTTAGAATCAGAATGACCATGGCTTGTTCGAGTTAACTGGGTAACTTTCCCTTTCGATTATTTTCCATTTGAGTTATTAATTCCCTTACTTAAGTCTTGACCCTCTTCATAGAAGCTTCCAAGGAGTCAAATCTCTTGTTGTTCATTTCTTGATCCTGAGTGGTTGCTTTGAAAAACGTGTTCAGACTTTCCTCCAAAAAAGGATTTCTCATGAGGTTATGATTTGAGGATTGCCCTTGAAACTGATTCTACCTTTGAAAATAATGAGATTGCTCTTGGGACTACATTGGTTGATTATTGGTCTTCCAAGCAAAGTTAGCATTTTTTCTCCTACCAAGGTTGTAGGTGTTTGAATATGGATTTTTTTTACCCTTGATTAAAAGCTATTAAATGAGTTCATTTATTCTTCCTCATTTGTAAACGATTAAAAAGAATACGAACAAACATTAGCTTCATGACCAAAAGTTCCATATACACCACATACTTTTTGATTCGGAATGATTTGGGGTGGTCTCATAGTTAACATTTTAATATGTTTTGTTAACTTAGCCAATTGTATAGCCATTTCTTGATTACAGTTCACTTCATGAACTCTAGATCTTCTCCCCATCACACTTTTCTATTGAGAATTAGCCCCCTAATGTTTCAAAGATTTCATGACTCTTTGGCAGTCTTCTCTCCCACAACTCCTCCTGCTGCATTGTCCATTGTATACTGACATTATTGTGTTAATCCATCATAGAAGAATCGGTTTAGCATGTGAAGTGGAAAATCATGATGTGGACAATGTATTAGCAAGAGTTTGAAGCATTACTATACCTCATAGAATGGCTCTCTCTCCATCAGGTTGAAGGTAGCTTTTTTTGTTCACAACTTAGAGGTCTTTTAATAGGAATAGTGTAACATCCCGTTACCCATGTTAAGGCTAGAATAGTAATTTATGAGAAAGTATTGAGAAATTAGGAAATGCATATCTTGCTTAAGTTACATATGGCAAGCACATTTCTGCACATTCGTATAAATATACATGCATTCATTGACATTTTCTGGGTATTACTAAGTAGTTAAATGTGATTAAAAATATGACTTGGCAATTTTGGTACATTTAGGGTATTTTGGAATTTTTGTTAAATTTTTAAAAAATTAAAATTTGTACCAATTATAGTGTGACACGTGGCAACATATATATGTGACAGACTTGTTTAAGTGTCAGATGTGAGACATGTACAATAGCCACGTAGGATAAGCAAAACCATTTCTGCAGCTTTTATTGTTCTTCATTCGGTTTTTGTCCAACATCGAAAACACTAAGTTGTATCTATTCAGAAATTGGCATTTGAATCTTACATCAAAGTAAGAATTTCATTTCTTAGAGAGTGTTTATTCTATTTATCATCATCCACCGAAGACTTCATTGCTGGAATTTGAGCTGAATCAAGTAAGTGATTTTGATGATGTTTTAATGGTATTTTGACAATGCATGAATTGGATTGAAATACTTGTGATAATTGGAGTAAAATGAAAATGATGCAGAATTTTATAAGAATGGATAAATATGAATACTCTATTTTGTTTTGGAGAAATACTTATATGTTGGATTCACTGTTGACATGCGTGAATATGTGGAGTTGTTCAAAATATGCTGAAAATCTTATTAAACCGTGATTTTGATGATGGCTAGTGTTAGAGATGAATACATGCATTAGAAGGTAAGCAGCAGAATTTCGGTGAATGCATGTGCTAAACGAATTAGATGAGGAGTTGAATTTGAGAATGTGAGAAAAATGCAAAAACTTGAAAGTTGCATGTATGAGAATCAGATTTTGATGTTTAAGTGTGAATCTTGGGTTTTTGATTTATGTGTGTGTTGGTGAACTAAAAATGAGTTAGAAGAATTGTTTTGAATGTTATTTGAGTTAATTGATATGACAATGAACTTTGGAAAATTTATAGTAAAGAGAGGAAGTGAATATTGAGTTTCGGATTGTTGGTGTTTGAATGGTAAACTTGAATTTGATTTGTGTAGAGATTGTATTTGGAGTCAAAAATGCAGAATAGATGAAGTAGGAATGAGTAAGTCGGGAAATAAAAGGAAAACGGACGGAGAAGAAAAAAAGGAATTTGCTGAAGAAAAAGAGAGAAAAACATGATTGTGCTTTCTCTAAAAGAACCAGTAAAGTCGTGATCGTGCTTTTACATGACCGCAACTTCGTGGTTGCAGCGGAAATCACGATCGTGCTACTTTCACAGGATTTAGCACGATCGCAACTTTCAATTGATTTTCTGAAGACATTATTTCTGAACATTTTTCAATCTTTTTGTTATAACTTCGTCATCCGATGTCCAAATAACTGGATTCTTGAACTAATAGATTCATAAGAACAATAGATTATTGAACCAATGAAATGGAATGATTGATGAATTTAAGGTGGAAATATGACTATACTGGATTATGATAACTGGGATGATTTTTACTAAACATACTTCGGTAATTAGACTATATCTTGATTTGTGGACGTCGGAATGAGATGATTATTAATTATGATTACACTATAGACATAATGCTTCAAATTTTTTGAAGAGATTAAATTCTACTTTGGCCTCTAAGAATTTCATAATCTGATGTGAAGTTGAGATAAGAATTCTACTGAAGCTTTAAGAACAATCTAAAATCTTTTGAGTATAATTTTCAGCATACTAAACAAAATTGAATGAACTTGGTATTGTTGGAAACTTAAGACATTGGAGAACAACTCTGTAGAAGGAAGTGTTGCCTAATTTTGTCATTTACCATATCAGATTAATTATGAAAAGTTGACCCGTAAGTATGTTAGAAAAAAATCTAAAGTGGTCAATTAGGTTATGAAATTGGTTTCACATTGTTTTATTATGGTAAAAATTAAAGTACAAATGATATTAATGAGGGTTTTGATATCTGAATAATTTGATGATAAGGATCAATAAGATACCCGGAATTGTCATTGCATACTGATTGAGCCCAAGTTTATTATATAAATTGGCTACACTTTTATGGCTGTTAATATACTTTTTGACTCTTAATTCGTGATTTTGTGCTTAAATTAGTCCTTTATGGTGAGCTTATATTTTATGCAATTTAATAGTAAAATTGTTATAAATTAACATTAATTTCATTATAATTTTTCTAAGAACAATTGATACTGCAAATTGTTATTACATATTGTAGGAAAAAAGGAGTCAAAAGGATCAGGAAGTCAACAGGACGTGAGTTCCCTCACACACGCCGCGACGCATCAAGAAGAAAGCACATCGCAGCGTACACTAGTCATCTCGCCGCGGTGCATCGTCACACAACAACGCGCCGTGGTGACAATTAATTGTTACGCTGCGGGGAGAGATCCAAGAAGCACATGTCGCGGCGTAGCTCCTTCCATGTCGCGGCGAGAAGTTGGGTATCTAGAGGAAGAATATACATTGGAGAGATGAGAGGTCATTCGACCAAAAGTGAGACCATCCAACACTTCACCACCATCATCTCCATCTACGACCATCATCTACCATTCCACCTCTCATCCACGATCGTCATTCTCCACCGCCGGTCTCCATCTCTACCATGGGTGACATCAGAGCATCAACAGTGATGAGGATTTTCGTAGTCATGCACGGCTAGGTCTTCCATTCTCTTGAAAATGTAGCAGAGGCTATAGTTCATGGGTTTCAAAGGGGAGTAATCTATCATTGTCAATGTTTAATTATATTATTGTAAATCTCTGAGTTAGGGTTTATGGTAGTGTAGTTAAATTAGCTTGGTTAGAGTTTAATCAAGTGTTGAATAATGTTTTGTGTTATGGATGTGGTTATATGTAGGATTCTGATGTTTAATATATGAAGTTTCATATATGTCTTTTAGTGATTGTGTTAATCTTCTTTATTTGCCTAGTTGTGCTTGATATCGAGATTGTGCTTGATCCAAGTGACCACTTGCATTAACTTATCCATTTCACACACTAAGATGCTTTTAACAAGGTTCTAAGAAATGGAGTTCATTGATTGAAACCTTACTGATTGAAACCTTGGACTTAAAGAGTCCTTTAAGGTTGATTATTTGAAAACTTAGTAGATTTAACTCCCGAAAAATTTGTTTTGAACTATGATAGCCCAAGCTTGTTTTCAAGAGGATTTTATCTCATTCACTTGTCATTTAAATTTTTTGAGGACAATTGATACTGCAAATTGCCATTTTGTATTGTAGGAAAACAAAGAGTCAACTCAAGAAGAGTATAGCCAAAGTGGAACAAAGAGATAGGAGCTATGAGATCACTTTTCTCGCCGCAGTGAATCACTCCGAAGCGCATGAGATGATGAAACGTCGCGACAAATGCCAAGGTCCTTCCCACACGTCGCGACGAGGAAGTTACTTCCATTCGTCGCGACGAATAAATTTTCATTTAATTACCTCGTCGCGACGAATGAGAGAATTCGTCATGTCGCGACGAATTTTAATTTATTAGTCGTGATGAACGAGCGGGTATTTGGAATTTAAATGCATAATCCTTTCACTGTGCTGACTTGGCCCATGACCCATCCGTTAAATATTGCCAAATTAGGTTAGAAGAGGAGCTTTTTGGGGGTCGATTGACAATCGGGAGAGAAGAGAGAGAGAGAGCCGACCGAGAGACGAGAGGAAGAGAGAAGAGAGAACACCGAGCGGAAGCCGTCGCCGCCCAGGGTTCCCTTCGGGGTTCCCTGGTAACTTTTTCTGTATAGTTTTTATCTTTTCTTTTTGGCAGCCGACGTCCACCGTAGCTAGCTTGGAGTGGTTGCGAGTCGTGATGCTTCCGGTGACTATGAGTGGCTAGGCGTTCTTCTCCTCTTGACGATGCAGTGATGGCTGGAGTTCACCGAGCTTCAAAGGGAGTAGCTAAATCTATAGTTTTGTTATGATTTATGAATATGCCTTGGTCGAGGGTTTGTAAATTGTAGTGAAGCTATTGATTCTAGCTCAATCAAATGTTGGGACATTTATTGTGTTGTTTGGATTAGTAGTTTACATTGTCACGCATTTAACTACATGATTATGAATATGCCTTGGTCGAGGATTTGTAACTTGTAGTTAGATGAAGCTTGATTATAGTTTAATTAGGCGGTGAA
>JAOTAZ010000218.1:18267756-18279623 GCA_025629785.1 Erythroxylum oxycarpum
ACGGACACAAGCTAAACCATTATTTTTCAAAACATTTTCCAACTTTCCAACCTACAATTAATCATCAACCACACTCCTAATTTTTCCAATCACAAGGATTACAATCCATTTCCTATAAGTTCATTTACACCAAGCCTTTTAGCTCAAATGCACCTTAGTTTCCGATTCTAACCCTTATTAGGAGGGCGGGATGTTACACTGCCGACTCAAGGTCTACGTCAAGGGTGTCTCCTATCTCCTTACCTCTTCGTGTTATGCCTGGAAAGACTATCCCATGGCATTTGTAAATCTGTTGATGAAGGGAATTGGAAACCTATCAAGCTAGCAGAGATGGTCCTTTGCTTACTCATCTTTTCTTTGCAGATGATCTTATCCTTTTTGCTAAAGCTGATAATTCTCAAGTTGATATTGTTAAAGGGGTCCTCCAAAACTTCTGTGCTTGTTCAGGTCAACGAGTCAACTCTAAAAAAGCTCGAGTCTTTTTTTTTTCAAAAAAAGTTCCTGCGTCTATAAGAAGATCTTTAAAGGCTACCCTGGAGTTTCATGAAACTCATGACTTGGGGAAATATGTAGGAGTCCC
The DNA here is from genome assembly GCA_025629785.1 of Erythroxylum oxycarpum. NCBI lineage: Eukaryota > Viridiplantae > Streptophyta > Magnoliopsida > Malpighiales > Erythroxylaceae > Erythroxylum > Erythroxylum oxycarpum. Next base: position 18,268,337 of record JAOTAZ010000218.1, read on the forward strand.
TCTTTTCCATTCTTGGGTCACTAAGAAGGGCTATGGGTATATCCTTGATAAAATGAAGGCAAAAATTTTGAGTTAGAATTCTAGTCGTCTTTCCCTTGTAGGTCATGTTACTTTGGCGAATTTATCTTTGTTTTCAATGCCGTCCTTTGCCATGCAAACTTCTAAGATCCTTATTACTTTTTGTGATGAGATGGAAAAAAAATTCTGTCTTTAGTTGCTTGGGATAAAGTGCAGCATTCTGAAGGAGCTACAGGTTTGGGTTTGAGGAATCTTCGTTTAGTTAACATAGCATATGATATGAATGTTGGATGGCATATCTTGACAGATTCTAATAATCTATGGAGTAAAGTGCTTCGATCCAAATATAAATTCAGCATTGATGTCCCAAATCATATTGTAGCTCTTGCTTCTTATACTCCTCTATGGCGTTTGGTGACTGCGAATTGGGATGCTGTGATTTCGAACGCTTTCTAGGCCTTAGGTGATGGTAGCACGGTTAAATTTTGGAAACATAGATAGTTGCCGGGTGTCTCAGAGCCTTTGCTGCATGTAGCTAGTGGGCCTATTCTGGATAATATGATTGATAAAACTGTCTCTTTTTTTTTTTTACTAATGATGGAGACTAGAGATGGGAGTATTTTTCTTAGTTGCTCCCTACATCAATTTGTTCTTATATTGCTACTACATTTGTGTCTTCCTATACTTGTGGTAAAGATTCCCTTTTTTGTGGTCTGTCTTCTTCAGGAGTTTTTACTTTGAGGTCTGCATATGATTTTCTTTTTGGAAATTACATTCCTCCTTATAACTTTCCTTGGAACCTGATTTGGAAGTGGCAAGGCCCTCAAAAAATTAGAATGTTTTTTTGGCTAGCCCTCAACAATGGAGTCTTAAGTAACGAGGAAAGAAAACAAAGACACTTAAGTGACTCTGGGAGTTGTGATATTTGCAACGACGAGCTTGAAACCCTTCTACACATTCTCCGTGATTGTCATGTTGTTGTTTAGTTCTGGCATCTTTTTACTGATTTCTTCTGAAATGTTAATCTGGAAGATTGGTTGTTATTGAATATGAAAAGCTCTCATATCTCTCATCATCATCTTAGTTGGCCTACTATTTTCGATTTAGGCTGCTGGAACCTTTGGAAACGAAGAAATGACAGAGTGTTTAATTCTGGTGTTTCTTCCATTTTTAGTACCTTGCAGAGTACTATTTTTGAAGCCAAATTGATTCAGGATACATTGAACAAGTTGCTTTCGAAGAATAATAGTCCTTCGGTTTCAAGGTTAACTTTTTTGGAAATGTCCACATTCCCCTTTTCTTAAACTCAACACTGATGCTTCTTTGGCTGCCTCCATGGGGATTGCTGTAGGTGGAGGTTTGATTCGTGATCATAATGGTCACTGGAAACATAGGTTTGTTTTCAAGACGGGTCATTGTTCTATTCTTTGTGTTGAGTTATGGGCTCTTTATTATGGTATACAACTCATTTATAATCTTGCCTATTTGGATGTTCTTGTAGAAAGTGATAATAAGATTGCTATCAAGATGTTGACCAGTGATGTTTAAGCAAATTCAGGTTGTTTGTCTTTTGTTGACATAATTCTAGACTTACTGAAGCGATTCAATCATGTGAAACTCACTCACATCTATAGAGAAGGGAACTTTGTTGCTGACTCCCTTTCTCATCTTGTTTTTTATTTTTCTCCTGGTCTTCATGTTTTAGGGTAAGTCCCCCTAGTGTTGGTAGATGACTTGATCATGATTTAATAGGGGTCTCTTATGTTAGTTAGTTTTATGCTTTTGTGAACTTTGCTCTCTTTTCTTACAAAAAAGTAAGTAGTTGAAATGAACTAATTTCAGACATAGTTTCTAAGGAAATGACAAAAAGAGATTAAACTTCATAATAAAATATGAATGGTGGTTCATGTTTTATTATATTTTTATGCATTAATCATGTTTTAATTTTAAAAATGATCTTTAAGAAAATCTTATGAAAAAGTTTTGAAATTTATTCCACTTGCCTCCAATTTCCCAACATTTGGGAAGTTACAGTTTTAGGTAGTTTTATGCTTTTGTGAACTTTGTTCACTTTCCTTAAAAGAAAAAGTAGTTAAAATGAACTAATTTCAGACATAGTTCTAAGGAAATGACAAAACATAGTTCTAAGGAAATGACAAAAAGAGATTAAACTTCACAATAAAATACGAATGATGGTTCATGTTTTATTATATTTTTTGCATTAATCATGTTTTAATTTTAAAAATGATCTTTCAGAAAATCTTACGAAAAAGTTTTAAAATTTATTCCACTTGCCTCCAAACAGTTGGGAAATTATAGTTTTTAACCAATTGAAAAACATTTTAAATTATTTCCAAGAAAATAATTAACTTTAAATTGACGAATGTTTTAGAGTTTTTCCATGGTAAAGAAGTGTTGTTTACTTCAACAGGAATTGACGACTGCAATGCCAAAAATAGGTTTGGCTGCTTTAGCTGTACCCGAACAAAAATTGGTTGGGAAAGAGCTGTAATTTTGAATGAGAAGCAGCCCTGAACAGCGGAAAACACTCATTGATGTCCATTCCAAATCACCGCCCACTAAGTCCGCCTCTGGAAAGCAAAAGATCTAATTTTTCTTTTCCTTCGATACGGAAAGGGTATCAAAACCAAGCACAAAACTATCCTTTTCACCATAAAATCTTTATTATTACTATTATTTTTTATTTTTAGCATGGTTTTGTTGTACAATGAAACGAAAGTTTTCTTACAGTTTGAACATATCTTCAAGACAAACAAAACCTTCTGCCACCGACCATCTAGCTCGATCGAATGGATATTCCCGATTGGGCTTATGGGGTACCTTCTGTCAGTGTAATCGGGGAGCGCTTTTGTTTTCCATATCCCATGGAGTTGATTGTAAACAAGAAGGTTAAAAAACTGTCTGATGCACAGTTTGATGTGACTGATTCTTACGGAAATGTTCTTATCCAAGTTCAGGGTAGCGTCTGGAACTTTACAGTGAAGCGAATCCTTCGCGATCCTGCCGGCTTTCCTCTGCTCACATTACGCGGAAAGGTAAAGTTTCTCTTGCGGTAAGATGAATCTGGTATTTACGCTCAAAAACTTGCATGGTCGATTATTGAAGATTCTGACGAACTATGATTAAATTTTGGAAATGTACAAGGCACTTTCATTGTGGCATAAATGGAAAGCTTATGATGGCGAGAGATCCGACGTGAATAGTATGCTATTCACCGTCAGACAATCTCATCCCGTTCAGTTTAAGAAAGTTCTAAATGTGTTTTTGGGGAACAACCAAAAGGTCCCTGACTTTCAAGTCTCTGGATCATACACTTCTCTGTCTTTTAAAGTGTTCCAGGACCGTAGGCTTCTCGCAGAGGTACGTATATTAGTTACCATTTCGTTTTTCCAAACAAAGCAAGAAGGAGAATTTATAATGAGTTATAATGCGGGTTAATATGATATAATATTCCAGGTGAAACATAACTTCACATGGGAAAGCTTCTGCAAAGGAAAGGAAAGTTACAGGATCAAAGTTTATCCAGAAGTAGATTACGCTTTCATTGTTGCATTACTTGTAATTCTCGATGAGAATGACACTCCATGAATCAAAAATATTATACTCCTTTCTTCTCTATATTCTTTCCCCTACCACTTCGAAATTCTCTTGTAATTATATTATCAATTAGCAAAAGTTCTTTAACTTGTCAATTTTGGTTTGATCACGGTTATGACAGGGGATTAGCGGATTCATATTCAGACATCTATAAAGCTTAAGAATGAATCTCGATTCAAACAGAAAAAAAAGCCGGATTAAGAAAAGAAAAAAGAAAGATAATAAACAGAAATTCACAGGTCAATTTGTGTTTCTTTTTGAAATTAAATGAAACTATATTAAAAGAAAAAGTTGACATGAAAGCCATACAAAGTTGGTAGTTAAGAAGCAAAAATATAACTACTGCTCCAAGGTTCTAGGTAGAGCACTACCAAGGACAACCAGAATTATATAGCTATACGTCCCTACCCATTAAGTGGCTTGGGCTATATTCTCCAGCAGAGTTGAGGCTTAAAGATAACGACATTAGTCCAATCCCTATTTCCTTATAGCTGTAGCGCTAACTTTTGAGTGACAATTATTGGCAAGGAGTATTTCCCTTATCCAGATAAAAAGATGGTTAGCTGCCAACTTCTTGACAGTGTGAGGTTTTTCATGAGCCTTGATTGTCCTTTCACTCCATATGGCACTAACACAAAAGTTAAAAGTTGTTTGGAGTACAATAGAATCTTTAGCTAACTGAATCATTCAATTTTTTACCTGTAGTATAATCTGGTGATTTTCTTTAGCAGTATAAGCAAATTAAGGGCATGTTGAATCTTAGACTAGATGGATTGTAAGTATGAACACTGAAAGAACTTGTGAGGAATTGATTAAGGTACCTCTTGGCATAGGACGCAAAACTAATTTGGGTTGTTCACAAATCTATCGTTGTTCTATAAAAATCCTTTGATAGCTAACCAGGAGATGGCGAAAGCTTTAGGAGCTATTGTTTTGCTCCAAATAAGCTATGACAAACTCACAGTAGGAAGATTGGGCTTGAAGGATTCTAGGTAAGACTTATTAGTGAAGATGTTAGACTTGTCCAAACTCCAAATGTGATAGTCTAAAGATCCAAGATTGGGGCTATAAGTTGAAGATTTTCCCTTATGGATGACATGTCTTTGTGCGAGTAAGACCAGGTGTGTTCATTGACTAGAACAGTCACCCTAGAGTTAAGGGGAGCCTTGTTCTCAATGAATTCAAGTCCAATATCAACTAATAGGAACTGAGTTGACCCAATTGTCTACCCATAATCAAGTGTCCATTTCATGTCCAATGTGCATTATAATTTATGGATAAAGTGTATTTCTCAGCTTAAGCATCTCAGTGAGGGGTTAAGAGTGCTAATGACTTTCCTTCAGGTTCCAAAGATTATTGTTTGTAGGTATTGGGAGTGCAGCTATTTGACCCACAAGGCCTTTTTGTTACTAATTAGGATCCAAGTTTATTTAGTCATCAACATTTGGTTTTTCATCTTCAAGGACATTAGTCCTAACCCTGCCTCCAGTTTGGAAAAACAAACTTATAGCCAATCGACTTTAGCTCTATATGAGTTATTTATATCATTTGTCTATAAATATCTTTCAATCAATCGTTCCAACTCTTTGATTAATCTCTTAAAGAAGGTCAAATGAGCTCAGTGGGTTTGGAGATTCAAGAGTACATATTTAACCAACTTTATTTTACCTGCTAAGGACTTGAATTTATTTTATTAGGTAGTAACTTTCCTTTTGATTGACTCTACTAAATGAGAACATTTCGCAAGATTGTTTTCTTAGGAAATATAGGAAGTACAAGGTAAGTAAAAGGTAATTTTTGAAGCTACATACTAGAAATTTCTTATAATATACATTAAAGATTCTAGTTGATACTATTAAGTTACTCTTCCCTGTAGATTTGACATATTAGAGAACATCTTGAGAGAGCTTATTAAGATCTTCAAGGAATCAAGATCATCCCCACAAAGAAATAATAAGTCATCAATATAAGTTAAGGTACAGAATTTGAGCTTTTTACAATTATGATGGAACCTGAACTTGCTCATGTTGGAGATGTTGTAACCAATAATTCTAATGATTATTCCATTACAAGGGTGAATAGCTAGGGGGATAAAGGATCCCCCTACCTTATTCCCCTTTTAATATGTAAGATATGTGTGGGTTCCTGATTAATTAAAGTATAAGAAGAGGTGGTAGTGATATAAGCTTCAATGTAGGAGATGAATTAAGGAAGGAATTGAAATGCATATAGGTTGTTTAACAAGAATTACCAGTCAATCGTATCAAAGGTCTTGAAAAGGTCTATTTTAAGAGAGCAACTATTTATCATAGATATGCTATTGTAATCTTTAAAGATCTCTTGAGCCGAAAGTAGATTGTCACCTATGCTTCTACCACTTCTAAAAACTCATTGACATGAATTAATAAGTGGAGAAAGAGCCTATTTCAATCTTTGATCAAGCATCTTAGCAATGATCTTGATCAAGTATCTTCACCGAGTTACAATATATAAAAGATTGGACGATAATCCTAAAAGCAAGGAGGGTTATGTTTCTTGGGAATAAGGTTAGATAATTTTTTATTAATTCCCTTAGAAGCCTACGCTTTTGAAGAATTCTAGGACACATTCCACCATTGATTTCCCTATCAAATTATAGGGGTTTTTAGAAAATGATTGCATTAAAACCATCGAGGCTTAGGCCCTTTTCTATTTTGAAACTAAAGATCACTTCTTTGATATCAACAGGTCTTATAGGTCTAATCAAAAGGTCCCTAATTTTTGGGTCAAGTACAGTTTCAATAAAGGTTTTAAAGGATTAAACTAAAGAGTTGGAAGCGGATTTAACTCCTAGTAATTGATTATAATATCTTTGAGCAACCTCTTTTGATTTATTTTGATCATTACGAGGGTTTCCATTAGCATATATTAGGGTATTGATCCTATTGATGTTTTTGTGAATAAGCAAAGTGTTGAAAAAGAAACCTGTGCATTTATCCCTATTTATTAGCTAATTCACTATGGATTTCTACTTAAGTAAGGAATTATGGTAGAGCAGTGCTTAGGTGTAGGTATGCAGAGCCAACCTTTCTTGCTTTATCAGCCTCTTATCATTAGAATTATTGTATAATTTTATTTTGTAATGCTTGAGATATTTTTTACTAGTCCTGACTTAAGCTTTAATATTTGTAGGACACTCCGTTAGAGAGCTTTGATTTCTTCTTTCATATCTTTCAACTTAGAGTCAAATTGAAAAATTTTATAACCAGGTATTGATCTATGTATTCCTCTCCTTATTGCTTCTTGGAATGGCTTGCACCAAAAAATTGTAAAATCTAAAGGTAGCTTTGATTGGCTTAGAATTAGACATACTTTTGACTTCAATGGTAGAATGATCAGAACACAATGGGGAACAAACTATACAAAACTAGTTGGGAATTTAATTAGCCAACCATTGTTCACTAATACCTTATCTAAATTTTTCCTCAAGAACTAATCCCTATTTTGTTTATTAGATTATAAGGAAAATTTACCAAGGTAGTTAAGGTCAGCGATCCTTAATTGACTAGTGATTACGTTTGTTTCATCATTAGGGTGTTTATTATTAACTCTCTTTCCTTTTGCCTCATCCAAGTTAAGAATGTAGCTTTGATCTCCAATTAGTAGCCACATGGATTGGGTTGCAAGGTGCAGCCTTTTCAAATCATTGCAGGGAGAGTTAATTTGAAAACTCAAATTAGTAACATATATAACATAGATAATAAATGGAAAAAGGCACATATCTTTTGAAAATGAAGATGTATGAGTTGATCTAAACGGAAGAGTCAATTATCTTTAAAATGTAGGATTATAGCCAACCTTAACTCTACTATTAAAGTGGTGAGTGTGGTCCAAAATGAAGCTCCAACTAGAACATAAGAATTTGAGCTCCTCATTTAACTTCCTAGCTTTTATTTTAGTTTGAAAAAGGCCTATTAAAAGAGATTTCTTCTCTAAAATGGCATCTCTAATAGCTTGTTTTTTTTAAGGACTATTTATCCCTCTTGTATTCTATACCAATATGGATCTGATTAAGAGGGTGGAGAGGAAACCTTCCATTTCTTCTTACAAGTAGTCTTCCTCCTAGATCTAGAATTGAGAGGATTCATTAAGGTTGAATCATCTTTTAAAGAACCAGTTATAACTGAGGTAGAAGACTAAACTAGTATGGAAGTTGTTGTAGGTTTAGGGGAGTCCTAAGCATTGTTCTCTATATAAAGGATATTAGTGTTAGATAAAGGTAGATTAGGGAGATTTGAAATTTGAGCAAGAAATTTTGGTTCAGAAGGAGATTTAATTTACTTAGGATCATATAGGGAAGGAGCAACATTAGTTTAAGTTGAGTCATATGTAACAGGAATATCATCGAGGGGTATATCTTGGGACTTGATTGATTCATCATATGTTCCAATCTTGAATACCTTCCTTGTAGGTTTCTACGTTTTAAACTGAGCAGGTTTCTAGGAGTTGGATAATTGGATGACACGATTTAATAATGTATCATTTTTAGAAAGCCTTTTGATAATCAAATAGCAGGGCAGGTCAAAGACTTTATTAACTTCTTTACATAATCATGCATAACCAATACATTTTGATCTTATAGTTTGGAAGTCCACGCATAATGTTTTACTAAGTGAGTTAACACTAAAGCTCAATCCTCTTGAGCTTGAGATTTAAGTGGCAAATTGTAGAAATTGATCCATAAGGTAATTTTCTTTATTTTACTTATGTCTAATGTCATTCCAAGATATCAATTTTAAAGAAAAATTCTCAATAGAATGGAAAAAAACCTGTTTAAGGATGGTTGTGAATTGAAATCTTTACCAAATTTGAAAATGAAGTAGTTTTCATCCACAAAGAGAGTCTTTTCAAGCCCCATTTTACTCCATCTAGATATTTCCACTAGTTTACCTATGGGTAGGAGAGTCTCTTGTCTAAGAAGTAATTAACTATAAAGGAAGACCAAATTCTTGCTCCTATTTGGAGCAGGTTTAAAGGCAGTAAAACCACACTAAAATATGAAGTTTTTTCCAAAAATTAATGGATTTCATTATATCTATATACAATATATATAAAGGAAAAAAACTTGTATATTCCATAGTATCTAGATTACAGAGATTTATGGTTCCTAGTAATCATCTACATCTTAAAATCGAGGGAAACTTGCGAGACCATTTAGTCCAGTATTACTCCAATCCCATATGTTCTTTATGCTACTTATCAGATTTGTAGCTATTCCCCTAGCTATTATGGCCAATCTGCAGTGTAGAAACATGACCTGAAAAACCATCTCACTGCTTCTACTTTCTTGTTTGTATACTCTGCAATTGCGGTCTTTCCATATTTAGTACACCAAGGCTACCTAACTTAACTTGATAGCTTTGAGATTAGTGGCATTATTCACTCTAATTTTTCCCATCTAAGAAATAGTTTCACTCTAAGAATTCGTTGGTCGAGCCACGTTGAGTATATTTTGCATCCGATCTCAGACTTGTCTGGTATACCTACATCTAATCATGATGTGTTCCAAACTTTCCAATTCAACATTACATAACTCACAGTTCAAATTACTAATAGAGTACCTGATCTTATCCCTTGAAAGCAACCCTCCATTGATTCCTATCCATAAGAGCTGGATTAAGATCATTGTCCTATACTAAGGCTGCCCACTCCTACCTTGTGCTTTGTGTAGCCTATAACAGTATTTTACAGGCTTTTGTATTAAACTTCCTTGAGTTATCTGCTAGCCATTGAATTTCATACTACTCTCCTTCCTAACATCGATGCAACTCTTCCATGATAAGGCTGACATTTCTACTATTGTGGAAGGGCCATATCTATTGATTATTTCTAATAAGGATACTTCCTTTAATGGTTGGATTTACCACCAATTTCAAGCCCTGTACCTCCTCCACCTTATGCAGAGGACCTTTACAGTGCCAATTATCATACCAAAAAGACATGCTTTCTTCATTCCTAATCTTGTGGAACACCTTATTCTGCATCCATTGTCTGATCTCTAAAATTTCTTTGAGAGCACTTGACATATCCTGCCTTGACTATAGGATCCATATACTCTTATGCTTAATGAATACATTGTGTATCCATTTCACCCATAAATCCTCCTTTTTGTAGCACTACCACCCCAAATTCCCCCCTACTCACCCTATGATTCATCTTTGCAGAATGGATGCCCAATCCCTCCTATTGCTTAAGTTTGCAAATTTTGTCCCAACTGATCATCGCTTGCTTTTGCCTTGGTTTGAGCCTTTCCACAATAAATCCCTAAGCCTCCTGTAGATTTCCTTAAGGATAGTTTTAGGGGAAAAGGAGAGTTTAGGAGCGTCAAAGGCTTGCTTGTATTTGACTAGAGCACTCCATAATTTAGAGGTTAGATTTCCAATAATTGTCTCAAGAGCTAGTGGATTGAAGGGAGGAAATTTTGATAAAGAGGGAGTCTGTGTGTTATCTTAGAAGTTTTGGGTAGGGTAAAAATAGAAGGAAGGTCAAAACATGGAGAGACAGGTTGAATGTTTTTGAAGGATTGAGAGTATCTCATTTTGGTTAAAACGAAGATGGAGGGAAAAAAAGGAAAGCCTTGCCTAAAGGAATTATCTATAAGCGATACTTTAAAGAAACATCAAATACCAAAATACACGAACTAGAGAAAGGCAAGGAGTTGTGACCAGTGATAGTTGAATCAAAAAGCTATAACCAAGGAAAAAGCTAACAGGGAGTAGAGGTTTGTGTTGTGAGTAGGAAGGAGCTGGTGGAGTGAATGAGAGGAAGAACATATGGATTTGGGATGAAGCTTCTCTATCTAGGATGGTTAGAATTTTAAGTTAAGAGTTTTTCGTTAGGATAATTGGAATTGGTATTATCGATTGTCAACTTTCTATTTTCAAGATTATCCTAACTTGGAAGCTTCATGATTTGTGGACTTTGCTCATTACTCTAAAGACGTAAAGTCATCCTTTAGGCGTATTCTAGGTTGTATGACTTCAAACTTTTTTTAAGAAGACTAGGTATACAACATACTTAGAACAAAATTTCACTAGAGTTAATATGATATTGACAAAGCTTTCAGGTGGTATGGATTAACAAATTTAAACAACATTTTATACCAATTTAGTTTTCAAGAGCTTGCAAAAAAATACTGTATGAGTTTATAACTTTCTCAGGTTTGAAATAAAGAGGCTTTTCAAAATTTAAAGCATACAATATGTCTTTTAAATCCATTTAGTGGTCTTGTATTAAGGATACCAAAGATATGAATTGAGGTTTAAGCTTGCGAGATGTAGTTAGTCCAATTAATCGATTTGTAGTTAGTCCAATTAATCGATTTGACCACATTAACGATAGCTGACCAACATTTTGGTTCGTTAAATATTAAAATGCTCAAATATTGAAAATCAACCGATTCTTTTAAATTGGTTCATATGAAAATTGTTTCTTCTCTCTTTTCCTTCTTTTTGCTATTTTATGTCCTCTGTACCAATATTGGTTTCCAAATCTTTAATGTTAATATTGGCTCCTTTTTTTTGTTTTTCTATTTTTGTTTCTTTCTTCTATACAAAAGATAAAAGGCGCCCATTTATAATTTAGTTTTCAATTCTATTAAAATCTTATATAC
>JAOTAZ010000218.1:18301735-18311972 GCA_025629785.1 Erythroxylum oxycarpum
CAAATTAAGTATCTGTTGTCATAGTTGTTAGACCAAAAATTAGAATTAAATTAGTTATCAATTCTTATCAATATTGACCTAAACTAACTAAATCACAAAGACAACTAAACTTATAATGTTTCATCCTAATTAATCTTCTCAAATTAATAAAAATTTTATGAAATTATTCTATTTTAAGATACTTATATAAAATTGACAAGTGAAATATAGTCCATAATCAATTAACTCCGTCCCTATTCTTGATATAAAGAATAAAAATGAATATTAAGGATAATAAATATAATAGAGAGAAAATAACAAGATAACAACAACTTCCCTAAGTAATATTTTTCCTCTACTGGAGAATGTTTGATACCTAGAAATTATTTGTAGTCGAACCATAATTAAAGGAAAAAAAGAAAAAGGAACTAAAAGACAAAATGAACTAAGAGATAACAAACAATAATCTAAGTACCAACAATAATCCAAGTATCAAATAATCCAATTACCAAATGAAATGAAACATAGAAAAGAAATCCAAATTTAGTTCTGGTTGCGTAAGAAATAACACTAAAATAAAATGGTCTAAACAGAAAATAAACATCTCGAACTCTAGCCACTTTATCATCAATACGATGGACTTGGTTGTATAGGCTTAGACTTCTTGTCACTAATATACACTAGCAGCCTCTCCCGTATCCTGTCTAACTACTTTTTATATGTGCTAAATTATGCCTTTATCATATTGGGTAGCTTACCAAGTTTAAACTATTGATTTTCAATGCACGCGATTATTCAATCATTCTTTTCCATCAACACTGTATATCTTACAAGGGCTATATTGTTAGCTCTAATTGGTGGACCTGAATCATCCTACATTGTGTTTCGTATGCACTTAGCAGTGCATATTCACTCAACTTTTCTAATCATGTTTAATAAAAACATTATGTCAAAGTTAACAACAATAGAGAATGAACTAAATATTAAATATGTGATACATATCCATCTATCTTTTACTAATTTTGTCAACAAATGCTCGCCATAAATAGCCCCCGTACTTTGTTATGCCATATCTTTCAAATATTTGGAAAAGAAAAGGCAGAGGTTATATATGCTCTTCTATGTAAGAATATTTAGGTAAAAGAGATCCGAATGTGTTACCTTGTCTTACTTTCCAAATCTCCCTGAAATTCTATACGTAAGAACATAATATAGATATCGAACAACATGTTTTTAACATGTCCTTACTATTAGAAATAGTAAGAGAATAATTGTTTTGGCTTCTAAGATGTATTCCTAAAATCTATTGGTAGTATCTTCACTTAAAAAATTTATGAATTTGAACACAATTGGGACATATTAGTTGTTAAGATTGTGGATCCTCGTGTAAATATGATGTTGGGAATAATTTGGATCATGCTTGTGGCTTAAACTATATCTCACAATTAAATTTTCTAGAAGGCTGTAAGAGCTGGTACGTAGTAATGTTAAAGACTAGGTTTTAAGTCTTAGTCTTTTTTGAACTTCGCTTAAATCAAGTTAATCAATGGTTAATCTTCCTGTGGATCCATCACCTACCAAATTAGTTATTGAAATGCTTTCCGAAGTTTGTTCAGGATAGATATCATCAATTAATACATTCAAAGCCTCTTTAACCCTGTACTCTTATCTTTTGCAATCAATTCATTGAGCATTCTTAATGGATCCTTAAAAATTATTTGGCTAGTCATATTTGCGTTATTCCTTCTCTCTTAAAAAGGATTCCACCTTAAATCATCACTTACATCAAAAAGAGAAAGATAGCAACATTAAAAGTAGAATTTATTTATACTCACCTATAAGCTCTAGTTTTTAGGTGTTATCATTAATCCTATAAATGACTTAGAATGAACTAACCCCTCTTAGTTGCAACTTTGACTATCTTTGACTAAGAATTGTTCCTTCTTTACATGCAATGGGAACGGTTCCTTCCTCATATGCATTCAAACCTAATGAATATGTTAAAAAATAACTTATCTTCTACCTTTGATAGCTTTGATTACATAATGTTCATTACACTTTTTTAATCTGTTTCTTTACACATTCATAATGTTATCTCACCATCTCAGCCTTCTTTGCTCCATTCAAACTAGATCTTTAGTTAATAGGTAAAGGTAATAAATCCAAAGGAATTAACATATTAAAAACATAAACAACTTTGAATGGTAAGTAATTAGTAGATGAATATACATTATTATTATATACAAACTACCATAAATAAATGAATATAAATGTACATTATTATTATATACAAACTACAATAAATAAATAACTAATCTTGATAATTCTTTAAGTTTCTTTAAATGATAGCATAAAGTAAAGTAATTAAAGTCATATTAACTAGTTTAGATTGAACATTAATTTGATGATGACTACTAATAGAAAATAGTATCTTTATGTATAAATTATCCTATAAAGTCTCCAAAAATAGCAAAATGAAAATAACATCTCAGTTTCTCACTATACTCCTTAGAACTTTATGTAATAATACTACTTCTTTAAAGAGTAAATTAGGAATACTGGCTGCACCGTTGTTTTTATCAAAAGGAGTAAAATGCCTTATATTAGAGAACATATCAACAACCACATTTATAGAATCCTTACCTTTCTATGACCTAGGCAAAATTATCACAATTTTCTTAAAAATATCCACCAATGGTTCAATAGGTAGAGGTAAAGGTGTATATAACCTATACGGTAGAACCCTAGATTTAGCCTTCTCACCAGTGATGAATCTGTGCACTCATTCTATATTACATCTCATTTTAGGCCAATAAAAATGCTCACTTAACTTATCCAAGGTTTTTATAACACTAAAGTGACGCATCAAACCTCCACCATTTGCCTCACTCACAAATAAATCACATATATAATATATAGATACATATAATTTAGTTTTATGAATTAATTAACCATTATGCCAATAAATTTTCTTATATGCCCCTCTTTATAAGTCTAATAAATATTACCAAAGTAACTTCTTCATATACTTAAACTTTAATAACCTCATATTAAACAAGTGAGAATAAAAAACTATCGAGATAATGCATCAACCATAATATTCTCTTTACCTTATTTATATTTAATGACATATTAAAATGTTTTAATGAATTTTGTAAGCCTAAAATAACATTTATTCAACTCACCTTACCCCTTAAGGTGCTTCAGTAGCTTATGGTCAATATACAAATATCTTAGACCATAATCTTTCCATATCTCAAATTTTGTCATTTATGCATAGAGTTATTTGTCATAGGTTAGGTAATTCAAGGTTGCTCCATTGAGCTTCTCATTGATATTAACCTCTTTTCTTACTTTAACAAACCTATAATACCTAGTCATAAGGCATCATACTCAACATCAAAAGTTCTGGAAAAATTAGATAATGTTAACAAAGATGTCGAATATAATTTGTCTTTAATGACATTATATGCTTGTCCTTATAGACTATCCAAAACCTTATATATTTCTTAAGAATCTTAGTAAATGGTATAATATTTATACTAAAATATCTAACAAATTTCTATTATAAACTAGCCAAACGATAAATACTTCTTACCTTAATTACGGACTTAGTTCTTGGTAATTGCTTTCACCATTTTTTTCATCCTCCTCAATACATTTTGTGTTGATAACATGACTACGGAAAATAATCTTTTTATGCAAAATGTAAACTCTTTATGGTTAGCATGTAATTATTCCGTCCTTAACACATCGAGCACTCATCTTAAGTGATAGATATTATGCTCTATAATTATACACTATAATATTATTAAAGTAAACAACTTCAAATATAACTATATATGTATGTAACACATGAGTCATTAATCTTATGGTAGTACTAAGTGTATTAGTAAGGAAAAATGGTACAACTAACCATTTACATGACATATTTAGCCTTAAATGCATTTTTTGTTCATCAGCTTCTCTTATTTTAATATGGTGATATCCACTTTTTAAATCAATTTAGAAAATATGCAAGAACTATGTAATTCATCAAGTACATCATTTAACCTAGAAATGGGATATCAATACTTTACCTTTATGTTGTTGATAACTTTACAATTGACACACATGTGCTAATCGACATCCTTTCTAAAAAAAGAACTAGAACCATAAAAAGATTCATGCTCTCCTTTATGTACCCCTTATCCATTAGCTTTTCCACTTATTTTTTCACCTCTTTTGATTGCTCCTATAAATGAGTTTATTAAGAATGACAACCCCTGGTTTAATTCCAAATTGATGTTTGATCCCTTTCAGGGATTGTAGTCCATTAACAATTTCATCAAACAAAACATCCTCATACTCCTATAAAAAAGAAAGTAAAACTAGGAAGCGATATGTTGTGCTCTTCAAAAATGAGATAAGCCTCTTTATACAAAAGTATAAACATAGGTTGGTTGGTATAGAAAAAATTCCTATTATCACTCTTTTTCTTTTATAGCAACTAATTTATTTCTTTGTTTTTTAATCTTTCACTCTTCTTCTCTTTTCCTCTCACAACAAACTCTCTCTTTTAAACTCTTATCCTCACTCTCTATCTTTTCTCTCTGACTCCTTTTTTCCTTGATTCTCTCTTTTCAAATTTGGATTGTCCTTATAAACCTGCTTAGGAGTTAATGGTATAAGAGTAATCATTTTCATAAAGTTATTCTTATTCTTAAAGTCATCATATGTCATCGTTTGATCATATTACTAATAGATGCACATTTGATCATCTTTATAACCTATATTTGATGTATTTTTCTTGATATTTTGTACTTTTATTGTATATTTGGTACCTAATTTTTTATAAGTGAAATTATAGGTTATAATTATCTTCATGGAACAAACGGACAAGAATTCAGATGAAAACGTGACATAAAAGGAAGATTTAAAGCAAAGAAGGGATACCCATCTGATATGTGCTTAAATGATCATACATTTATTCCATAACACATAGTGACTAATGCTATGAAATGCTTAAGACATTCAATTTAATTCATGTTTAGTTTTAGGTACAATTTAGAAGCGAAAGGCTAAAATGAGTCGAAAGCATAATCTTTCGTCTTCTTGAAATTCACACTCACTTGTTTTCATGGAATAAGAAGAAAAAGGATTAGAGTAAAAAGGAGACAAGAAAATGCAAAAACATGAAGTGTAATTGGTGCAGTGCATGCTCATAGCTATGACTATGAAGTCATGATCATGAGTATGCAAATCACGACCATGGCGTGACTCAATCTTGTATGGCCATGACTTAAGTTGTCATGATCGTGACTCACTTACATAGGCATGACTTAAGTTTTCACGACCATGACTCAAGCATTCATGGTCGTGACTTTTTCCACTTATGCCCAAACCTTAGTTTTTAGTATAAATAGAGTGTTTTGAGTGCAGAATACTTATGAATCATTTTGAGTAGTGAAGTCTTGGTTTTGGATGAGGATAAAAGGGCAAACCTCCCATCCTTTAGAGACCCATGGAGGGCTAGGGTTCCCAACACCGGTTCAAAGGTGATATCAATGTCGAAGAACCCGATTAAGCATTATCTCATTGTGTTTAGTATTCATTCTCTCTCGAGGAATTGTTTAGGTTATCCTATGCTTATGGATTTGGGTTTTCATGTATGAATGATTGTATTATTGTTATTGTTAGATTGCTTATCTATGAAACCATTGTTAGAATCTTGAATACAATCCCTAATTGTTATGTTTTTGATTCATTTGTAGCAATTAATGGTTTTGAATCATTAGGGATAAAGTAATCTAAGTTAAATGACCCAAGCTTATGTGGTTGTTACCTTAATTAATATGTTTTCCTAACTCTTTTATGCAATTGTTTAATTAAATCTAGAGAGCTTGTTCTAGGTTGTTCCATAGCTAGGTTCGGTTAAAGAGTTTGTTTTAATTAAACACGTCTTAAGGGAAAACCAGGGTTAACAGAGCTTATTGTTACCCTACAATTAATAGTTGCTAGGAGAGGTATAAGAATAAAAATTCAACAAAGAATCTTTAATTGTGTGTAGACTGAGATTGAGTTGATGATTGAGTCCTTAATGTATTAATCACTTTTCTCATTTTTGATTGTTTTCTTCAATTTACTTCGTCAGTTTAACTTTACTTTATTTTGTTATTCAAACACCCCTAACATAAATACCAATTATTTTCATTACAAAAGCTTTACACACACTCTCTGTGACAAGAAAACAATTGATTTCGAACCTAGAGATAGGTTGAAATAAATCATCTAGATTAAAGTCAAACCTAATAGCAGAATTCACATATTCGTAAAACAATCATATTATCTTTAACCTAAATAATATCTATTGATAATTCTAAGATTAGTTGTTAGTAGTCTCAAGTGACTTATTAGCATACGATAAGAATTTCCACGATCCAATACTCAATAAAACAATTGCATAATAAAAGGTCAATTATTTAGGATTTTAGGGGGATTCATAACCTAGACACAAATTCTTGATAGTAATTTTTTTCTAAATGAATTCTTTCATCTCTGTGTTTAATATTGTTTCCTACTTTATTTTAATTATTAATTTTTATTTTCTTAATTAAAATCCAAAGTCAATCCTTGAGCTAGATAATAAGGGAAGGATAATCATTATCTTCATGGGATTGACCTGTACTTATCAGTACTAGCTATAGTAACGTCGACACTTGTCGTTAATTCATAGTTGACTAAGTTTAGGTCAATCAATTACCATGGCATCCCTAATAATATGTGACAAGCTTATATAAGTAACACATTACATAAGATTTCATCTTTATACCTCTTAATAGAGAATAACGTTAACACATATTTAGTCACTTTTATCTCTCTATACTCATTAAGCCACTCAAATTTGGATGTTTCATAGTGGACACCCCTAAATTTTCTACAAAAGTAGTGTTAGTTATGTTAGTACAACTCCTTCTATCAATAATCATAGTAAATACCTTATTATAATTGTGAAATCTAGTTTAAAAGATGTTCTCCCTTTATTGCTCTAACTTATACTCTTTTATTTGAAAATTTAGTGTTTTTTTAATACTAGGCACTTGAACCTCAATAAAATATTTTACACCCTCATCATTATAATGTTCTAAAGGTAGATAACCCCTTTTTCCTACAAATCACTCTCACTCACCCATTTTCCATTATTTCTTATGGTCATAACCCTCTTAATCAGGCATTATAAAGTCATATATCTATTTCCAAACAATGAAAAAACTTAAGATTTCTATTTTAAGAGGGTTAAAAAATCAATCTTACCTTTTCCTTATTATAGACATCCTTTTTAGTCTTAGATGGCTTTGCTTTTATGTTAGAAGGATGCTTATTATTTCTTTCTAATGAGGCCTCAAATATTTACTAGTACTTGTAGGATACTTTAATAATCCCTTCATTTGAGTGTCCTTTCCACCTATATTTACCTATGCATCATCTCTTCTAACTCCACATGGTGTTGTAGTTCCACTATAGTGGTTATATTTCTATTAAACTCATTCATGAGCATGGCTATAGTCACTTCTTTGTCTGTCTCTAAATTGGCTTAGATAATGACTACTTTTAGCTCCTTATAATAGTATTCCGCACTTTTTGATCTCTGGATAAGACTTTGTCATCTCTAATACAGATCCCAATGATAATGACTTGACAAAAATCTCTTCCTCACATGAGCCTTTGATTCATTCCAAGTATTTAGGGGTCACTCACGATTTTTCCTCCTATTATGGCATCATATGATTCTACTAGATGATGATGCTATAATTAATAAAATCTTTTATCGCCAACTTTACCTTCTTTTATTTAGAGTAATTATGGAATTTAAAGATAAATTCTATCTTTTTCTACCATTCTCATTAAGCTTTAGGATCATTACTATCTTTAAAACAAGTTATGACCATTTTAATGCCACTAAGATTTGCATCCACTCCTTCTTAAAATCTATGCCACTAAGATTTGCATCCACTCCTTCTTAAAATCTAGGCTCCTCGTTTGCTCCTAACCACACCTACCTCTTCTCTTATTCCTAAACCTATCCGCTTTAATGTCAAATGCTAGTGCAACATCATCAGAATTAAGTTCACCGTTCTCCTTATCATATTTGTTAGAGTTATTGGATTATGCTTAATATGCCTTTCTTAATTATGCACTTATGGCTTTCTTATCCTTCTGATATCTTCTTGGATTGCTTCTCTAATATATTCGTCATCTTAGCATACATCATGTTCATCCTCTTAAATAATTAATGCGTGACCTATATAAGTACAAGTTGTCTTTCTCACTCCTCAAACTTATTTTAGCATAGGAATTAGAATGTTACCACTAGAAACTATTATGACATACATTTTTACAAGCCTACACCACCAGTGCTAAAAAATATTAGATCACCAATCTTGGAGTAATTAATAAAGTTACTCTTTTGTGAACATAAGGTCATAGGTTCAAGTTATGGAAATAGCCTCTTTGTAAAAATACAAAAGGAAGGCCACATACATTATGACCCTCCCCAAACTCCCGTAAAGCGGAGAGCCTTATGCATTGGTTACGTTGATGTTGACTTTTTAACCTAACAAGAATACTTAAATGCCTGAAGCAAAACCTAACTTTGCTGAAGAATCAATTAGCACTAACATCGGTAATTATAATTGGTGGTTTAACATTTTTTATGGGTATTAATTAGTTGAATCCTTTTTAAGTTCTTATTTTTAGTGATAATCATGTAGATAGGCAAATTTGAAGATCTTTATTTTTTTTATCCAAGCGGAGATAATAATCACCAATAAAGTTAACGGTATTATTTTAGCTTCTTTGATAAAGATACCTTTGAAACTTCATTTTTCATCTTTTTGGGTTCAAAGATATTTTTCCTAAGATGTGAAAAGAAAATAAATATAAGAAAAAATTGCTCATTATAAATCATCATTGTGTTTGGAAATAACGATTATAATAAAGAACTTTGAGAGTCCATCACCATTTTTCATATAAATGAAGATAAAAGTTGTGGATTAGACTAGGGGTTGTTATATAGGATAATAGTCTTAAATAAACAACTTAGTGATACTCATTAAATACATAACTAATTTAAGTCTTATGATTAAAAAATGGATGACTTGCCTCTAAAAGATAGTTAAACTAGTAAAGGAAGCTTCCCTAAGAGTCTTTTAACCTAAAAGCCTGAAAGTTTGAATTATTGGGAGAGAGGTGACAACTAACATCAGCCTTGAAGAGGATGGTTGGTTAGTAGTGGGGACACACCGGATCAAACAAGTACTGCTTGGATCGAGCTCATCACTTGGCTCTGAGTCACAACATCGTCAAATAGTTTATCTGGAGCATGTCGGTAAAAATTTAAAATTTATATTCATCTTCTTAAAAAAAATTAATACAAGTGTCCGTCCATAATTAAAACTAATTTAATGTGCAAAAACCATTTTTTTATGCAATAAGGGGTATCTTGATCAATTTTAATAATTTAGTTTCTTAAGATAGATCATTTCTTCCTTCTTACTCTTAGTTTCTCATAAACTATTTATGAGTTATTACGTGCATTGATTCGTTATCTAATGTACATCCAATAAGTAGTGATTGTGAGTTCTATCGAAGAAAAAAAAGATTATTAGATTCATTCTATTATTGTATTTATACCCATTCATTTCTTAAAAGAAGATAAATAACATGATTATTTTGTATTTAGAGAGGTGTAGAACATATAGAAAATAGACTTTATCTTTATCTTAAACATTAATTTATTATGTTATATATCATTTTTTTATATAAACTATTTTTATTTGTTGTTATTGATTAATGTAAGATTTATTAAACTTTTTATCACTTTCCATTTATGTCATACATTCTTTCTTTTCTCACTTTTTAATATTTTAATCCAATTTCTTTTAGTATCTTTACTTAATAATTCATAATCTCTTTAATTACATTTTCAATTGAACCCTTTTTCAAAAATATTCAAGACTATTCCAAAAATATATTTGTTTTACGTAATCACATTTGATTCATATTTTTTGTTTGTTTAGAATTACATGTTCGACAATTTTTTTAGTATTAGATTTTTACAATCGACTTAAATATCATACTAAACTTAAAACGACAAAAACGACCCAAAAATGATAAAACGATGCCGTGCACAAACCATACGTGAAACTCATCAAAAATTCATCATTGATAGCATCAACATCATCAACCAAAGCCAATGGCAACATCCAATTGAACCCAT
>JAOTAZ010000218.1:18312072-18322578 GCA_025629785.1 Erythroxylum oxycarpum
ATATGAATTGTGTATGAATGGTATGGGTTGAGTTGATGATCTTTGATATAAATTGTTGCGATTTATTAATAAGTGTAAGAAGTGGAAAAAAATATGAAGAATCATATGAATTGAGGTTTGAAGTTGGGATAAATTCGGTATTGATTTATGAGGAATTTGACTGGTTGATTTCTATCCTTCCAACGATTTTAAAGTATGCGAATTTTTGATTATCGGAGTAAGTGGTTGGGTTCTGGAAACGAGGCCCAACATGAGTGGTATCAGAGCAAGAAAATGAAGCGATAATAGTATGAAGGTATGATTCATTTCTAATGAGTTGGGTTCCGAAAATAGGATCCAACAATTTACGCCAGGCCTACGTACTCACTACAATATTATCTATGGCACTTTCTGAAGAAAATTGTCAGGATCTCCGTTAAACCATGGCTTGTGGGGTTGCATTGACAAATGTGGCGGCTCCCGACTCCAACCTATCGTTAATTCTCATTTTCGTGACTGTGTACATCAGTGTTAGCTGCAGGATTTAGGATTCATAAGACCTAGGTTCACCTGGTGGAGGGGACAAATTCTTGCTAGGACCTAGGTTCTAATACTTGGAAATCTATCTTCATGAACACCACAGTTACCCACCTGTCCTTTCTAAAATCCGACCATAGGCCTCTTTTAGTGTCACTAACCAAAAACACGCACTTCCCTCCGACGACTCGATCCTTTACCTTCCAATCAGCTTGGGTGACATATGTTGATTTTAGCAACTTTGTCGCAGAAAACTAGACTCATACCGGATCTGCTATCAACAATGACATTAAAATCTTTTCTGCCAAGTTACAATAATGGAATTCGACCAAGTTTGGCAACATTTTTCATCGAAAAAAGCGTCTTCTAGCAAGGTTGGAAGGCATTCAAACGCAACTAGAAGAGACTGACTCCATCTCTCTCAAAGGACTAGAGGAACATCTCCGGGTGGAACTGGAGCAAGTCCTTTACCATGAAGAACTGTAATGGCACCAAAGATCCAGGAGCTAATGGTTAGGCCAGGGGGACAGAAATACTGGGTACTATCATGCACTCACCATGGCCAAACACAAACACGTGCAGATTTAGGCTTTGAAAGATGAAAATGGGCAAGTCTTGACCGATCCTGGGTGCATCCACCGACTCGCTCAGCAATTTCTCATGATTCTTTATTCGACTGACAGCCAACCTACTCCTACCAATTTATCCTTGGTCACTTCCCCCACCCCCCAACCCTAAGCTTTAGCCGATCTGGACAGCCCACTCCAGACTGCTGAAATCTAGACAACATTCTTCACTATGGATCCTAATAAAGCTCTAGGTTTTGATGGCTTACCTGCTTTATTCTATCAATTCCAATAGGATATTATGGGCCCTTCTCTGACTATCTTCTTTCAACGCATTTTTCAGCACGAAGTTTGGGATTCTAACCTAAACTGAATCAATATGGTTCTCATACTGAAGATATAGTCTCCCACTTCGATTTCACAATTTAGGCCTATTGCCTTATGCTCGGTGGTTTACAAAACCATTACCAAAATTATTGTTAATAGGTTCAAATCCTACTTTGACAACCTGGTAGCCCTCACCCAATGTACCTTCTTCCCTGGGCACTTGATTACAGACAATATTATTATCGCCCAAGAAGTCATCCATACCATGAAAAGGAAAATCGGTAAGAAAGGCATAATGGCGATAAAGGTGGATCTTGAAAAAGCTTATGATAGACTATCATGGCACTTCATTCTAGACACATTAGTCGACATAGGCCTTCCCAAATCTTTATAAAGTGCATCTCCTCGGTTTTCCTACAAGTCAGGTGGCATGGAGAACTTAGTGAGAACTTTACTCCTTTCAGGGGTATTCGACAGGGGGACCCCATCTTGCCTTACATATTTGTCCTATGCATGGAACGCCCAAGGAACGCCTTGGGTATTCCATTACACAAGTTGTGACCCAAGGACGCTGGAAGCCAATCAAACTTAACAAAAATAGCCCCCCAATCTCTCATCTCTTCTTCGCTGATGACCTTATCCTTTTCTTGGAAGCTTCTATTGATGAAGTGACCACTGCTGGGGAATTTTAAAGACCTTCTGTGCAGCTTTAGGTCAAAAGGTTAGTCATGCTAAATTCTCCTTTGATTTTTTCCTGTTTAAGCAATGGCTTTGGATTCACCCAGATGACAGATCTAGGACGATATCTTAGAGTTCCACTTCTGCACGAGCGAGTGACCAATCGGACTTACCAGTACATTCTTGACAAAGTGCACCAATGCTTATCTGGCTGGTCTTCTAAATTGTTGTCTTTTGCAGGTCGTATCACCCTCACTCAATCAATCCTAGCAGCCTTACCCAACTACACTATGCAGACGGTCCGATTGCCACGAAGTCTTTGTGATGGACTAGAGAAATTAATGCGCCAATTCTTGTGGGGCTTGTCATTTGGAAATAAGCGGATTCACCTGGTGAATTGGGATGACGTGTGTAAACCTAAAGAAATGTAGAAAATTCTGGGAAACAAATGATGCTTTCTTATCAAAGTTAGACTAGACGTTGATCTCCAAGTTGAATGTTTTTTGGGTACAGATCCTCCCGGTAAAATACAATTTCGATGCCAACAATCTCCCTACCTCTATTGACACTAAAGGAGACTCCATTATTTGAAAAAGCATCCAAGCGACTTGGCACCTGGTGCTCTAGGGCATCAACTGGATGCTTGGTGATGGCACTCGAACTCGATTCTGGATGGATCCTTTGGTGGAGGGTGTGGGACCTCTTCTCCCCCACGCTATCACTCCTCTTCCTCCTATTTCAAATACCCTCCGTGTTCGACACTTGGTGGACATAGATGGTGATTGGAATTGGGCTGAACTTCAAGCTTACCTCCTGTCGACGATTTGCAAATTAATTGTAGGAACTTTCCCCCCAAGGCCCTACTTAGGATAGGATAAGTTAATATGAGGCAGTTCTGGGACTGGACAATTCATTGTAGCTTCAACTTATGCCATGCTAATGGAGCATATTGACTCCGCTACCGATGGACTTTGGAAGGTCGTCTGGCAATGGAAAGGCCCCCCAACGCATTCGCTCCTTCCTCTGGCTCCTCGCAAACGATCAGCTACTCACTAACCAACATTGTATTCGAAGGCACCTCACTACAAATGGTTCGTGCTACCACTGTGGAATTGAGGAATCCGCACTGCATACTATGTGAGATTGTGACAAAGCCCGACCAGTCCTCCTTCCCCCTAACTTAGTCAATGATCGATTTTTTACTTGCTAGCTTGACAGTGGCTCAGGACAAACCTCCTATACCACCGGCACGTCTTTGTACAGGACTGGTCGATCCTTTTTGGAGCAACGTGTTGGCTCCTCTAGACTTAGAGAAATATGACCCTTTTTGATGATCAGTTTACTTGGCCGTACTCACCTATTTCCCTTCTTTTGTCTTTTGTAGATCAAATTCATCAGTTTGCTGCTTGGCAAGGCACAGTCGGTACAGGACATCGCCCTCGCCACGAATGACACGTAGGATGGTGTAAACTGCAACCAAGATGGGTCAAGTTAAACACGGACGACGCATGCAAACCTTCCTCATCCTCTGCCACAATTGGAAGCATTCTACGGGACTGTACAGACGATTGGCTTGGAGGTTTCATCCAAAATCTCGACTGGTGCTCATCAGTGTCTGCCAAACTCTGGGGCATATTCACAGGACTCACGATCGTGTGAAACCTCAGACATCGTCGAATCGAATTGGAAGTAGACTCGATGGCGGCGATCAATCTCATTTTTTCCTCGGCAAGACAGACTATGATCTCCAATCCCATCGTTCAAGGCGATGAACTGCTTACTCGGAACTGGACGGTCATCCCTCGACATATCTTTCGCGAGAGTAACAGGTGTGCTGATTGGCTAGCCAACTATGAGGAGAATTTTGACTTAGGAACTTTTTTTCTTGATACTATACCCATTGGGTGCCACATTATCCTATTAGAGGATATATCAGGAATTTGTTTCCCTCCCCTCAATGTGTAATTTGTTTCCTTCCTTCTTATAAAAAATAGTTAGTGGTGGTTATGGTCCAAAAGATATTGTTTTTCAATATATTTTTAGTTTTGGGGATTCAATACATTTTTAGTTTTATGCCCAATCCATGTGGAATAATAAAGATAGGAAATTTATGGATCTACTTTTTTCTCAAATTCAAGAAATGAAGATACAGCTTAGATTATATATTATGTATGTTTTCTTCAACCAAAAAATAACCTATCACTTAAATTTTAGGATGGTTGATTAATATAGGAAAGATGTTGAGAATTACACGTCATTAATTCATCAACTAAGTTACTTAAAACACATAATTTATGAGTTATGTGTGTGTGTGTGTGTTGGTTTACTTGTTACACATATAATGAATAATAACTATAAATTTAGTTTTTATAAAAAATATTGACAAATACCATTTGCATGATTAATTGATTATACTCCTTTTATTAATATCTTATCATAGGCTAGACATTGATTTGCTTATTAACTGAAAAATTGGCAATTGCTTTAAGCAATGTTGAACTAGATTATGGACAGTTAAAGCTGTGCTTTGCTTTAATTGATATTGCTCACATGAAGTAATCACTAATTAAAGTGAACAGTTGCCACATCTGATGAATAAGCCAAGAACCTAAATCACTGATTAAACTAAACAACTGCCACATTCGTAGAATAAGCGAGAACCTAAAATTTTGCTTTTTATACTAATTTTTATATCTGTAAACTAATCCTTATCATATTTTATTAAATATTAGATGCATAAAAATATGCGTATAAAATTAACTAAAATAAAATTAAAACACCCTTACGGAGCATTTGGTGCGACTTCTACTCATCCCATCAGTTAATAGGATATCCCTTCACTTCTTATCGCCATCATGATAAACCTTGTTTATAAAACGCGTGCAATGAATATGATACAATTCACAATCTAAAATGGAAATCTCTATCTAATACTAGTTTTTAGGTCGGTATCAATTTACTAGATTGGGTAACTGTTTCTAGTTCATATTGTGTAATGGATTGTTATTTAAAGTTAGAACGCTAATTATACATCCGCATCAAGGAAACCACACCATTCTAGTTCAACGAGCGCGGTTCGTACGCGATTTGTACCGGATAGAGTATTCAGGAGACAGTAACAAAGTAATCGCCTGCAAGATCTTGCGCACGATTCCCAATAACAAGCACATATAAGGAAGGTACTTCCACATTCAAGAGAACGTCACGGGCTTTTCGGTGTTCAGGCACGGCTCTGATACAAGGAACTAATTAGCAACCTGTACAATGAGGCTTTTATGGCCCTTCGGTAACCCTTGGAGCCATGCTGATATTAAGTTTGTCTTTCGTGGCCATTCTCTCCATACACATCATCAAAAAGACGAATAGTTTGTGTAAGTGCTTGATGACAAATGAATTTCTCGGTTTGTGTTGTCAATTTGTATGACGATTGACCACTACTAAAAAACAAATCTGTAAGCGTCTCCCTTGCTTAGCAAGACACGTATGCTTTAACGTAACAGAATCGAGGGATACATGAAGATAAATAAGCTAGTGGTTACCATTTGAACCGAAATTCTACATCTTGACTTGCATTATGCAATCTCTCAGAGTGTTAATCATCATCAGTGCATTTCTTTCTTCAGTTTGCTGTTAAAGTGTACTCAAGATCACAATACATCTGCAATCTGAGCAAGTGGGAGGTATTTTTCGCGGTGTACTTAAGTGGGTGAACTAATAAAGAAGGCTTCACAGTAATGCCAATTTACTTCCCTTTGAAGCCAAACTTCTTTCTTGAATGAAAATGACAAAAGCTACAGTTTCACTCATTTAATTATTCAGCTGCCACTTCCTTACACGCGTACAAGAGTTATTAAACATGCATATTATTTTTCATCACTTTCCTAATTGGCATACACTGTTTCGGCTTGGAGTTTTGTTCTTTCGGCGACTCTGCAAGTTTACAACAATACTTTATTTTATCCACTTTCTTCCTAACCCTTTAAGCAATATATGAGAAGTCAAGTTCATCCAACTCTAACCCTTTTTCTTTCATTTTTATAACTGCATTCTCCTTATATTTCATTAATAATTGAAGTAGTTTAATCTCGGTGATGATGGGAAGGGAGGCGAGAAGCCATCATCCACCACAATCAAGAAAACCAACGCTCTTTTTCAAAATGGATCGAATTTGGCTAAAGCACTCTTATTAGATGATGTCAAATGAAAGTATTGACACGAATCTTCCCCTTCTGAATATGTGCATGTACTCCATCTTAATATTTACACAATGGTGAAGAACTGATAAGCTTTTTTTTAACTAAGTAATCCATTTTAACTTGTTTTTTTATTAGCTGATTGGGTTAGCTAATTTAACCTGACCAATTTATTTTAGAAAAACTCACCGTAGGAGCTTTTCAAATAATCAGCTGAAATTTTTTATTTAATGTCAATTTTGGCTTCTTTACCGCAGTCTCATTTCAGAAACGTCAAAAGTCAAATAAAGCATAGTATTTGTTTCAAGTCTCACGTATTCTAAAGCAATAAAGTGTTATGTATAGTAGTTCTTTTTGACTTCCTTCCTATTTAACTGATACCTAACTACTTCAGAACTGGAAGTTTCACAACTTTCTGTTTCCTTCAAGCTTGCTAGTTGCTAATTATCATCACTATAAATTTTCTTAAGTTCCAATAATTTCTTATTACTTATCTAACGATATTTTAAAATGTTTGGAATTAACATTAAAAGTTGCATTCTTTTTAAGAAAACTAATATTTTGACTATCACAAAATATAACATACCAATTTTGTGAAAATTCAATCTTTTAAACAAAGTTTTTCATCTAGAGCAACTCTTTATATGCTTGTGTTAAACTTTGCTTCTTTTGTAGATAGAGCAATACGCTTTTATAGTCTTTGACTATTAAAATGTTACTCCTATAAACTTGATTGGTGCAAACAAGTATTTTCAAGCATCTCTTTCATTTGGCTAGCAATCGTCGGAAAACTTTCTAATAAAGATAGGCTCCATGGCTTAGTTTTTACTTTTACCATTTCAATGTGTGTTCACTAACTCAATATGGAAATGGTACAAAGGCTCAATGATCTTTCTTGCTTGGTAAATTCTTAGTCTAATACTATTACATGGATTACCATATTGAATTGCAGATGCAAGGATAAATTCATCATTTTTAGAATCTATATTGGTGCTACCATTTACTTTATTTGAAAAGAAACGAATTTGAGAGATTATTAAGGAAAACAGAGGACAAGACAACTAGTTAAGCATGAGATGCTGAGCCATATCATTAAGCAAATTTTAACATCTTATAATCAATCTTATTTTTAATGTTTTTAACTTGATTGTGAGTTTCCTTGCTATAAAGCTTTGTTAAATTATAGTTAGCAACATATTGTTTTGTCTAGCAGTTCCCTTGTAGTTTTCTCTGTTGTATTGCCTTGTAATGCACTATTTGTGCCTTAATTTCTATTAATTCATTTCCTTTTCCTTTTAAGAAAATATTAATCTTAGCAAAATGATTAAATAACTCAAGATAGATTTTATGGTGTCTAGATCATTGACCTATTTTTGTATAGTCAACTAATATGACCTCCTCACTTCTAAATCAAAGAGGTGCCTTCGAAATACCTTTTCAAATTGAAGGATAAAAACACATGACTAAGGAAGTTTGCACAAAATAATTCCTCTATGTTAAGAAAGATTACAAAATATCAATTTCAATAAGTATAAATCTAAACACACTCAATCACAATAACAAAGTTTTTATTTATCTTTGATACATAAAAGATGTCATTTATAACTCCCATTCTAAAATTGAAAATTAAAAATTAAAAATCCAACAATTAACATTTTTGGATCATGCGCTGCAAGATTGGTGTTCATAATATCCTACACATAACCAACAAGCATGGTTACCTTGTCTCTCTCTTAATTTCACTCGTCTTCTTCACCTTTTTAGGGTATAAAATCAATTAACATGTAATAGGTCTCCCATTAATTCGTATATAACTTATGTGCTCAAATAATAACTAGTGGGCTTGAGTTTTTATCCAAATAAGAAAGGACTTAAGAGACCCAACAATATTCTACTTATGGTTAAATATACACTAATCTATATAATTCAGCCTATGATTACAGTAACTTGATTCTCTACATAAATCCATTATATACAGCTAAACCTATATATCCTATAAATTTCTAGTAAAAATTAAGTAATGTGTTGCATTTAAATGATATAATATAATAGATTCTAACTGAAAGATGTTGTGGGCCTTTAATGATGCTAATTACACACTAACATAGCTCGGAGTCATCATACATTATTATGGCTCCAAGTCAACCATATCATATGTAAACTAAGTAAAATGGTGAGCGAGGTATTTGCTTTACTTTCTCCCTTCCTAAATTAAAAACCTAATAATAGTGTCTTCAATAGAGCTTCCACCGCCATACCCATATTGAAGTCGGGTTCTAACTATTCCAAACCTCCATTGATGTTATAGTTGTTATATAAGTAAATTTGAACTTCCATGTTGATAAAATGAGGCATAACATTCATTAACCAATTACAGGTAAGCCATCACAATTATGTGTTTTGTCCTATAATTATTGTTTGTTTATTATGATTAAAATATTTTTATTTATTTTATGATTATTTATCTCTTAATTAGATGGGTATTTAGGATAGTTATGTTGTAATGCACCATAGGGATAAATTTAATTTGGATGAGCAGACATGTTATTTCAAGTGTTAAATAACCAAATATGGTATTTATATTGACACCTTATGTAATTGGAATGTTGAAAAGTGGGTTTTAAAAGGGTTAGGTTATGGGTCTCCTAAAAGGCTTTACTATTTAACTAATTATAGAAGATAAGGATAGCTACGTTGTAATGCATATGGGGATAAATTTAATTTGGATAGGGATGCATGTTATGTATCGAATTTTTTGGTCTAATTTCTTTAAACCTACACAGTCCTGAAAACTAATCATGTGAGACAAACAAATAGGGTATTTACATTGATGTCCTATTCTGCCAGAGTTCCGAAAGTTTTTTTAAAAATGTAAGTAATAAATTCATTCAAAAGGTGGACATTACATAATGATACAAGTTATATCTCCAACGAAGCTTATACAAAATTTAGCTAGCTACAATGTTGAAAATACCAAACAAAAGCAATTTTTATATGTTCAGTTGCATCTTAATATGGTTGGAAATGAGTTGTTGATTAGCAATGATCATGAATGTTATCCTTAGTTTGAGACAAAATTGTATCCAACTGTATTCATTGTCATCTTCAGTTTTTCCACAGATTTTGGTGTTTCTTATCCTCCATATATAATACACTAGCATAGAAAAACTAGTTTTGAAAGCCCTTTAGTCCTCTCCACTAGTTCGTACCAATTTGTTAGCCTAAGCCAAGCAATTCATCCAGCTAAGATCTATCTCTTGCAGTCCAAAGATATTAAGAAATACACTCTATAGCTGTCATTACGAAAACACTTAAAGGATATGTAATCTAATGTTTTAGTTTCTTTAGAGCATAAAGAACAATTTGTATTTGGAATTTGAAACTTGATTTTATCTCTAGTTCCCAATTTCTATAATGCTGGTATCCATAGGATCAAAAAGTGAGATAGAATTATATGCAATCCCTATATCAGCTTATGAAGAGAAAACTTGACAATAAGACCTAACAACAATTTTTTCCAGGATTATGTTGTAAATTTATGAGACTTATAAAGCTCTCATCTGATTTCATCTTCTTGCACCTAATTTGGAAAGTATGCAGGCTAGAGTTCAACAACTTATCTGATTCCCCTACTCATATGAAAAGACCAATGCCAATTGTTATTTTGAATTAGTACCTACACTTTAGTATCTTCAGGAATAGATGCTCTTAAAGCTGAAAAGAGTTGAGTGTTACATAAAGGCCTTAACTTATTCCAATTATCAAAACAAAATGTAGCGATATTCCCATTTTGAATATAATGTCTGATATACGAGTGCATAAAGGACCTGGTGTGCAAAATTTGTTGAAAATGTAGGATTGAGAATTTCCTTAAGTAATAGACCATATGCTTTTCTGTTTAAAACGATACATGTGAATCCATCTTACCCACAGGCTTTCTTTATCCTAACAAATTCTCTAATGTCCTTTTGCCAACAAAATTATATTCATTATGGTAGCTGAATTGATTCCTAGCCCTCCATATTGCTTATGAAGACATATAACACTCCATTTGACTTTGGGAATTCTCCCTGCCTAGAATTATGTCCATGCCAAATGAAATCTCAAATTCTCCTGTTAATTTTTTTCATTACTCCTTTAGGTATAGCTAGTGTTGGACCCCGAACTTTTATTGGAGAGTTTATTTATTAAATGAAATTAAATGAGGAATTAGTGGTGTTAAATGT
>JAOTAZ010000218.1:18324142-18338421 GCA_025629785.1 Erythroxylum oxycarpum
AAAGTTATAGTTTCTCTTGTGACTGAGTAAGCTTAAATAATTGATTGCGAGTGCTTCCGCAAATTTAATTTCCTTTGTGTGTTCCGACGGGTCATCCAGGGTTTAGCCTTGGAAGTCGAGACTAGGGCCCAACGGTCTCTGATTATGTTCCCATTCTGAATAGTTGGGTTCCGGGAACGGGGTACGGCACGGATGTCCGGGCTTCGGGAACGGGACCCAACATGTTCTATTGTTCCTCATAAGATTTTCTAGGTTTGTATCCAGTGAAAATTCGTGTTGAGCATAAGTGTCCTCATCTATACCAACCTCATTAGCATGTTTAGAAGTTTCTTGCTAATTTTGAGCTTTACTATTTACATATAATTCATCAGCTTTCTTGGGAATTTATGGAGATTCAAAATTTACTTTTCTTTTTTTCTCTTAATATTTGATATTATTTTTGGGGATCCATACTTGATTTTGTCTTTCATGTAAGGTTTCCACAGGCAAGATAATTGGACTTTGTCTTCAATCAGTTCTTCACTAATGTTATACCTCATAATAAGAATTTTTTTAGGCATAATTTTCCCATGCTTCACTTCAATATAGACTCTAGCATAGCCAACTCTCTTAATATTATGAGTATTCTTATCCATTGCTAGAGGAGTGCCAATGTAGCTAGCTAAGTAACTCAACCTTTCTAAAGACCAGTATTCAAAAGGTACTTTATGCATATTAACCCATTTTTCGAATCGTTCTAATCTCAGCTCTATCAAGTTTGAACCCCATTTACCATTTTATCAAAAAATTGGTTTGCCTTATATGTGTCAAGGTCCCATATACATCACTTTGGTAGTCATTTATTTAGATGAAAACTTAAAGATGATGAGATTATCTTCAGTTATTAAGGTGCTTTGGAGTTCCCACTTCTTCCAGTTAACTTCAACCTAGTGTCCTCAGGTAAGCCATTCTTTTATCTAAAAATTATCCCATTAAAAACAATTTCCACTTAGTCGCACCTTGCTGTAACACTACTTTAGGAGGGGATACATGTCCTTCTTTAAAACCAGCCACAAAATGCAATATACCAAAGGATTGAGGGTCTCTTACTACTTAAATCCATGTTGGATTTTCTACCTTTCGAGGTGAAGTATGAGGCTGAGAGGGTGCAAGAGTGGCTAGGAGAGGAGGGAACTCCTCAATCTCTATAGGAAGTTTCAGGGAAAGGTTGGTAGCTTTAGGTAACATTTTATTATTAACAATAATCTTTCAGAACCTAACGCTAAGGAGGTTAGGTGGGCTATCGAAAAAGAAAAGAACCTAGTTTAAACCAGGTGGGTTAAGTTGCAAAGAGTTATCAAAACTAGAGAGAAACAAGAAAGGGAGAATAATAAAGTGTAGAGAATTAATCACAGAATGAGTAGGTGTAGGGAAGAAATCAGAACATGAGGATTCCATGATATGGTGAGGAAAGAAGGTGGAGGGTAGAGAGAAGGTGGAGAAAGTTGGGTTTTGAAAGAGTTGAGTTATGGGTCTATTGAAAAGATTTAGTATTTAACCCCTAAGGAGACAATGACTAACATATTAAGAATTTTGCACAATTTTGACAAAAATATTAATGAGATAGAAAAAAATTTCATGAGGTATAAAGTACTGGAGATGTGTGTCAGCCACCAGTAAATAAATAAAAGTATACTAGTGCAGTAATTTTTTTAGAAGGAAAAATTGAAGGTGAAGGTATTTATGGTATTACAAATATAAAAGGTTGTTTTCAAATTTTCATATGAGGCTTTTCTAATATTGATTTTTTTCATTTAGATACTTTATAAATACTTTAAAGGAGGCCTTACCTAGGTCCCGGTCCATTGAGTTGAATGAGTTGAGGCGCTTTTACCATTAGTATCATCTGAAGCAATTGTCGAACTTCAACTTCGACAAGAAGCATGTGACAAAGATAGTGATACTAAAGATGAGGAAGGTATTAAAGTAGCAAATTGTGTAGGTCAAGTAGTTGATTTTAATGGTTCATTTGGAATTTTTCTAAAGGAAAGGATAATAGGTAAATGAGGGAGGTGATAATGTAAAAAAGAAGAAGGAAAGTGTTGATATATAACAGATCTTAAAGATTTATAAGAGAATTAGTTTGCTAATATGAAAGTGAGATTTGAGCATGTTTCTAAATTAAATGATGATGAGCAAGTTGAAAATAAAATATAACTTTAATAAAGAGGAACTAAACACTTAAACATAGGTTAGAGAGGTTAACAAAGTAATATACTAATGAGAACATATAGAGGAAAAAGTTACAGATGAATTAAGGTTTTAGAAGGCTGTTCGACATGGGACTTTCATATATTACTTTGAATTTGATGTTGATTTAAGTTATCATGAAAACGATATTGTAAAATATGATGACGCTATTAAGAGAAGATTAATATTCCTAGATATATCCCTATAAATGAAAAGATAGAGTTTGTACTAGGCATATTATTGAATATACAAACTAGTTTAATAAAGCTCTATATAGATATGCAATAGCTATATAATCAAATTTGAATATAGGAAGAATAAACAGGATTAAGTTAGAGCATAATGAAACTAGAAAATTGTAACTAAAAGAACTCATGTTACTTTTAGGTGAAGAACAAAAATTTCAAGTTTAGGAGCTTAAAAGGGCTCAAACTTATAATCAAAATTTGAAGAAATTTTTATTTTTATAAATGGAAAATAATTTTTACCTAAAGTTTGAGGTTTAATAGTGTTGAAATTGTTTGAAATAAGGTAACTTATGAATGATGCATTTAGGAAACAAGTTAAACTTATTCCTTATTATAAAGTTAGGAAGGAAATTATGGGAAAAAATAAATGAAGTGCAAATAGAATATTCAAAAGTTAGGACTATAATTAGAATTGTTGAGATCTAATCCAGACCTAATAGTAATATTCTCACTAACTAAAGCAACCTATCTTGATAAAAATATATGTTGTCTTCAATTATTGTAAGAGAGGCCTATTAAGTAGATGCAAGAAGGTGTTCCAAGAAGGTGTTGGATCTTAATGGTTATCTCTTTAAGGAAGTGATCAAGGTAGAAATGTTAACAAATATCTAAAAGATGCTAAAAACTAGTTGTATATAGTGGCATGGGTTAAGTTGCTAATTGAGATTATTACAACTTATACATGTTTTATAGGTCTACTAAAAAAGGATCTAATAGGTCTTTATGTTACTTATTAATTAGGATTAATTTACTTAGTATTTGGCACTTTTATAGTATGCTTGGTATGAATTTTATAATATTTTCCTATGTTTGGTTCATTTTCTTATAAGTAATGATCTTGAGAAAAAAAAATGGAATTAAGTCCAATTTTCTATATAATTATCTAATTGAGGAGATTTGGAATTATTTGGAAAAAAGAAGATGGACAACAACTTTGTAAAAGATATTAGAAGTCAATTCTAGCATGAAGATGACAAAAAGTGAAGAAGCTATTGGAGATAAGACTAATAGCTACTAGACTTACTAAGGAGATAAGACTAATAGCTACTAGACTTACTAAGGAGATAAGCTCTTGTCTTTCGTGAAGCTCAGACAGGTTGAGAAGAACAATAAGATCAGTCCTAGACTGGTGTATATGAATAGTGCCAGACTCATCATGGTTTTATGTAAGAAACTTAGGAAAAAAAAAAGATTGACACTATTTACAACTTAGTATTAGGCATCCATTACATATTGATTATCAATGTATAAAAGTTTAATAACAAAATTAGCGTTGATGTTGAGGTTAGCTCGATACAAATTCTTATGTAAAACTTATGAAGATGTATTATTTCCATGTTCAAGTAGCCAAGGACTCTATTTTTCTAACCTTAACAATAAATAATTGTATTAGTTATAACTAGGGAACTTTTAAAAGGTGTTTGATAGCCACCTGGCTTTTTTTTCATAGTTTTATTCTTTCATGGAACTGGAGGAAGATTTGAAGGATTAAAGGAGCTTATGACAACTTCTTTATTTCTTTTCTTTTACTTTTACCTTTATGTTGAGATTGCATTATATGAGTTTCCTTTCCATCATGTTTTGTGGCTAAAAACCTTAGTTAAGGTTAAAGATGTAGCTTTTA
The DNA here is from genome assembly GCA_025629785.1 of Erythroxylum oxycarpum. Classification (NCBI taxonomy): domain Eukaryota; kingdom Viridiplantae; phylum Streptophyta; class Magnoliopsida; order Malpighiales; family Erythroxylaceae; genus Erythroxylum; species Erythroxylum oxycarpum. Next base: position 18,328,244 of record JAOTAZ010000218.1, read on the forward strand.
AAGGAATTTTCAATTATTAATATATGATACAGCTATTTTTTGGTTAAATTTATTTTCTCTATTCTTAATTGTTGAGTTTATATCTGCCTATAATAAATTCAATTTTAAGGATTGTATGAAATAATGAAAAGTGAAATATGATTCATGCATAAGAGAATGACCATTTTAATGCTAAAGAACGAAACTATCCTAGACTATTGTGATAAACAAATAGATTAACTATTATTATTGAATTTAAGTAGTTTCCCAATTAGATACCTATGTGCTTTGAGAGAAGGAATAGATACTTTAAGTTAATTGTTATTTTAACTGAGATAATCAATCTTGTTTAATAATTGGAAATCCATATAAGTGAACTCAGATGCCTTGATTTTTCCTTAAATGATTTTCCTTCACTAGTTAACTGACCTTATATTTGTTAGTTTAAAGAATTATTTATCTTTTATCAACTACGTTTTATAGTTCTATTGTCAAGCTAAGATTAGCAATTATAGTAACATAGTTTCTGTGGGATTAATACTCAAGAATTATTCCAGTTTTATAAACTTATATAATTGATTGTGGTTATTTTTAGGTTAATTAGATCAAGCTTTTGGCATCATTATTAGGGAACTTATAATTTTTACTTTTTTTAATCTTAACCTTATTTTCATTTGAATTTTATTTTGTTTCTTTTACTTTTGATTTTTTTTTCATTTTTAGGTAGTTAATGTGAGATAGGAGATCTAGGAGTGCCAACTTGGATACCCTACTTTAATTTGATCCTAAAATTGAATAAACCTATAGATAGAATCGAGACAAAAGGATAGTAGAGATTGTTGCAAATAAAGATATTATTTTATGGATATAGAGCAGTATCCATAAAGGATGAATTATAAGAATGTCTAATTACATATGATTAGTACAAGTCGCTCATATATTAGATTGAATCAACAGGAAAGGAACTACAATTTAAAGCAAGTAAATATACAATTGCTACTAGCCTTTGGTGGATTACTTAGTAAAGATACGATGACATTTGTAAATGAGTTATATTGGGTGATTTAGATACATCTACCGAATCACCTTATAGAAGATGAGCTTTGGATTAAGTTTTTTCTATATTATATGAGAGATCAAGCAAGGATATGGTTAGTCTTGAATGAGGTAGAATTTTTTACGGAGTGGTATTAGGTTTATGATGCATTCATATTAAGATTCATCCCTCCACACCACTGAGCTGTGGATTTAGATACAAAGCTTTGTATAGAAAGAAGGGGACGTGTTTTTATAAAGTTTGAGACATATATAGATTCTTTTTTAGTCAATGCGTGTATCACTAGTATTCCTTACAGTTGGTGATGCAATTTTTCTACGAAGGCCTCACACTACATGTCAAACCTTAATCGATAATACAACTTAAGGGATGATGTATAAAAGGATTGCCAACGATGTTAAGGAGATAACTAAGAACTCAATAAGGAATTCATCAATCAAAGTGGTAAGTGAAAAGTCAAAGGCCTCTTTTTAGAAGATGTAATTATCTTTTAGATTTAGCAGCAAAAGTATCTAATCTATCAAATCAAGTGAAGATGATTATAAACTAAGATATGATCAAAAAGGAAACATTTTACTAATATGGTAAATATGTGTATCCATCCTACACATGCATGAATGTTGAGTCAACCCCAAACTATAATAAGGAAGCAAACTACATAGCTACTTATATAGGAAAGCAAACAATGAAGAATTATCCCTTCTCTAACACATATAATTTTAGGTAGAGGAATTACCTAAATTTTTTATAAAAGGAGCAAGGATTTAGAGAAAATAACCCTATAGGACCACCTGGGTTCTAAAGTAGACCTCTGTTTCAGTAGTTAGTAACCATAAAGCAATACTATAGATGAGATGCTCAAACAATTCATAGTTACACCTTGCTTTTTTTTCATAGTTTAATTCTTTTACTATTTTCTTTATGCTGAGTTTGCATTATTTGAGTTTTCTTTTCATTATGTTTTATGGCTAGAAACCCTTGTTAAGGTTAAGAATGTAGCTTTTAATGGAATTTTCAATTATTAATGTATGATATAGTTATTTGTTGGTTAAATTTATTTTCTTTGTTCTTATTGAGTTTATATCTGCTCGTCATTAGTTTAATTTTAGGGATTTTATGAAATTATGGAAAGAGAAATATGATTCATACATTAGGAGAATGAACAATTTAATTCTAAAAAATGGAACTATCTTAGACTATTGTGATAACCAAATAGATTAACTATGATTATTGAATTTAAGTAGGTTGAATTACATACTAAGAGGTGGTAGTTTCCTAGTTAGATACCTTTGTGCTTTGTGAGAAGGAATATACACTTTAAGTTAATTTTTATTTTAACTAAGAAAATCAATCTTGTTTAATAATTAGAATACCATATAAGTGAACTCAGATGCCCTAATGTTTCTTTAAATGATTTTCCTTCACTAGTTAATTGACCTTATTTTTGTTAGTTTAGTGAATTATTTATCTTTTATCAGCTTTGTCTTATAGGTCTATTGATAGACTAACATTATCAATTATAGTGACATAGTTCCTTGTGGGATTAATACTCAAGAATTACTAAAGTTTTATAAACATACTATAATTGATTGTAGGTATTTTTAGGTTAATTAGATCAAGTTTTTGGCATCATTATTAGGGAAATCATAATTTTATGTTTGTTAATCTAATCTTGTTTTTATTTGAATCTTATTTTGCTTCTTTTTACTTTTTATTTCTTTCATTTTTAGGTAGTTAATCTGAAATAGGAGATCTAAGAGTGCCAACTTGGATACCCTACTTCAAATTGATCCTAAAATTAAATAAGCTTATAGATAGAATTGAGATAGAAGGAGAGTAGATATGGTTGCAAATAAATATAATATTTTATAGATATAGAGCAGTATCCATAAAGGATGAACCTTGAGGATGTCTAGTTACATGTGATTAGTACAAGTCCCTCATGTATTAGATTGAGTCAACAGGCAAGGAACTACAATTGGAAGAAAGTAAATATGCAGTTGCTACTAACCTTTAGTGGATTACTTAGTGAAGATATGATCACATTTGTAAATAAGTTATATTGGGTGATTTAGATACATCTACTGAATGACCTTATAGAAGATGAGCTTTAGATGAGGTGTTTTCTATATTGTATGAGAGATCAAGCAAGGACGTGGTTAGTTTTGAATGAGGTAGAATTTTTTGAGGAGTGGTATTAGGTTTATGATGCATTCATATTACGATTCATCCCTCCACACCACTAAGATGAGGATCTAGATATAGAGCTTTGTATAGAAAGAAGGGGGAAGTGTTTTATAAAGCTTGAGAAAGATATAAAGCCTTTTTTAGTCAATGCGTATATCGCTAGTATTTCTTACAGTTGGTGATGCAATTTTTCTGTGAGGGGCCCACACATATATGTCAAACCTTAATTGATAATACAAACACATATATGTCAAAACTTAATTGATAATACAACTTAAGGGATGATTTATACATAGATTGATAAGGATGTTAAGGAGTTAATTAAGAACTCGACAAGGAATTAATCAACCAAAGTCGTAAATGAAAAGCTACATGCATCTCTTTATAAGGTGTAATTACCTCTAGATCCATCAAAACAAGTATCTAATCCATCAAATCAAATGAAGATGATTATGAACTAAGATATGATTCAAAAGGAATCATTTTATTATTGTGGTATATATGTGTATCCATCCTACAAATGCATGAAAGTCGAGCCAACCCTAAACTATAGTACAAAAACAAAATACATAGTTACTTATATGGGAAAGCAAACAATGAGGAATGATCCCTTCTGAAGCACATATAATTTGAGGTAGAGGAATCACTTAATGTTTTCATAAAAGGAGTAGGTAGTTAGAGAAAATAACCCTATAGGACCATATAGATTCTAAAGTAGACCTCAATTTGAGTAGCCACTAACTATAAAGGAATAATATATAAAAGATTTTCAAACAATTCATATTCACAATAGATGTAAAATTAGGGAAATTGATAAATTAGAAAAGCTTGAAAAGAAAGTACAATCTAATTATTCCTTGATTTATAACTTGATGGTATAAGTAAGCCAACTTGTTTAGGAGATGAGTTAAAAAGGCCATGAAAAGGTTCTAAGTAACACCAAGGTGACCTTTACAGATAAGGTGTTAGCTATTACAATTAGGAGCGGCACAACAGTTAAATTTGATGTTACTAGAATGAAATAAGTAAAGAAGTAGGAACGAGAACAAGGAGGAAGATGTGGACATAATGGAACTAGTGGTATGACATTATGGTTCTCATTATCTTAGGGAGACTATTTTTTGTTACTAAAGGTGTTGTAACCAATATGGCTAAGGGAAATCTTACACCAAGAGAAATGGAGCTTTACATCCACTTGGCACTAAAAGCCTTATGTGCTAGACAATGATTGCTATAGGATTGACTTAATAAACCTTAACATGTAAAATTTCCTAAGGCTAGCGGTGATGATTTGTTGAAAAAATGTAAAGCCTTAGGAATTAAGGAACAAAACGATGATTATGCAAGTAAAGAAGGTATTTTGATCTTAGGAAAAAATTCACCTATTTAGCAAAGTTTTTGTAGTTACAAAAGGTTATTTATAGTAAAAATAAATGTAGATAACAATCTTTAAGAAATACAATGAAATTTTTTTAAGTTAATACTTCATTAGGTTATGATTTAGAAAAATTTTAGTGATATACTTACTTTTATCTATGAATTCTAAAACACAGCAAAAAAATAGCATAGCCAATAGTCATATTTCTTATAATGGTGGGTACAATTCCACAATATCCCCTTAGAATATTGGAGTGGCCTAAAATTAAGCAACTTGGTAAGTTCACTTGTTAAACCTGTGAGCTTAGACTACAACACTGCCTTAATTAGTAGAATTGATTAAGCCAAAATGTGTGTGGAAATGGATGTTAAGGAGTAACTAGAAGTGACTAGGGTTACTATACTCTTAATGGCAGGAGGAGTTATAAAGCATCACATCAAAGTTACCTACCTATGGAAACCAAGTAAACCTAACGAAAGCTAAGAATGGAACCCAAAAGGGAGAGTGTTTTAAAAGGGGGAGTATGAAGAACCCATTTGGGAGAACAAACTTGATAATCTTGAAAAAGGGAACCAAGAATAGATTACCATTGATGGAATAGACAATAAGGGAGAAGAGGGCAACTCAAAACCATAAATTTCTCCCCTAAAAGAGGAAGGAGATGCATATGAATAAATACAAATATGGGAGAACACATCATTAAATACTACTAAGGAGATAAATGACCCCTCAAATATAACCATAGTTAATTCCCCAAATATGATTGAAGGGTCATTAACCAACAGGGGAAAGTTAAAAAAAAAAGGTTACCCCATGCATGCTTAACAAAAGAATAAAAGATATAAAGTAAAGGAGGAAGGAACTAGCTACTCTAATCCCGAAAGGAGCTTTGTAAGGAAAGTAAGAGAATAACACATAATGTCTATTTTAGTTTGGAATGTGAAGTGCCTAGATTCCCCTATAAAGCGGTACGTTGTACATGATCTTTTTATGTTCTAAAAAACCCATGATAGTGGGACTTTTGGAGACTAAAACAAAAGCTAGTAATTTAGAGCAATACACCTAGGTTTTAGACAAGAGTTAGAGAATCCTCTCTAACCATTAGAACCACACAAATGGGAGAATTATTGTGGCCTTTAATCTCTCAATGCTGAAAGTTTGAGGCTTTATACCTTATTCCAAATGATCCATATAGAGCTACAACTTTAAAATTCACTAGGCATAATATGTGTCTAATTTATTTATGCTTTTAATGTCTTTTTAAATGAGTGAATTATAGCAGGAGCTTGTTAATGTCTATAGGGGAGTGAGCCACCCCAAGATATAAATTAGGGATTTTAGTAGTGTTTTATACCCTAATGAAGTGGAAGGGAAGTTTAGAGGCTCTAACATTTTCAATGATGGTTTTATAGAATGCATAAATAATGTGGAAGTCACTGATCTTGAACTAGATGATAATATACTAACTTAGAGAAATAAACAATAGTATCCTTGGTTGTTAAGGAAGAAGCTAAATCATGCAGTAGTGAGTTCTATGTGGCTTTCTATGCTTATAAAGAATTGTTTACACTATGGTAACAATTGTTTTTCAAATCAATTCCCTATTAAACTGTCTTTAGGGCTTTCTACTCCCAAGTTCTCATAGTCTAGGTTTAACAACTACTTACTATAGTTGGAAGGGTATGAGGTAATAGTAGGCAAAGGTATGGAAAGTCCAATTAGTGGATATAAGGCTTATAAATGTGTTAGAAAACTAAATACAGTAAATCCTAGCTAAAATCCTTGAAAAGTGACAAAGTTTATGAAACCAAATTCCCACTACAAAATAAGAGAATGCAATTAGAGCAAATTTATAAGAAGATATATATGAAGCTAGAAGAAAAATCTTTAAAGTTAAAAGAGAAAGGATCTTTCACAGAGTACTCTCAAGCACTAAAATATCACTCATCCCTGCTTAAACAAAGGTTAAGAGTCCAGCTGCAGAATGGGGATAGGAATAACGTATATCAATTCAAAATGCAAGGGGAATTAGTTTTAATTATATGGAAGAAACTAAAGGGGTAATTCTTAACCACTTTAAGGGATTCCTAGGCATAATCATGAATACCTTTCCAATATTTAGGAGATAAAGGAATATTGCTCCAATATAATCTTGAATGAACAAAGGGTCTTACTATCTTCATATTTTACTACTTATGATGTCAAGGCAAATATATAGAGCCTTAACTCTAGTAACTCTCCAGGACTTGATGGGCTGAATGCTAATTTTTTAATAAAATCTTAACATTTAATGGGGAATAAAGTAATAATAGTTTTACTAGAAATGCTCAATAAGGGATCCATTGTAACACCCCACTATCATAGAGTATATGACATTCTCATAGGGTGTGTTGGAAATACTTATGTTTTGTATGATGCCATAATAAGTTGATGTGATTGCTCTAACATGTCATTTTCATAGGGTATGTTCTTGAATGTCCTCTGGATGTTCGAGCATATGCTCTATGACAATGGTGTGTTACATCCATGCTAAAAAAGATAAATATAACAAACATTTTTTTATTTTTTAAGATTCCCAATCTAAGAAGCATCATGGAATATAAGTCAATCTCATGTTGTCATATTTTATACAAAATTCTTTCTAAAATGGATCTACATTGTTTCATAGAAATTCCTTATTTGAGTTCTTTGAGTTTGTGTTGATCATTAACTAAGGTCCCATTGGAGCCTTTAAGTAAGACAAATTTCCTATTATTTCTCCCTCCTTGGATCATAATATGGAAGAATTTTGAATTTCTATCACCCTCCTTTAGCCAAAAAATCCTATAATTGTGCCTCATATGTGAATTATAGGTTTCTAGGACCATATAATATTTCTTTAACTCTTCTACCTCATTAGCTTTAAGTATCGGGTCGTACGAATGCAAAGTAAGAGCTTCCTAGGCTTTATTAAGTGCCTCAAATTCTTCCTTTCTTTCCTGCAGTAATGGGTCTACATTGTTTCATAGAAATTGCTTACATTTAGCCTTGATTCCTTTTAACATTTGAACACATCTAAAAGCATGAGAACCCTTATAATCAATATTCAATACTTTACCAATATTCTTCCTAAAGTGAGATGTTGAGGAAGGGAATTGAAGAATCTGAAAGGGGCCTTCCTCCTACACTTTTGATTGAGTTCTATTTCAACAGAAGTATGATCAGATACTATGATTTTCCAAAGTGAACATGACTATGAGAAAATAAGTTGATTAGGATCTATTAATCAGACACCTATCCAATTTCCTTTGAATAAATCTATACCCACTCTAAAAATTTGTAGGCCCCGAAGTTTTCCTTATGAATTAAGCATGATTTAAATGAATTATAAGGTTTGATGGATTAATTTTGGATCTAATTATTTATGTCAAGGTTAGTAGGATTTTTATGACGTAGGTCAATTGGATTTAAGAGTTAATGTTGTGAGAATGTATCAAAGAAAAAATGGGCAATTCACTTAAGGTTAAAAGATATAAGGCCTATATTGGAGGGAAAAAGGGATATTTGATGATTATTAAGAGTATAAGTTAGAAGAAAAAGAATTGTTGTCTTATAATTGAGAGAAGAAGAGAAGAAAAGAAGAGAAAAAGAGAAAAGCTAGGGTTTGTGGAAATTCTTCAAGAGTTTGAAGATTGTGAAGCTTCAACAAGTAAGTTATGCATTAAATCTCATGGATTTGGTTGAATAAAACTCCAATATAGCTTAACATATGTGGGAAGTTGTTAGTGAATGATATAGATAAGTATTCTCTTTTAGGGTTAATGATTAAAGATAGATTTTGATGTATTTGTTAAGGATATTGGTTAAAATGAGCTTGGAAATGAAGTAGAGAACATGCTTTAGGTATAAGATGGGATATATGTGAAATGTGGGAAGTAAAAAGTTGGAAAATGTAGCAACAAAAATGTTCCTGGAGCACATTTTTGTAAAAGTTCACCACGGCCAACTTTTTGGCTTGCCGCAGTGAACTTTCCAACATAGAATATGGTTCAGTATTTTGGACATAACTTTTTGTGTAGTTATCCAAATGAGATGATTTTTTATTTGACGTAAACTAGAAACATAAGGATACAATTTGTCTGATGAAATGGAGTTTTAATTATGTTATAAGGATCTCAATTTTTAAAGGGAAGTTGAACATAGAATGTTGTGTTAGTATTAGAACAAACTAAAAGAGATTGGGGTATAACTTTTAGAGTACTGAACCAAATTGAATGATTTTGGAGTCATTAGAAACTTAAGACAATGGGGAACATTATTCTAGAAGAAATTATTATCAAATTTCTTAATTTACCTAATCATAAACGACAATTTCAATTGAATGGAATTTTTGGCCATTGTTAAAGGAAATCAAGGATGGCAAAAGGAGCAAAGGGTGAGTCACCATTGAGCAAGGATTTCTAAGGTGGGTTTCACGTTTATAATTGAACAATGAGTCATTAAAGTATTTCCAAATCAAGAGAACAAAATGATTTCAATTACTTCACATATTGCTCTTAAATGATTTAAAGAATTTGCTTATGTGTATATATGCTTAATTGATTGGATTTGAATTGTTGTGAATCTGAAAAAATGCATTAGTATTGTATTCTAACTTGATTGATAATGAATCTTTGTGATTGTTAAAAATGCATTGAGATTTATGAATTATGATCAAGTTATCCCATTGAAACATGTCATGGCTTTTTATATGAATGAAAAGATAGAAAAGCTCGAAAGTATGAGCATTTGATAAAATGTTTTGAGCATGATTACGTGCTTCTGTTTGGGTAAGAGTGGAACCATTCTATTTGTTGGGACCCGATCTCGAAACTAGACCCCAACCGGCAAAAAAAAATAAAAAACAAAAAACGAAAAGCGAACCAACGAACAGATCAGAAATCATAAAGCAGAAGCAAAAACATAAGCGAAATTGAAGAATCGGATTTACAAAACGAAAGCAAATCACTTAAGAACAATAACTTAATTCCGACATCCGGGTAACGAATATTTTAGAAAAACGTCGCGTTGGAAGCCCTAAGACTAAACCAATCCAAAACCGATATAAATTTTTTTTCTTTCTTTCTCATTCCTTTCATCTTTATTCAATCTTATACAAATCAAAACAATATAATTTCTCCATTGGAAAATTCATCCTCAAACAACACTCAATTCACATAATTCATCCTAAACATGTAATATCTCAATATCATCTTTAACAAATCTTATTCTTATTCTTTCTTCAATCATTATTTAACAAAAATTGGGCAGCATAACGACTTTATTTTATAAAACCCAAAAACTTGCAAAGGGTTTTAAACACACTTCTTTATACCAAACACAATCCTATACCTATAACACTTCAATAATTTGTAAATCAATCAACATTATCAGACCTCCTGTCCGGAATCCATATCTCAATAACATTCATATCATATCTCAATAACATTCATATCTCAATTTATAATCATATGCAATTCCCATTCATATCCAATCACATTCATATATCCTAACCATACTCAAATTTATATTTCAAATCAATACACAATTCCATAATTC
>JAOTAZ010000218.1:18340741-18355308 GCA_025629785.1 Erythroxylum oxycarpum
ATTTTCTAATGACATCCAAAATCTTTCAATTTGGTTCCATAGTCTAAACTTTTTACACCAAACATTTTTGGACTGTTCTTATACTGAAACATTATCCTGTGCATGACTTCCATCTGAAAATTGACTTTCTTAGAGACTGAATCAAAACTTGATTTCATCTAACAATTTGTAGCCTTATCTCTCTAGTTTAATCCAAATTAAAAATCACCTCATTTGGATAAATAGAGATCAAGTTATGGCAAAAACACTGAAGCATACTCAATAAACATATGCATTTTCTAGCTTTTAACTTCCAACATTTCACATAAAATCCATCTCGTATCTAAACCATATTTTCCATTTGAATTAAATTTTCATGAATTTCTCCCTTTTTTTACACATGAATAATTGCCAATAATTCACTTAAAAGTCCTTGCTTCCAAAATAGGTTCAGGGCCCAACATCAAAACTCTTTTAGTTTCATCTATTTATTTGAGCAATTTAAGCCCCTTAAATTCCTTATTAGTAAATCCATCAATGTTGTTTGGATTTGCCTTTTTCCTTCCTATTTTTATGATTACTAAAACTAGGATCAAGGCTAGTTTCTACATGTTTCAAGACCTTATGTGATGCATCAAAAGAATTAATATAATAGGAGTTACCTCACGTTCCAACTTCTATATTTGCTTCCCCTTTGAACAGGGAGTTTGATCTACTTGTAAATTTTCTTGTAAAAATTCCTCTAATGAATTCCCTGGGAACTTCTACTACTTGAGCCAGATAAGAGGGGGGAGATCCTAGACTATAGGAGTTATATTAGCTATTATATTCGTATAGCTAATAATACGGGGTTCTGCTTCTGGGGGCAACATGAGGGGCGTGGAAACACATATTTGACTAGAAGCATATATTGTAGATGAATCATTGGAACTTTATTACTTTCCCATTTTGTCTTAGTGCGTTTCAATACTTAAGGCCTTATTTTCCACTAATTTGCTTGATGGGATGAGTACTTCAATTGCCTCACTTTCCACCGATAATTACGAATCTTTAATTACTTTTGCATGATTGGTCACCTTAGGTTGTTGGGTTACTTGTTCCTTCATTGCCATGCTTTCACCAAGCCTTTCTCAAATGGCGTCCAGGTGTAGGACACCTTGATTGAGTTCTTCACTATGTCCTCCATTCCATTGAGCTTTATGATTTGCAACAAGGTTGATGGCTCCCTCTCGAGGTCCACTTCATCACATACTCAAGCAAAGCCAATCCTCTTTAAATTAGCAATATTATCATCAAGTGTCATTGAATGTCTAATTGAGTTTGCAAGGTAGTTTAATTCCCCTGGCAACATTGAGCATCTAAGGGAGCTTGCACGGTAGTTTAGTTCCTCTAGGGACTGGTATTCGAAATGAATATGATGGAAGTTCATCCATATCGGGATGGACCTTAGTTCAGTTCTATCTAAGATACTCTAGGCTTCCATTCTTAATCAATAGCGGTTTCCCTTGTATATGCCCAGGTCTTAGGTCCATCAACCTTTACGTCATTTCTTCATAAGTGAAACTAAAGATGAAGAACTCATCTTCTCTCACTATGTAGTTTTCTAAGCCTAGTTTTCTCCAATTTGCGTTTGTATACTAGTTCATAATACAAAATATAAGTCGTTTTTCAAAGAAACGTCCACCCAGAGCCATGTCCTACTTCTTTTCCCTATTTGTAACACTTTAGGGTGGGGGAGCAACTGGTGTGCCATCCACAAGAGGAGGAGCATAACATAGCTTCCCAAAAGAATCTGGATCCCTCGCCACCTTGCTCCATGCTTACTTCATGATCTACTTCTATCTAGATATAAGACCTACCCGTGTTCTTAATTTTGGGTTGCTATTCAAAAGAGGTGGGAATTTAAAGATAGAAAGGTTTTCAAAAGGAGTTGAAGATAAAGCAAGTTGAAGGGAAGGACTCATGAATGCTGACATTTTACTAATAATGGTAAATTGTCAGGGAAAGAGAATGGACAGGAAAACTATAAGATAGGCGATTTAGTAAAGATAGTAATTAAACTGGTTAAACTTGTTTAGACCAATAGAAAGAAAGGATGGTTAATTTACCAAAAAAAAAAAGAAAGGATGGTTAAGGATAGGGAAAGAAAAAAAAGAGAAAAAGGTTTCTTTTGTTTTCTCTCGCATGGCTGTAATTTCGTTAAACTTGATCCATTCCAGCCTTTGCATAAGTCTAATATCAATCTTGATATTTGGAATCCCCATGCAAGAAATTGATCTTCCAAATAAATTTGAATTAAGGGTACCTTCTGCAGCTTAAAAGTTCTTTGCCATTGTATATTTTGGTGTTGCAAAAGCAATGTCATAACAAAAGCACTGGTTTCTAGATTGAAAAGTTGTTAAGAAACCAAGAACTTAGTTTTAAAAAGAATAAAAGAAAAATTAACCAACTAAACTTTCATATTTCCACTAAAATGTGAACTTGATCCAGATATATCATAAAAAAAACATGCCTTTGGAGGACAGGAGACATTTGAAGTTCTAATCATATGATGCGGCTTCTATTAGATAAATGAGAAATTTAAAATTCACCATTGCTTGGCGGACAAGATCCTTATTCAAGTACTCTGCTAACTAGCCCAAGACCTGACTTTTAACCTATACCTCACTGCCTCTTCGGGGCCTTTCTCTCCGTACTTCTTGGAAAACCTTGACTAACCATATCTCCCAATAAATCAGAGAAGTTTCAATTGTCACAGCAATGAAAATTAGAAGAATTCACATAACTCCTTTCCAGGAAAGGTGAAACATTAATCAAAGGATGGATATGGAAGGGAGTGCGTTCCACCGAGGTCGAAGTAGTTCGCAAACTTCAATCGATTAGACTTGCCGTACATTTTTAAGAGGGCTTTACAGGCATTTACATCCATATACGCGCTTACAAATTACAATACATGTACTTTGTTCTAAAAGAATCCACAAAATTTAGTATCAGTAAAAAAGATTGCTAAGTCTTACAATTGTCTGGATCTTTTTCAGCTAAATAACTTCTCTTTCAATCAATGGAGGAGTAGGTGGTGTCGTGATTTCATCATTAGCTCCTGCATACATCTTGTCTTTCACAGTAAGGACCGGCGAATCTGGGTTAACAAACCCCAAACAAGTAGTACGGTGACTTGGAGAATTACCTGTCTGAATATTATGGGGGCTAGAGTTGCTGCCAAGTGGAGAATTCGAATCATTGACAACTTCACAACAATCGTCTTTTTGTTTTCTACAATCTGCCACAACATCATAGGAATTCCCAGTTCTAACTTCCTGAGCAAGGGAGCACCAACAACAACATAGCCACAGTGTGCAATCTGAAGCTGATGGTTGACCAAAACAAAAAGTGTACGCCGGCAAATTAAATCTCTTCCTCATTTGAATTCTCCAAAAGCCTCCGTAAAGTAAACCAAATGCACAAAGAATAATTCCACCAAGTCCTAAAGCTTCCCTGGCAGCCTCATTGTCAATATTGATGGCAGCCAAGTTAAAAATCCAGAATGGGGCCATACAGAAAAGGAGAAATGTTGCAATATGAACATACATGTTGCCAAATCCAAGCCTATCCATATTCCACCCAAAAACACAAAAGCTGCAGAAAAGTGATAGGTACGCAAGTGAGATGTCATCCCAAAAGTCTAGTACTCCTCCACTCCACCGTGGCCTAGCTTCATCAAGACTTTGATCATCTCTGGTTGCAAAGGAATATCTTCTTTCTAGTGATAATGCCCTCAACTGCTGAGGCCTCTTGCTTTCATCAGTAGTCCGGATGGCGGATTCCTCATCTACTTCTGAATCATACTCCTTACCAAGGGGGCTGACAATGCTGTATACTCCAGCCACAGCAGGTGCAGCTATTGCAAATGATATACATATTCCAACACCTATTGCAGGTCGCTCAGATCTCTTGTACCCAAGATTCAGACCACAAAGTGCATATTGAGCAAAACAGTTGATCTGCAGAAGAATGACAACAACCATCATATGCGCCCATTCATGGGGTTTATACGTACCGTTCTTGCAGTAAATCCTTCTGAGTTTAGATATGTCTTCTGGCTCCCATCTACAAAGAAGTACAAGGTGATACAAACGCTTTGGGTGCTGATACAGACACATAAGCGTAAACAGGGCATTGAGAATTTGGTTATTGACTTCAAACCATGCATTTCTCTGGGAATTCTTTGGCAGTACCTTGTTTAACATCCCAGTCATGACGAGAAACAAAATTGCACCTGAGACAGCAACACATAGGATCCACACAAAGAGGGCAATATTCATTGGATTTCGGAGCCATTCTTTGCTCATTTTCACAAGCAAAGTCCAATCCATCTTCCGTGCAAGAACCTCATTGATGCGATCACGTAAACCATGGTCAGAAGATGCTACTGAACGTGAAATCTCATCTCTCTCCCGAGCCAACTGCTTGAATTTGGTAGAGGCAGAACCTATTGTTAGGAATTTCATTCTGTTGGGAAGGGCACTTAAACTATTCTGGAATTTTTTATGCGGAATTCCATTGCTCAATAATGTCCTTCTTGATGCTGAAATTGCAAGAGGAACCTGAGCATGACTTTTTATCCCATTGGATTCCTCAATATCATCTTTTTGATTAACATCAGTAATCGAATCCATACTCTCCCCCAAAATTGAGCTTTTTCAGTCAGTTATAGGAGTGGGATCATGGATTATATGCTCCATAATACCCAGAAGAATTCTAGCATCCAAAAGTTACAAGCTGTCTTATGTGGTGATCTAAACATCTCAAGCAAGACCATTTGCTCACCAAAGCCAAGAGGAAGAAAGGGTCTCAACTAAATAGAATCTTTCACAAGCCAAAAAAAAAAAATCGCCCCAATAAAACAAGGGCATGGAAATAAAAATCAGTCACTCTTTCAAGGTAACGATAAAATTATAGCAACAATCTAGAATCTGCCAATCCATACAATTGAGTGAGGAAAACCATTCCTTACCAAAAACCCAGAAAGCAATCGTTTTGCCCCACAAAGCTGTTAACAAATTACGAAAGAAACGATTAGGACGTTCATCAATTTACTAAACTAAAACGCATGTAGTTCATATCGAAGAGCTAAAAAAGAAAAGAAAAAGGAATCGATATGATAAAGATCTTTAGTCCATATGTAAAACAAGCAAGCAAAGATTACCAAAGAAACACATCTATGGATGGGAAGAGAGAAGAAAGCAAGGGTCTTGAAGAAGCGATGGCATCCCAGAATGACTCCAAACGATTTGATGCCTGCCTTTGGTTTGGCCCGGATAGGATAGGATAGGAGAGGAGCTTGCTTCAATTTGGTAAACAACTCTTAACATAGAGAGCTTTTCCAAAGGTACCAAGTAGACTTACATTTTACACGCTGTCGTACAACATTTCATTCATGTTCGCAGGCAATAAAATATAAGACGAGACGACTGGCCTAGGTAGCCTGGGCCCCAGCCTTCAATTTTCTTTATCTCTTCAACCTTTAACTCGGTATAATTCTTCAACTTCGGCGACACTAGACAGCGACTCCCACTAGGTTCCACTAGGGTCTGATGCTTCCAGTTAGTTGCTTTTTTTTATTTAATTTTTTATTATTTATGCCATCAATTCAAGTGACATGCGGCCTTCCGGGCTCCAGCAATGGTTTGGTGGCTAGCCAAGTACAAAGAAATAGCTTGACGAGTCATATTACTCCAATTAGGCATTGCAACTCTCGGTAAATAGTTTTGGAACATAAGTTTCTGAAAGTAAAAACATTTCGCCAGTGTGAGGAAGATAACAGAGTTCAAATCAAAGGGTCAATGCAATCGATACCGTTAATGTAAGGGTAGGAATAGAGGTTGAGGCTACAATATATTCAAGACAATGCGTCTTAAGATAAAGTTTGGTTTCATCCTCCACTAACTACTCTCTCTACGTATCACGCAGTGCCGCATGAAAAACCATTCGCAATCACAAAATCACGTCCATAAGTGCAAATTTACCTACTCTAAGGCTACCCAAACCAAATTCTTTTAGTAACAGGGACCCTTGTAATGGAATTATAACCGGTCAGAGACACACATGCAGTGATTGTTCAGGAAATGGAAAAGAACAACCGCAAGATTTTTGCTTTTAAGCTTAGGTCAGGTCGTCCTCCTCCATTTCTTTGGCTTTAATCTTCTCTTTCACCCTCAAAAGAAGGGTTGTCTTCCAGGTGTCCTGTTACAGCAGTTTAAGGCAAACAACTCAAAATTTTCACATGCATTCAACTTCATTAAAAAGTAAAATGAAATTATATAAAAAGACAACCAATGAAACTTTCACTTCGCAATTAAACCTGAATCAAAGCAAGCAAAAATAGCCATGATGATGGCTAAATAACAATACAAAATTCAAGATGCAAGTGTAATGGAAATACCAGATTTCATTATTATGTTATTCCTCATAAATATTGCAAAACATCATAACGTATCTCAGTTCACATATTAAAAGTTTCACTCAAGCAGGTCTGCAGATTAGAAGCTATACCAGTGGAGTCATGCTATCAAACTCCTTGACAACGTCAGTGAACTTTGCAACATCCTCCTCATCAATGGCAGCCGCAATATCCTGCCACAACCAATAGGCAATTAATTTGCTTCCATTATTCAATTATATTCTTTAGCGTACAAAAAGGGGACTGCCACGAAGTTGAGGGGATAGTGAGAAGATAAAAGATCAATGTTACCGTCATTAACAATCATCGAAGTTCAGATATTAACAAATGAAGGGAGCAGTGATAAGTGATTCAAAGTTGGCAACAGGAAGGAATGGATTCAACATTTTCAGACAAAAATTTTTGCAGATAAAAGACAAAAGGTTTGTACACATAACCTACCGCTAATAGATTGTATTCCCGTCCTGAAAAAGTAGGATCCATTTCCTGCAACAGCAATTTCATATTTTCTCATTTCATAACCACATAAGAAACTGCAAGGGAATCAAAATCAGAGCCCAAACTAAGACCTGATATCGCTCTAAAGCATTTGTGATGGCAATAACATCGCCTTTGCAGAGATGACAAATGCCAGCATTAAGAAGATGCCCTTTGACTCCATACTTCAGTAAATTATTACCAAGGGATTGTTTTGCAATCTCTTCATAAATTTCAATTGCCTTTGGGTATCTAAACAAATCATCACAAAATTAACTACAAATTATTTTAACAGTCTTAAAATATCTATTTTTATGTCCAGACGATCCACAGATACTTTAATATCATGATAGTTTTAATATTACTCAAAACATCACAATCATCTAAACGTTTAACGGTACTAAACATCAATAGGCACTAAAATGAAAAGAAAAAGGATCTTCTACATCAACTTTGTACATTAACAAGATAATTGTCGTAAAACCAAGCATCCCATTTACAGCGATGATAAAAGTGATTATTTGGGTATATAAGAGAAACTCGTAGCATAGTCTTCCTATCAGATTGCACCACTCATGACATGGAAATGTAATAAAGCAGCTAGAATTGATCATCAGCAGGAAGTGAAGAAAATCACACGGATCTCATCCTTTAACAAAGATCTAGCTTGTCAAACAAAACTATTAACTACACATGCAGTTCTCTGTTGAAATTAAGCATAAAAATTGTATGAAAGGAAGTGATAGTTTAAAATATTAAACATGAGAATGAATATATATTAACACCCTTACTGTTCTAATTGAGCAGCAAACTGTGCAACTTTCTGCTTGCATTGGTTGGCAGAAGTTGTTACTTCTTCATTTTGAAAGAAGTCAGCTGCCTTTTCATAAAACTCCATAGACTTCTCAATATTTGCTTCCGACTCATATAACTCAGCAATTTCCTACACAACAGAAGGCCAGGTTAATGAACATGTCAACCACTACATATGTATCTTAAATTAGCAGGCGTAGTGTGTATGAACACTTAAGCATCATAGAAGTGTTGATTATTAAGTTTGCAAAGAACCATATGATCAAAATAATTTAATAGTTCGCCACATGAAAACTTGGTTACTATCACACCCAATCAGAGAGTACCTTATAGTATCTTGCAGCCATATTGATCCTTCCAATATCACAGAACATATCTACTGCCTGAGCTAAGCAAGTTATTGCCTCTGCATGAGAAGAATCTTTAACAATTAAGGCATACTTAGGAAAACTGGAAGTTACACTATTGCTTCAAAACTTGGTCCATTATTCAGATGACGTGATTATCCACATCTAAAAGTTTTTTGTTAATATCATAACAACCTTTGACATTTTTAGAAGGCCACTGTCAAAGGTATAAAGGTAGATGATTCCATTTCCAGATTTTGGCCTCCAATAATCAGACTTTAAATTGTGACTTTGAAATGCATACCATAAAGAATAGAAAATAAAAAACTGTACAAGTTTTCAGTTTCAAATGTGCCAAGCGGGTTTGATAATCCAGATTTTGTAAGCAAATTTAATCAAGAAACCATTTGTTGACTTAACATTTCAATGATAATACAACAGAGACTACCACGTGTTTTTCTATATCCGATGAAAAGATAATCAGACTAAGCACCACTTCGTACCACTTGTGGATGTTTTCTTATAACAGTGAGCAGCATCCACATAAGCTTGAGCAGTCTCATGCTTACTATCCAACTAAAAACAAACAAAATCCGTCACATAGATGGATAACACAGAAGGGAAAAATATATAAAATGGAAAGAACTTCAACAATTAATTCAAGAAAGCAAAGTACAACCTTCACATGACAGTTCGCCAACTTGATATAAGTAGCTCCGGCCTTATCCCCTGGCATACCATAATGAAAATATTAGCAAACCGGAGATGCCAAGTTTATGGATCAACTAAGGCCTCAGACACAACACTGAGGTTGAACTAAATATGCCAGAATCAACTAACCACATTCACAAGATACGAAGAAAACAGAAATGTAATATATCTATAAACACATGGTTATCATACACCAAAAGCTCATCATTTGAGATCAATTTCAAGGTCACTAGCACAACAGACGACGAAGAAATGGCTAAACCGCGGCACATTTTTAACTCAATCCGTTGCCATCATTATCAGTTCCAAGTAATGAAGGCCGATCAATCAGGATCCAGATTTCAAACCAACGAAAAAGGAAGCACCAATGACCTTATTCACAGACCCAAATTTGAAAAAAAAAAATCCTATGCGGCACCAATTTCGCATTTGCAACAAAAGAAAAATAGGAAGACAAAAGATACAGGATTTGGCGAGCTTGTAAGAATTGCCAGCTTTATCAAAGAGATCGGCGGCGTCCTCGTACTTGGAACCAAATAATCCCCAACCGCTAAGCTTCTTCTCTGCTTTCTTCTCGAATTCCTCTGCTCGACCTAACTGATCTCCCATTTCTTTTCTGTCTCCGATTCTATAAGGTTTAAGCAACAGTAGCGTGAGGGTAAATATTATACAAGGGAGAAGATAAAAATTAACGGAAAAGCTCCTCTCTGCTCTTGCCTTGCCTGTAGTTTTAGTTTGATTAACTTTTCGTTCTTCTTTGGAAACACTAAATAGCACATTTATTTGACAAAAAGGTTTCCTCACAGGCCTTTTCCTTGGGTTCAGACGAGAAGCCACTGTTGGGTCAAGGCCTTAGGTATCACCGAGATCTGAATCTTATCTTTTATGGAATATCAGAATCTCTAAGATTTGATGGTAATGCTACCATTATGGTTTTTGTTAAAGATTTTCATTTTTTTCTCTCAATTAGTATTGATTAAAAAGCTTATTATTATGTAAGAAATTTAGAACTGGTTTAATAAATAACACTTATGCATTTGAAAGTTTTAACTATAAAATAAATTTAATTTTTATAATATTATATAATTCATTTAGCCTTCCCTAGTCCAAAGTAAGATTAATTACCCTAGTGCAAAATTAAGAATACATTTTAGGTAACTACGGACATCCCGGACACCCTTTGTTTCGCCACGGTGATCGACTTTATTGATCGGTGGGATAATTAGCTCTAGAATGAGTTCTAGCATTACCTTACGTCCTCAGTTTGCTTGGCCTTGGCGGCTCTCTACCCATCCATTGCGGCAGAGGAGGAAGATACGTTATTTTGGGGCCCCACCTCTCATGGACGTTTTACTGTCTTTTCAGCATATGACTTATTGGAAAACCTGCCTTCGGATACCCACCACCGGCTTTGGGAGATTATCTGGAAATGGGTTAGACCTCAGCGGATCCGATCTTTTCTGTGGCTGTTGGTGCGGCGTAAACTTCTGATCAATTACCGGCGTGTTGCTCGCCACATCGCCATGGATAGAAGTTGTCATTTTTGTGAGCAAGAAGAATCTTCGTTACAAGTGGTCCGTGATTGTCTGCAAGTTCAAACCTTTTGGCGGCAGTTTCTCCGAGAGATGATCGATCTGGCCTTCTTCCAGCTAGATGAGTGGTCTTGGCTAGAGTCTAATCTTCTCAACCTCTCGTCTGTCCATCAGCTTGAGTGGACTACTGTTTATGGCGTGGCGTGTTGGTTTTTGTGGTCATGGCGAAATGAAAGCCTTTTCGAGCCAGATTGTGTTTGGCCGACCGATGGTCATCGAGAGGTTATCGACTATATGACGTGGGTTGCTCGAGCTCGACTGGTGGAGCATCGTGTCTTCCCGAACCTGCACCAACCTGTGGGGAGTCCCGTGGGCTAGACTAAGCCACTGGCGGGATGGGTGAAGCTGAACTCGAATGGTGCTATAAAATCTGGCAACACGAAAGCCTCGCCCCGTGGTTTAATTAGAGACAGACTCAGAAATTGGTGTGGCGGCTTCCAACTACGTCTGGGGCGGTGTACCCCCTTCTTTGCCGAGCTCCAAGATGCTCCGGTCTCGCGTTGGCTTGAGACTTGGGTTATCGTCGTCTGATCGCTGAAGTCAATTCATTAGAGGTAATTAACATTCTCTTCTTCCCCGTGGGTCCTAACTGAGGATTTTTCTTTGGTTGCAAATATCCGTTGGCTTTTACGAGACTAAGCGGTCCACCTTCAACATGTCTTGCGTGAGGGCAACCAATGTGCCGATCAACTGGCAGTTTGCGCCGTGTCTTATATCCCGGACTGCACATTCTCCAAGATCCTCCAGTGATCATCCAGGAGTTACTTCATCATAACGCCGACGAGGCTATGTACCCCCGTCACCTATGTTAGCTTGGTTGTAGTTTTTCCTTTGTTCAAAAAAAAAAAAGAATACATTTTCAAACAAATTTATATTTGCAACTTGGTTTCTTGTTTCTACAATGTCAATAGTTTGGTTTTAATGAAACTCTGTGAAGACGTCACCGCCAAATCTAATTCAGAATGGAAGCAACCGTACTGACATTGCCACGTAAACAAAACCAGCCAACATGACGTTTCTTGATTATAAAATATGTTGGAATCTCTTCAACAAGCTTGATTTGCAACATCCTCAAATAAAATAAGTAGCAGAAATTTAGAAAATTTGTCGTAGCTGCCTGTAAAGACAATCAATGCCTTTCGTCTACTCAATCAGGTCGTTCTTGGTATAAGTACCAGGATGCACTCCACACTTTATAGATACACCGTCATGGGAATCCTCTCTTTATCTCCTGTTAATCCATAAAATCAATAATGTTAATGCCAATAAGCAATACTTTAAACACCACATAACATTACCCAAATACGGAGAATAGCAACTATAATGAAACTAGAACATATGAACTTCCTATCTCCTAATTTCGTCACGTGCCTGTTCATACAGCTTATATCTATGGCCTGCTCCGAGTTAAATCATGCCCTTTTAAATCAACATTCAAATGTTAATTATCCTTTCAAGACTTCGTTAACACACACCATTTTACATCTAATCACAACTGCCATTGTCATAAAGTGTAACACAATGAAAATAAAACTAACCGTCCGTTTTTTGCTATGGGCGCAATCAACCCTCTTTTCTCTAGACTTTTAAATCTATCCCTTGCAAGGGTGCAGCAAGCCTGTAAACGTTACATGAAAAAGATAAGAACAAATATCTCTCAGTTTTCTCTTGCAAAAAACAGAATTTCACGACTATAACTGAGATAGGTTTCACAAACCTTCAGCTTACGAAGGGATCCAGTAATTTCTTCAGATAAAAGTACTTGTGGAGGAGCAGGCTCAAATCTGATAATAATGATCGCTAGTAAGTGTTGTGCTAACAAAATATAAACTGAACAAACAGAAACATTATATATTGTTCATCCTAAAAATAAGAACTTCGAATACTCTATAAACAGCCAATGACACAAGTAATGGAAAGTTTGAGAACCTGATTTCGACGGTAATCCCCTAACAAGTAGGCAACTTATCAAATTAGAACAATCTCAAAAGTGAATTTCTTAACATAGTATTATCCATACTTGTGCTTTCCCAAACGTGGTGGACAAGTCTTTAGTCTTTCTTCCTTTGATATCAGTCGTCTGATATGTCTATTATGCTTCTCCTCATCTTCTTTGGCTATTTCTTTAAGGATGTCTGGCAAGCTGCAGCGATGCTAACCGATGGATAATCAAAATCTTCACATGGCTGAATCTAAAGTTGTACAAGAACAATTACCAGCTTACCAATCTATTTCTTTTGAAAGCGCATCTTTCTTTTTGGCTTCTGCTTCTCTCCTCCGGTTTTCTTTGACTCTAGATCTTTTATTTAACTCAACCCGTGTTACCCTTTTTTCTTTTCTAGATCTGTGTGCATTGATGTTGAAAAATAATTAACAAATGAACAAGCATAAGTCTTGATTAGTTGAGGCTAAATAGATATCAACAAGATTTAATAGCTTGTTCTTATCCGTTTAACTTACTAAGGTTATCATCAAAGTGAAAATTTGAGTTAAATTACAAACACGAGTCCAGCCAAATTGTAGCACAGAAATATCTCATTGCAAATTAGACTAGGCTGACCTTTTCTCAGGTATGATATTCCCATCGTCATTCTCTTCATTTTCATCATCGTCACTCCCATTATCCGCATCAATAAAGTACATCTAATATAATAAATCAATCAATATAAATTTCAAGTGTTGACATAAAATTAAAGGATAATAATTAAGCATAATCAT
Organism: Erythroxylum oxycarpum; assembly: GCA_025629785.1. Classification (NCBI taxonomy): domain Eukaryota; kingdom Viridiplantae; phylum Streptophyta; class Magnoliopsida; order Malpighiales; family Erythroxylaceae; genus Erythroxylum; species Erythroxylum oxycarpum. Next base: position 18,353,839 of record JAOTAZ010000218.1, read on the forward strand.
GGAGTCACTACAAAAAAGTACACCAGGGGCTCACATCTTCCTCATCAATTGGTTGTCCAGGAACAATTAATGGAACAGGCTGGGGTCCTAACTCAGTTTGATAAACTTTCTGCATTTCGTTAGCTACAGCTTGAGCCAATGAATCCTGCAGTGAAACATAAATGATATAGAAAATCTTGACATTGCAATGTAGAATATAGGTATATTTTCATTTAAAAGGAAAACCTGATGATCCTCAAAAGAAGGATTAAAGGAGCATCCAGGAGGTTCAACTTCTACTGCTGGAATAGTTGAAGGTTTCGATATCTGTCAATAATAACATAGAATTAAGACATAAAAAGGAAAAATAATATACAACTAAAGAATCAGCGGAATGTGATGGTGTTGGGCAAATAAGGAGCTCATCAAAAGATGCGTCATTCAAAGATAAACACAAAACCAAGAACAAGTAACATAACTTATCAGAAACGATTACCTTTCTACTCTTTTCATTGGGTTCACCTGCAAGCACCAATAAATAGAGTCCAGTTATGTATGAACTCAAAAATTTTTAAAAATTAAATTACGCCACGAATATTTTGATAAGTACCTTCCTTTTCCCATATATCATCCATGGTGGAGGTGGGGGCAGTTCCGTCCTAAATCAATCAAGTATAAACAGAAACATTCAAATCACTAGTTTACTTCTAACATAAGCCAATTAACAACATAACTCATAAACCTCATCGTTTCTAGGTATAGGAAGTTTCTTGAACTTTCTTTGGCCGGACTTGTTAGCGGAAGAAGGCACCACTTGAACAAAGGGGTTCTTCTGTAACACGCTGTCGCATTGCAGTACCTTTTCTCTGCGTTTCTCAATCTTCCGCCTCACAGAAAGATCTGGTTTATAATAAATACAACAAAAATGAACTAAAAAATCCCAAAACACTAATAGAAGAAAAGTTTTCAAAATTTTATAAGGAAACACCTTTGGATTTGTCAACGAAGAAGAGGGAATCGTTAGAGACGTGGGAAAGAGAGCCGCCGGAGAGACCGTCCTTTGTGGATTTTTCGAGAAACTCGTCTATGTCTTCGGTGCTTATATTGGCTCTCCATGCTTTCTTTCCCTTTCTTGAGCTTTTTGCTTTCTTCCCCATCCCTCGCTCTTCCTGTTTCTCTACCTTCCCCAGCCGCCGAAAATCGAAATCTCCTTTCACTGGTCTCACGCACCGTATGCTGCTGCTTAGTCGCTGAACCGCCCCCTCTCTTGCGGTGTTTTGCTTATATTTGTTTAGGTCATTATTTTGATCAAGCCCCATACTTGTTACGAATTTCTCATTTAAGTCCTTTTATTTTAATTTTTTTTCTTTTAATGCACCAAACTCTATGATGTTGGGATTGCATGCATATTTTTAAGGTTAAATTTATTCGACCACATAATTTGCTATTTTATTAATGTTTCTTTTGACTTTTAAAAATTATTTAATAAAA
>JAOTAZ010000218.1:18375669-18394805 GCA_025629785.1 Erythroxylum oxycarpum
GTGACTGTATTATGATGACCTAAAATGTTTACAAATTAAAGCGGGCCCAAATTGTTTACTAATTTCCGCACATATGATCATATAAAAAAGAAATTTATACTGAGTATTTGACTATTTTCGAGTAGTATACCACTCTCGTGAGGTACGGACTCGGATATCACCCACGATATCAGGTTCGGGTCCTGCAGGAGTGGGGTGCTACATCATCGATGTCGGGTTCGGGTCTTGCGGGAGTGGGGTGTTACATGAGATGTAGGGGGTAGCTGGGCTGAAGGTGGCATAGGCTTCGGGGAAGGTTCCATGAGTTTCCATCGATGAAAGCTCTCATGCGAGTTTTGATTGGGAATAGTGGGGAAGCTCTAGAGGGATTCAGTTGGTGAATTAAGGGGGCCCGACTTAGCCAATTATCATACCAGAGAGATGCCAATCAACCATATTTAATAATACAAGAAGTCTCCTATTGAACATCATCCCTTAATTTCAATAGATGGTTGAGAAAAAAAGAGTGAGAAGCTTTTGAATTAATAGCCTATATGCTACTGCCTTTAAGGAAGTAAACATGTAACTATTTAATCCACAAAATTTTCTTGTCCTCTAATATCCACCAGAAGCGCTTAAGAATCAAAGAACAGTTAGAGGTTTTAATAGATAGAATGTTCAACCCTCTTCTTGTTTTGCAAAACAAATATCAAACCATTTCACCTTTGCTGTTCCTGGGTTACCATTCGAGTGGCTCCATAAAAATTTCCTAAAAATCCTTTCAATCTCTTTGAGATAAAAAAAGTGGGAGCACCAATACATATGTCAAGGAGTTAAAAATTTATTTAATAAGCTAACGCTTACCCGCATAAGAGAGCAACTTGTTCACCCAAGATGTAACCCTTTTCTGGATCCTTTCTAATAGGGGTGACATTCAGTATTGGTGAGCTCATGGTCAACACCGGGAGACCAAGATAGAGTAGTAGGGGAGTTTATAACTTTATACCCATGGCCTCTGATATGGGGGATTCCAGGGTAGTAGCCTTTTTGGACAATAGAAAATGGCTTTTTTGTCAAGTTTATTTGCAGCCCAGAAGTAAGGTTAAAGACATGGAGAGCCTACATAAAAGTTTGTATAGACTCCAAATCAGCTCGACAGAAGAGAAGTAAGTCATCTACGAAGCACAGATTAGTGAGGCCAAGTTACTTGCACTTTGTATGATGCTGGAAGTGTGGATTAGAAAGAGTCTTCTTCCTTATAATAGCACTTAGAATCTCCATGGCTAAGATGAAGAGGTATGGGGAAATGGGGTCACTCTGCCTAATACGCCTTGCGGCTTTGAAGTAATGGGAAGGTGAGCCATTAATCAAGACCGAAAAGGAAGATGAGGTAATGCATTCCATGACCCACTTGATAAATTGATTTGGAAAACCAAAAGCTACCAACATAGATTGCAAGAATTCCCAGTTTATACTTTCAAAAGCCTTATGGAAGTCGATCTTCATGGTACAATTCAGGGGGCTGTTAGAGGAAGAATAACCTTGCAAAAGTTCTTGTACAATAAGAATGTAGTCGTCAATATATCGATTAGATAAGAAAGCTCTTTGGGTATCACTAATCAATGGAGCCAACACTTTCTTCAATCTAGCAGCTTGTATCTAAAAGATCACCTTTTAAAGGAAATTTGTATAAGAGATGGGATAATAGTCAGAAAAGAAAGAAGGATTAGCACCTTTTGGAATCAGGCATAAGAAGGTTCTGTTAATCTCTTTAAGCAACACCCCATTTCTAAAGAATTCATGTACGGCTTACCTGACAAATCCACCAATATTGTTCGAATATTATTGATAGAAATAGCCATTAAAACCATCTAGCCTAGGAGCTTTCTTACCATTCATTCCAAAAACACAACTCTCAATTTCGCTATCCTCCACTGGCTTAGTTAATAGATCGATGTCAGTAGGAGACACTTGTTTAATTTTAAAAAGCTGAAAGTCCTGAAGGGTGACCTGAAAACTGGCCTCAGTGCTAAGTAATGGGCGGAAAAATCAGAAAGCTTCTTCTTGAATAAGTTTCGGATGATGGATAACATTGCCATTAGGAGAAGTAATGGAAAATATCTTGTTTATGTTCTTCCTCGATAATATCAAATTAAAGAAAATTGAGAGCAGTTGTCCCCATATTGGAGCCAATTAATTCGGGCTCTCTATTGCAAAAGGGATGAGTGATTACTGACTGCTTGGAGATAAGAGGTAAGGGCTAGCTTCTCCTAGTCAATGAGAGTTTGATTATCGGGGTTAGATGATAAAAGATTATGTACTCTGGCCAACTCCAATCTAGTGTGATTGATAGTTTCAGCAGTGGAACTGTGAACAACTTACGCAACCTTAAGCTCCTATTTAATGACTTACAATTTCTGAAGACATATGACTTGCTTAGTACCTCTACAGTAGTACGTAGTGCCTTTCATGCAAGCTTCAGCAAACCCAGGTGCGTTAGTTAGGTAGTTCTTGAACTGAAAGGGATGGTGGATAATCACAGGTTAAATTAGGTTGGAGACAAGAATGGGAGTATGGTCAGAGAATAAAGGGTCTATGAATCTAGCTGAGCTACCGGAGAAAAGTTCATATTAAAAATGGAGTCCATTTTATTTTAAATAGTAACTCTTGAGATTAGACTTACTCGTGAATTCTAAAAAATAAATACTTTTCTAAGGCATGCCTTCTAAAAAAGGGGATTTAATTAATAATTTAATAAAATATTTATAAACATAAGAACTTTGAATCACACAAATATAGGCTTCAAGCCCATTAGTTAACCTCTTCTTGATTCTTGTCCCTAAGATGTTTGAGTGGGCTTAAATCGAAATAGGCATAGTTACTATTCTTAATTCTGCTGCTTTTGTTGCTTCTGTCGACTAGTCTTAAACTAAACCAAAATAGGCCTAGTTTTCAAATGGTATATGTTTTGTTCACCCCAAAACAATAGCTAATAATATTAATTTTAGGCAAGAAACTTACATCACATATGAGTTCATCAAGCTTATTAATGGATCTTAAAAGTCATTATATATATATATTTTGTAATGTTTTGAAAAGGAGGAATAACATCTCCAGATTTCAAATAAAACTTTTAAAAACAACCCCTAAAACACGACAACGTTTGTGAAGACTTCAAACTACAACATATGAGCAAAGACAAGGAGGTAGACGAGTTATGACAGAGGTAATGCCATGAGATAAAGGAGCAAATATGGAACGGTGGTAAAACTGAAATAAATATATTAATGTAATATATAGGATAGACCTTATTACATATTTTGGATCATTCATAAAAGGGTTAAAAATGAAAAAAATGTAGAATACCTGATTTTGGTTCTTTCCAATTTTTTGAAGCAGTTTCTGAGGCTAAAATGAGCTCCAATCTCTTGAGACCTTCATAGAAAGTGATCACCGACACTCAATTAATGCCTTTCTTCAGTTTTCTTAAGACATAAATGCCTTTAACGGGTCAGAGGATCTGTATGCTTACGAATTACATAAGCAATTGAAGGAGACCTTAACCTTATATATAGCTTTCATATTGGGCTTCTCCATCACAAGCTCGATATAGGTCCGGTCCATACTAATCGGGATTCAGTTTTCTCCCGAACTTTGACTCATCAATTTAGATCATTTATTGAGCCACTTTATTACCTTTATTTGGATCAAATTATGTAACTTAACCGAGAAGTTATTAAAAAACTAAAAGTACAATTAATAGTTCCCCAATATTATGGAGAAGGACAAAATTGTCCAACATTCTCCCCCTTGGACAAGCATTAATTATAGTTATGACTCAAGTTTAAAAATAGCTTAAAAATTGGTTAAGTCATGCTACTGTATTGGTACCAAATTTTAAAAATTAAAACATTCGATCCAAAAGTAATGAAAGTCCAACATTCCGTTCTACAAAGCTTTCGATACAGAAAAATATCAATGACATGTGTCATATGTGACATGGGTTTAATATAATCACGAATATCTAATACCTCACTAACATGAACTGAAAAATAGAGTGTGGCAAACTAGGATGATACCTGTATGTTCTAAAATGTATCATCTTCATTTGTAGTTTTCAATTTCACCAACTTTATGCTAAACTACATGTGCTAAACATCAACAGAGAAATCTTGTTTTCTCTCACGAATGTTAAACAACATGAGAGAAAACCTTTATGTTCTCCAATTTAATGCTAAATTGCATTAGAGAACCTTTATGTTCTCCAATTGAATGCTAAACTGTATTAGAAAACCTTTATGAGATTAAAAATTTATATCCCCCTATGTCATATTAAATTTATGGATATCCATACTAAATTGTATATGTCAAAATGACATAGGCTCAAGGTTAATCTTTATATATGCCAATAATCTTTAAAACGCTTAAGATTAACACAAATCTTAAGGCTTTCATATGTATTATGACTATACACAAGAACAGTTATTACTGAGGATAAAAAAATGATCATTTATATTAATAAATAATCATAGTATCATAATACATCAAAATTTACAAACTTTTAAGGAGCAAATATAGTGGTCCCTAACTACTACTATCTAAGGACTTTAACACGCCTATACTGGATACATGTCTAACAAACACTAGTAGGAGAAGTCCTTTAGTCAATGGATTAACTAACATCTCCTCAGTCCTAATGTGCTCCACTTCAACGTTACCTTTCTGAATCAACTCCTTTATGGTCAAGTACTTGACCTCCAAATGCTTAGACCCTATGATATTCTTGTTGTTGTTACTGAACAACACTGCAGCAAGATTATCATAATATAACTGAATGGGTCTAGCTATTAAATCTACTACAAACAACTCAGAAATCAAGTTTCAGAGCCAAACTGCCTGTGTAGGAGCTTCATAACATGCAACAAACTTTGCATGCATGGTTGAGTAAGTTACTAGTGTCTGCTTGACATTCTTCCATGATACTGCACTATCTGCCAACATAAAAATGTATCCCGATGTGGATTTGCAATCATCCGGACATATAGCCAAAATTGGAGTCTGTATATCCTGTGAGGTTTAAATTGTTGACCTTCATGTATGCCAACGTATAATCCTTGGTACCCTTTAGGTATCTCAACACTCGCTTAACTGCATTCTAATGGTCATACCTGGGTTAGCCAGATATCAACCCAACAGTCCGACAATAAATGTAATGTCTAGTTTAATACACACCTAGTCATACATCATGCTACCAACTGCAATAGAGTACGGGACATTCCTCATAGCCTGTCTCTCAAATTCATTCTTTGAACAATGTACTAAAGATAATCTCTCACCATGAGAGATAGGTGTTACAATAAGTTTACAGTCAGTCATATTAAGCCTTTGTAGCACTCGCTCAATATATGCTTTTTGTGAAAGGCTCAATGAGTGTTAAGATCTGTCCCAGTGAATTTGCATACAAAGGATCACCTAAACCCTTCATGTCAAAATGTTTAGCCAAAAGTTGCTTTACTTCATGCAACATGGTCAAATCATTTAACGTGAGTAAGATATCATCCACGTATAGTAATAGAAAAATAAATTTGCACCTCTTGACCTTATAGTATAAGCATCTTTCAACTTTTTTTTCTACAAAGATGAATGAGATCAAAACCTCATCAAACTTTAGGTACCATTGCTTGGAAGCTTGTTTTAGACTGTATATTGATTTAATCAACTTATAAACTTTTTTAGTTGCATCTTGATCTTGAAATCCTTCAGGTTGCTTTATATAGACCTCCTCATAAAGGTCACCATTCAGGAAAGCAGTCTTAACATCGATCTGATGTAGCTCCATGTCATAATGAGCTACTATTGCCATCATCACTCTAAATGCATCCTTCGAGGATACAAGAGGGAAGGTAACATTGAAGTCAAACCCTTCTCTCTCAGTTAATCCCCTGGTAACCAAATGTGCCTTAAACCACTCAACTTGATCCTGTGTATCCTTCTTGGTCTTAAATAGCCACTTGCAACTGACAGGCCTGTAATGACGAGGTAAATCAACAAACTCCCATACCTAATTATACCTTATAGACTGCATCTTATCCTTCATTGCTTCCCACCATATATTTGGTCCATAAATGACTTCTATAAAAGTAACTGGATCCCCAACATGTCCTATGTCATAGTTTATGTAATCAGGTGAGATAGCAAGTCGTCTCTCTATGGTGGATCTGTGCAACTTCATAGGTTCTTATACCTCAGGAACCTCTTCTTGAATAGGTATATGTTCCTCTACCTGCATAAGCATGGTACTTGAACCTACATCCACCAGACCTGACTGTATGAGAAGCGGAAACGAAATAAACATAGTATTTGTTATGCTATCTTCTGAAGGATGTGAAGATCCTCCCTCATTATAAATATCGTATTCTAGAAACTTAGTCGTTTGCGATTCCACTATTCTGGCCACTCCTTTATAATAAAATATGTAGTCCTTAGAGTGGTTGGGATAACCTACTAAATAGAAACAAGTGGAACGAGATTGCAATGTGCTCTCATAAGGATTATATAACCTTACCTCAGCAGGGCAGCCCTATACATGAATATGCACAAGGCTTAGTTTTCATCCTTTCCAGAGTTCAAAAGGCATTTTAGATACCGACTTATTTGAGACTTTATTCAAGATATACAATGTCATCTTGATAACTTTGCCCCAAAGGTATTCGGGTAGGTTGGTCTTGCTCTACATTGACCTCATCATATCCTTTAGGGTGTGATTGCACCTTTCGGTCACACCATTTTGCTCAGGACTACCTGGCATAGTGAACTGAGCCACTATTCTAACCGATTCCAAATACCTAGCAAATGGATTTTTTTCTTGTCTTATAATCCCATGTCTGCCATAATATTCCCCTCTCCTGTCAGATCTGACTATCTTTATTGATTTTTCCAATTGGTTCTCAACCTCAGTCTTAAAGATCATGAACTTATCAAGAACTTCAGACTTTTCCTTAAGCAAGAATACATAACCATAGCGGGAATAATCATCTATAAACGTCAGAAAATATCTAACATTGTATAACGTGACTGTATAGGGACCATTAATGTCTCTATGTATGAGGTCCAATAAAATATCTAACATTCTGCCCACTTGTTTATTTTTGGAATCCATGCTGAAGTTGTAATACAAGAAACAATTCGAGATAATTGGTCAGCTAATAAATTTTTCTTTCCATCAATATGTTCAAAAATAATATTGACTCCAGTTCCTGTGATAAAATCAATGAAATTAATCCATCTAATTCTAGATGGGTTATTCTGTGACTGTTTATTATAAAAATTTATGATAGCTTGACAGTCAGTTTTTAATGTAATTTCTTTTTGATCCAAATAGTGAATCTTTATGGCATTAAGAGTATTAATGCATGCTGCTATTTCTGCATCAATAGTGGATTTTATGACGTCAAATTTTCCACTAGCATATGCAAATTTTTTTTTGTATTTCTTGAAGCTCCCTTATTTTTCTTCCATTTTGCTATACCACCCTAGCCTTTCATACATCCATCTATTTCCAGAATTATATATGAATCTTTTGGTGTTAATTCCATTTCTGGTAGACTATTTATCATAGTCTTTATTTTTCTGATAAGTTCCCAGTCCATTATTGATAATCTTTTATCTGCATTGGGCGTTGTCTTATTGTATAAGAGTCGTAATAATATTCCTAGTCTACGAATATAATTTCTTGCATAATTCAGAATTCCCAACCATGATCCTAACCCTTTCTTTTCTTTTAGTTTTTCATCAGGAAATTCTGACAATTTTCTTATAATATGAGGTTGCAACTTTAATTTTCTGTTTCCAATTATGGCTCCTTGGAACTCCAATTCTGAAACTCCTACAACCATTTTTTCTTTTAACAATATTAGTCCATGCTGTTTGCAAATATTTTATGTGATTTTGAGCTGTTTCAGAGAAAATCAAGATGCCATTTATATAAGCTGCAATATAGTCTTCATGCCCTTTGAAACAATGATCAATTTTTCTTTGAAATATTGCTGGCGCATTTTTGAGTCCAAATGGCATAACAAGCCATTCATATAATCCCTCAGGGACTATGAATGTTGTCCATGGTATTGATTATGTATCCATAGCAACTTTGTAACACCCCCTTATCGCAGAATACACACCGGGACGTCCGGAAGTCATTCTGGTACATATATTACGATAAAGACGAGCTACGTTCTATCATCTCATTCACTTCATATGGCATCGTATTAAAATTTACTTCTAAAGCATCAATAGAAAATCCACAATATTTTGAAATCAACTTTTTCATCATTTCATTTCGCAAAATAAAAAATTTACAATATGTCTTTCAATCTGTAATACAACGTACATCTACAAAATCTAGTACAAAAGTACTACATGGATGAGGAAAATATGAAAAATCTAACTATGTCATCCAAAAAGCCTAGCTGACCGACCTTTGTGCCATGACTTCACTTTAAACACAATCTACACGGTAGTGGAGCCACTCAGATCCTAGAGTCGCATATCGGTCCTGAAAAGCCAACATTGCAATTTTGATGAGTTTTGCAAACTCCGTGAGGAACCATCATCGATGGTTCACCCAATTCATGCAACACTCAAGCAAATTGCATATTATTTCACACTAACACATTCAGAAATACCACATGATTATATTCAAGTAATTCACAAATGTATAAGGCATTTTTGCTTTTAACCCATTCAAAATATTCAATCAATTATGTCTGCAGTGCGTATGTGACATGTTCCCATTTTATTACGGTGTTGTGACCAAACGCTTAAATTGTCCCACTCAGGGCACATTAATCGATGAGCTTGTGGCTCTGAATCAGTGTGAGCTCGAGGCCCAATACGGTGAGCTTTTAGCCCTCGGTGGCTGTTCCGGTCACAACTGTCATTATCTGATCATTCATTCATGCATGAAATGCATATGTCCCCAAATTACAGGATATAGATATAACACACAATTAATCCATGTGTCACAATTAAGCACATTGGAAACAAATCCGCATATCTCATCAAATCACAAGCACTTTTATATCATAACTCCCAATACATCGGACCTTCTGTCCGAAATCCACAGTCATAAGTAAACACAAAACCCGTCAATATTCACCACAGTAGACATATAATAATTGAGAAACCTATCTAGGTTACTCACCAATTGCTCCCAAAACTAGTGCCTGGAAGTTCCGGCAATGTCTGTGGGTTGACGTTCCAGTTGCTCCTCTATAACACATAACATACATATAAATCACAATTTGCACAAGTATCGATGTTTAATAATGCACATGAATGAAAGGAAAGATGTATAATACATGCTTGACAATCCCAGGTACCAATCCATCACTTTCATTGCAAAGTCATTCTCAAAACGAAACTCATCTTTTTCTAAATCACACTTTCGGGTCTATAATGAATCACACTAAATTAGAGAGTGAAGATGAAATGATTTGATCATACTTCCTTCTAGAAATGTATTCCTCTATGTCTTATAGTTCAATTAACATCAAAATCACTCAATTTGTTTTAGTATTTTGGGAGATATACCTCAACACTTTCGGACTGTGCCTCAGTACTATATCCCACTTCCATCAAGAATTAGAACATCTTAGGGATTGAATCAACATTCCACTTCTTCATATAATTTGTAGCCCTATATCTTAACGTTACTAAAAAAAGACTCATCTCATTTGGAAACCTCTAGCTCTAGATATAAGCAAAAAATTGAAGTATGATCAGTAAAACTACTTTCATTGACACTGTTCCAACAGATCACCAAACTTTATATTGATAAATCTCTTTCAATTCAACTCCAATTAATACAAATTTTTGTGGAGATGTAGGAAAATGTGTTATGAACCCATTGCCACAAGAAGTAACCAAGTTTAAGATTGATTTCCAGTTGAACCTAGTTTGTAACGAATGCCATAACTCTTTCTAAAAAACTCTGATTCCTTTCGTTTTTGGACCATTGGAAAGAAGACATCTATATCTACAACTTTCATGAGGACACAAAATCGAGATTCGGCCTCTAAAATGGTCAAAAATGCAATGAACAGTAACTGACCTGAGAAGGTCCGTTTAACGGACATGAATCGACCAAAGTGTCCCAATTCACCCGAGAAGATCCGTTAAACAGACTCCCATGTCCGTTTAATGGACATACACTGTCCCAAGGGTATTTTGACTTCCATGGTTCCTACCTTCTTTCAATCATAAGCCTTTTCCATGGTTCCTACCTTCATTCAATCATCATATACACCTATAATCTTTCCAAATTCATCCCTTCTAACATCAAACCACTTCATAACAACACAAACATCAATTTAAATTACATTAGACCCTTCATCATCTCATCATTCCTAATCCCCATATCCTTTCTCCCTAACATAACTCATTCCTATGTATCAATCGTAACATATTCCACATCCATCATTTCCAAGTTCATGAATACTTCATATACCCTTCAAGATTAGCTCAAAACATCCATACTCAATTCATATAATCTATTTAATCAAAACACTTAAAATAAAACAAAATCATATACATTTATTCACAACAATTTCAACACTCAATTTCCTAACTTCATGCCAACATTTGGGACTCTTCAAGAATTCTCAATCAACATCTTCATAAAAATTGTAACCAATTGTCTCTAGTTTCATGTAAGTCAAAACTCAACTCATTAAGACAACTATAGAAGCAATTATGATTATACAATTCGAGCTCACTCAAAGATCAAGTTGTTGCATAAATTTCTAGATTTTTCAACCATTCATCCTTACATCTAACTCATCTATACTTTCTTATACCTAAATCATCACCTCCATTCCTTCTCCCATCATTCACTACTCAATTCAACTCAATATATCACTCACAAACAATTCATGATCCATAAATTATCACAATAAAAAACAAGGCATATACATAGATATTCATCCAATCCCTCGTTTAACACATCATTCAAATCTCTAACTCTCTCTCTATACATTTCCATGAATTACACTCAACATACATACTCAAAACACAAACATGAACATCTATTAGCATCAAGTAAGACACAAACACAAGCCTTTCACAAGCAAAACTCAATCATCACATCTTCATCATAATAGCTTCAATTTTACCATATCCATAACATATAACACAAAACTTACTTGATCAAGCCACTTAATCTTCAAGTTCTTCAAGGAAAACACCAAGACCTAGCTTCAACCCTCAACCAACGATCATCATCTCCAAAGGGGGTAGAGAGAGATAGGTTTTTATGGTAAGCAAGGAAGAGAGAGCAAAAGACAAGAGAACAAGAAAGAGATGATGGAACTAGGCTTAGTATTGGAAGAAAACACAATCCATGGAGAAGAAGAGTGATACACGAAGAAGAGAAGAAGAAGCCACGAAGAAGAAGAGAGAAAATCACCCAAAACACAATTCCAAAGGCCTTTGAAAAGTGAGTGTCGTGAGAGAGAGCAAGGAGAGCTTCAATTAAAGGGTATTTAACTTAATACATGGCTAAGAACTTGCCATGTGTCAAGCTTCAAGCATTAACCCAAGGTTTCCTTTATAAACTAATCAATTTCAAGTTCAAGTTCCAAGAAAAAAACATTTTTTAATAATTCCTATAGTCGTACGTTAAAAATCTCAATGCTATTGACCATAAATTCTACTGCCATTGATTAATTGGTCTGCCACTTGACATTTTTCCTAGTCCAGAATTTACCCCGAAAAATTCCAGAAATTTTTTTTAAAATTCTCCAAAATTACTAAATCACTAATTTCACTCTCCAAATAAAATTTTAATACCAATAACCCAAAAGTTCCAAAACAATTACATTTATGACCAAATATACCTAGAATGTCAATGAATGCATGTACATTTATTTTCATGTGCAATAAATTCATTTTTCACAATACATATATGTCACATAATGCATGAACATGCAATTGCATTACTAAGCTCTCACTGCTCGCTTATAATTCCTATTTTACGCTTCCCATAGGTAACGGGATGTTACATATTTAGATCATGTTAAAACAAAAACAAGATGAGAAATTATACAGACATGTTGGCACTTAACATGGTCGTGTTGATACTAAAATTAAAACACCTTAAATTTACACAACCACTAATATAATATATGTTAATTGTTTTGTATCTTTCTATAATTTTTTACAAAATTAAGGAAAAGGAGATAGAATTTAGCATGAGCATGTTGGATGGTTGTGTTTCTTGCTATTTCTCAAATAACTTACTTGGTTCTTACAACATGGGCATATTTTTAGGCATATAGATGGCTTATATTGATTTTTTAGCAATGCAATCACTAACACGAGCATGTTGCTGTTAATGTATATTTTTTTTAACTTTTTGGCCCCTTGTCTCTAAGTGGAACATAACAATGTTTTTACTTAACATAGGTTTGTAGCTAAACATAACCATCAACACGAGCATATTGATGGGTGTGTAACTCTCTATAATGTGTTGATTTTGCTAATTTTCCAAATGCCTTTCAATACGAAAATTCACAAACATGCCAAGACATAGAGGATGAAAAATAACACCCATATAATTATAATCCAAGTAAAAATAACATATTAAACCGCAATATTAATTTATATATAAAATAAACTACATAAATTAAAATCTACAATAAAACTAAATGAAATAAGATCACTAAAAAAACTGGGGTTGCCTTTTAAGAAGCACTTATTTAACATTATTAGCTTGACATTCCCATTTCAACTTTTTTATTATTTTGAAGATTAAACTCCTCTACTCTAACCAAATATAGCTCCAACTAGTCATCAGTAAAATTTATTGAACAACATCTGAAACTACAAAATTAATCATATCGAGAAGATAACGTGTCATCCTATTCAAAAGAATGTCTCAAAGTGTCAGATATCTTATAAGTGACCTTTTTATCTCTAATAGTAAGCATCAATTTACCATAACTTATCATCAATTATTGCCCCAGTAGTAGCTAAACAAGGATGGCTTAATATAAAAGGTACTTTGATATCTTCATCGATATATAATATGACGAGATCATATAGGAATACGAATTTGTCAACCTTAAACTATGCATCCTATATTATGCCTCTAAGATACTTAATAGACCTATTGGCTAACTATATACTCATCTTGGTTAGTTTAGGTCCTTCTAACCCTAATTTTTAAAATAAATTACTGGGAATCAAATTAATTCTAGCCCTTAAGTTAACTAAAGTTTTTTCAATTGATAAAATACCAATTAAGTAGAGACAAGAAAACCCCCTAGATCTTTGAGACTTTAATTTAGTTTTTTTAAAGGATGGTCGAACACTCCTTGCTTAGTGTCATCATAGAAAGCTTCTCTAAGTTTCTTTTGTTCGACAATAACTCTTTTAAAAATTTATCATACTTAGGCATCTATGAAAGAGCCTCAACAAAAGGTAAGTTAATATGAAGTTGTTTAAAGAGTTCTAAAAAACTTACCAAATTGTTCATCTATATAGTCCTTCTTGAATTTTGCTAGGTGTAGAATAGCAGGCTCGAACTCTTTCTCTAGCTTAGGATGATCATCATCTTTTCCTTTATCTCTATCTTTTTTCTCAGTCTTCTCCTCTTGAACTTGTTTCTTTTCTATGCTCTACTCTTTGCCACTTCTAAAAGTAACTCCCTTTATATGCTCCCTTAGATTTGTCTTAGTCTTTCCAAGAAGGTCTCCTTATAGTCTCTTAGAAATTAACTTGGTAAGTTGTCCTATTTCTTATTCCAAGTTGTCAATAGAAACCACTTGGCTCCTTAATGAAGCTTTAATAGCTTAAAAAAACTTTATAAGTAAATTTTGTCATGATATCTTCGAGGCTAGGCTTTTCTCTCGCAGAGCATAGTATTATTGAAATCTTGATAGATAGTTCTATCTTTATTGCCCTTTCTTTATCTAATAAAATTTTGGGTATTTCCTCCATCCTCGGTTATACTGGTTATTGTAAGGGTTATTTTGGGATTAAGGTGCATTACCCATATAGTTACCATGTTTAGTTAGTTTTGCAACAATTTTAACAACTTGACAATCTTGGCGTGCATGCCCTCCTCCACATAACTCACACAACATCATTTAATTTATTTGTATGTGACTAACAATGAACTAATTTTCTTACTGAGAGCTTTAACCTAAATTGCCAAAGTTGTAATTAAATTTTATCATAAAAATTTAGCTGGATTATTAGGTTTTTCTTTCGTAGGATTCCTCTAATAGTTGTTCATAGCCATCTCTTCAACTAACTCTTAAGATGCTTCAAGCATTTTGTTGTTTAAATTTCCTCTACTTGACATATCTATCATTTGCCTAATTGAATGATTTTAAACATTATAGAATGTTTGAGCTTGTAACCAAATAGGAAGTCTATGGTGTAGACATGTTCTTATTAAATCTTTCAAAATGTTATATGTCATACAAGGTTTTTTATTTAATTTGAGTATCAACAGAGATGTTGTTCCTCAAATTTGTCATCTTCACTACTGGAAAGTCCTTCATTAGCCATTTAGTTCTAAGTTGTAATAGATCCTCCAGAAATAGTGTTTTAAGCAATACTTAGCTCGAATCCTTAATGAAAAAAGGAATAACCTCAATTTGACTACATCATTAGTAGCTTCAGTAATCTTAAACATGCAAGAAATCTATAAGACATTATCTATGTAAGAGTTTGGGGTCCTTATCTTGTAACCTATCAAATTGAATAAACTGTTACACCGTCTGAATGATATTTGGCTTGATCTTGAAGTTGTTGGCCATATAGATGGATCCTCTAATCACATAAAAGTATAATTTTATACTAAATAAGATCCCTAAAATAATTGCAACTAGTAAGAAGGGATCATTGAAATGAGGATAAAACCTAGCTATCAATTTCTACCTTACTTTTTCTCGACCACAAGATTTTGCTTTTAGTGACTTCCGTTTTGATTTTCTTTTCACTTTGATTATTACTAGTAAGATTTCTCTCCACTTTGATTATTACTAGAAAGACACCTTCATCTTCATTTTGTGATTGATGACCAAATATTTCCATAGAGGATTTATGCTTCATGCAACATTATGTGCATTGCAAAACGACATTGCATAAAGCAAGACATCATGTGGGTTGATCAACCTACACAGTTTCATTTTTTATGTGGAACTAATATACTATATAACAAAAACAATGATGTTTTGAATTTAAAGGTTATGGTGTTTAATGGAAGTTAATGATAGGAGAGGCGGGAGTTATAGAGCTAAAACTATATAGAGTTTATTAGTAGTTTTTCAAATTCACAAAGCCCATTAGCAAAATGTCAAACTAGGGAGGTCTAATGAATTTAACCCAAATTATTAGATAATAAATAAAATTGTAATAATTATTTTTAATGCATGCTTAATAAATATTTTGATCAAAATAGTAATTAATGAACCATATGTCTTAATTAAATTATTTAGAAAAAATAATTAAAACCAAATGAAAATTTTAACTTAAATAATTATTCAAATCTTTTAATATAGTGTGACCCATATACCACTTTGCTTTTATGCTTATGCTCTTTTTAGGTTGGATTAATTAAACATAAAATGAAAATTTTGAATTCAATGTTAAAACGTTGAATAAGAGGATTAGGAGGTGAGCATGAGCTAATACCTGACTGTATTCATGAATATGATTAATGATATAAAAGTTAAAACAATAGAGATGTGATTTTTTTAAAAATTTAAGTCCAGGGATTTTGTAAGTAGGTATCGTTATTTATTATTGATAATTCCTTTAGCCTAATTAAAAGATAAAAGATGCTAATGTCTCTTGTAATTTTATGAATTATGCAAAATCTCTTTTTACATTAAAAAATATATAAGAAATTCTTGTATTTTATGAAATATCTAGAATAAATCATTTTGTTAACTTTCTTTATTAACTTTTCCAAACATATAATTTATTAGATATATGTCTTTGTTTATAACTAGTTATATTATAAGGAGTAGAGATAGCTAAAGGGCCCAAGTCCAACCTGACTCGAAGTCAACAAGCTTGGCTTAAGTTGACCAGGCTTGAGCTGGACTTAAATTTCTTGTTTTAACTTCTAGGCTTCTAAACCCGATCAAATTCTGAGCCTCATTTATATAAAAAATGATGTCATTTCATTAATTAATATTTAACCTATCTTGTCAACATCACTCCCTCTATATCTCCTCTTTGTCACTATTCCCTACTTGCTTTATTGTCACCCCTTTGTGCATTTCTCTCCACTATCATTACCACTTTTTTCTTAGTTTTCTCGTTATCATCCATCATCTTGTTTTTGCTAGAGATCTACTTCTTACTCAAACACCATTTTATAGGTTGCTCATCCTTTTCTTTATTGCTCTTTATTTATCTAGGTTCCTTTTACCATTTTGATTATTCATATTTGATTTATGTATATAAATCATACTTAAAAACCTGGGCATATGGACATTTCTTCTCATAATTTAATTGCAAATGCATAATATTTGAAAACTTGGTTTCTCTCTTTCTTTTCCAGCACTAACATCCATTATGTTTCTTTATATATGCTTCATCTCAATCTCATTAATTTTTTTTATCCATATTCTTTGTCTATATCCTTAAGAACATCACCTTCTCCACTTTAGGAATTTTTTTTAAAAGTTATAAAAAATAACTTTACGAAGTTATTACACATATTTTTAGATATCTTAATAAGTATCATGAATAGGAAATGAGGGCTTAGAGGAAGGCACGCTTTTATGGCTTGGTTATAGTTTTAGTGTTGTGTTATAGTTTTTATATTTTAGATTCATCTCAAAGTTATTTTATTAGTTGGGATGAAGTCAAATGACTATAGGATGGACTATGGGTAAGTGTGGAGATTATTATATTAGAGTAGTGTCATTTAAGTAGACCAAAATGGTAGAGGTTCTTTTTTAACATTTCAAGGTGCCATCGGTATGAAGTCTACTGCCCTACTAAATGTTATGACTGTGCTACTCTTTTTTAATATGTACCAAAAGTTTAACAGGTTACTATAGAAACAAAATAGTTAAAGGTAGAGAAGACGAGTGTGGTGTATAATCAAATGAGTAGTTAAAATAAAGCCCAAAATACTCCATCTATGCCTAGTTTTACTAAAAGTTTGATAAGAGAAAACATGGTTCTCTTTTCCTTTTTATAGTGTTTATAAGGTCAAAAACCAACTAAGATTTCTAAGATTGGATATTAATGTACTTTACTTCTTTAGTTCAAAAAAAATGTAAAGAGTAAAACTTTTTTATTATTTATGTAATATTTCTAATTCTTTAAAGGAATGCAACTAATAAGATCTTAGGAGTTAATAAAGGGCATGAGGGGTAGTCAGAAGGATTCTTACTGCTGGAATGAATATGTCAAAGACAAGGTGAAGATTAAGAATGTTGCCAATAACGCTTTATTAAATAGTAACATAAATGAAGATAGGGTATCCAACAAAGAGAGTTACAAACTGCCAAAGAAAAGGGTGAAGAAGATAATTTTAGAAGCCAAAAATAGAGCCTACCAGAACTTATATCAATGATTGGAAACTAAGGATGGGGAAAAGGATATTATTTAAGTTGGTGATAACTAAGGAATAAAAAGAAATGGATTTGGGTTAAGTTTTCTGTATAAAGGATGAGCAGGATGAGTGCTCATGTATAAAGGATGAAGCAGGACGAGTGCTCATGGATGAAAATGAAATAAAAAAATATGGTAGAGTTATTTTAATAGACTTTTTGATGAACATGGAGATAATAACATTTCGTTGGGTGATCTTACCACTTTTGAGCAATATCATAGCTTCACTTATTATCAACATATCATAAGAGAAGAAAATGATGGAGATTAAAGAAGATAAAGTAGAAATTGGAGGAGCTTTAAAGAAGGTAAAGAGTGAAAAGGTAGTAGGAACTAATGAGTTCCCCATAGAAGTGTGGAAGAGCCTAGGAGAAGAGGCTTACTTAGTTAACTAAGCATTTTAATATGATCCTCAAGTTTGCTAAAACGCTAGAAGAATGAAGACAAAGCTATAATGATTATAAAGGTATCAAACTACTTAGCCACCATGAAGTTATATGAGAAGGAGACTAAGAAGATAGTAAGAAAAGGTGCAACTATCTTGATGAACCAATTTGGTTTTATGCATGTGAGATCCACGTTAGAGCCATTTATCTTCTTAGAAGATTAATGGAATATTATAAGTACATACAAAGAGACATGTATATAGTTTTCATTGATTCAGAGAAGGCTTATGATATGATACCTAAAGAAGCTATATGAAGGTGTTTAGAATATAAAAGATTTCTTGTTGCCTATATATAGGTTATTAGGGATATGAATAAAGATCTTAAGACTAGAGTAAGGATGACAAGAGGAGATATAGAGCATTTTTCTATCGATATTGGGCTACAATGAGGATCCTAATTAATTCCCTTCTTGTTTGTAGTAGTTTTAGAAGAGCTAACCAGTAATGTTTAAAGGGATGTGCTTTGGTGTATGTTGTTTACTGATGACATTATTTCAGCGTATGAAATGAAAAAGGGTGTTAATATCAAGTTGGAATTTTGGGGGGACACGCTAGAGTTAAAAGTGAAGTAAATCATTTGTTAGTATAGACAATATACAAGTTGCATAAGAAGGGGGCTTGAATTGTGTATCCTTTTTCGTGAATACAATCCCCTTTATATTTTTATAAAAACTTGCTTTTTCAAAGTTATTAAGTGAATATCCGAATGTATTGCAATTAACTTCTATATACTTGTATGGAATAATAGGAATTAAAAGTCGAGAGTTAAAGAGTAGAGAGGTTGGCATAATGATTTTATCCTAGTTTGCCCCAAACCGTGGGCTACGTCCAATCCTCAGAATCCTTTCTAAGATTTCACTATTCTTCCCAAACTGTGCAAGTATTCTTTCTCTACATAGCTTCTTCAGGTCTCTTACACCAAGTATTGTTTTTCTCATATAGCCTCTTCAAGCTCTTAGCTTTTCCTCTCTCTTACAAGAAAGATATTGCGAGCTTTATTATAGTAATGATAGCTCTAGTATTTTGCAAAAATACAGTGTTTGCTAACTGAGTTTACTAACTTTTAAAA
>JAOTAZ010000218.1:18412681-18423357 GCA_025629785.1 Erythroxylum oxycarpum
ATCTAATTTAGTTATTCAAGGAGTTGGAAAATTTATTTTAGATTATGAAGATCAATAATTGGAATCAAACAAAGCTTAATACTTTATGCATATAATGTGATTATATATGCATAAGTTGCATGATTTATGTATATATTTGATGCACGTTAAATTGTATGCTTTTTATATATGATTTTCACATGCAAATTTGTGCTTAATCAGACTAATAGAATTAAATTTCTTATTAAAATATTAAGTATATGATGGGATAAATAGATTAAATCCTTTATTGAAATATTAAGTATATATTTTCAACATGATTATTGTCTCCTATTATTATAAGAATAAACTAGAGCTGATTATTGTTAGAATTGTTGAGCAAACTAAAGCCTGCATTAACTTGAATATTTTTAGTCCTATAAAATGAATCCTACTTAACTAAATTTGTGTAATTTAGATGAACAAACTCATGATTATATGAATTTAGAGGCAGAGTTAGGAATAACATATGAGATATGTTTTGGCAAAAATTGTTACCTAACGGATCTAAGAGTCACATGAGATGTGACTAATAAAATTGTTATCTGCTTAATTTAAGTTTAGTTAATTTGTTGAGCAAACTCAAGATCAATTAAATTTTTTAATAAGATCTTAGCCTATTAGAGATATTAGAGTAATCTTTTCAAATAGTAAGAGTTATTATTTCGAATAAAACGGTAGAGTAACCAAATAAATGATTAAGTCCTAATCTTATTTTCTGGTCATTGCATATAACTAATTACTTGCTTTTTCTACATTTATATTTTATTCCGAGTAGAATTTACCTTTTTTTAGTATAGTTGATACTAAATTAGTGAACCAAAATTTTTGGACAAAAGGTTAAGCTTGAGAAGAATTATTAAAGTCAAGTATAAAAATTCTATATACATTATGCAATTTTGCTATTATTCCCTGTTTAGGATTTGGTGACAAAGTTTTAGAGATATGTCAATATCATATTGATAAAAAAAAATATAATGAAAATTTGAGTTGACCAATGTCTTATAAACTTCAATGACAATATGTAAGATATATATCAACACCTTGATCGCATAATGTAGTAGGAGGTATAGAGTAAAGTTAGAAGGTATAGTACTTTAATGGAATTGTTTCACTCATTTTATCCTACAAAAAACATGAACATGGATTAGAATTGAAGGCATTGGCTTAGGTACGATAATAGTTGTTATTAGAATAAAAATAATTGCATGAATTTTCTTGCTTATACATGACATGACAGAGATCATATGTATTTCTTGTTCATGCTTATGATTATTTGATATTGAAGTTAGATTCAATATTATTATAATGTTCAAGATATAATAAGAAATAGACTGCGAGTAAAAGTAGTTGATTAAATTTTATACAAATAGTTTGTATTTCTTTTATCAAAAGAGACTCTTTTGCTTAATATAAGTGGAAAGAATATAAATTTTGATAATTTAGATTATCCTTTCATGCCTTGTTGGTTAAATCAACATTATAAAAATCATAAAGTTACATACAAGAATATATGTATCCTTTTGATTTTAAATCATTTAAATCTTGTTAAGTTGAAGAATAACCAAATCATTCTTTAGTGAAATGATACGATGGTATTGAATTATTAAATCTTATACAAGTGATGTGTTAGATGTAATAACAATTCATAAAAGGATGATTCTTATATTTTATTAAATTTACTAATAACTTTAAGTGTTATAGTCATATGTATTAAATAAAGTAATGATTTAAAATTTTGAAATGTTTAAATCTAAGTAGAAAATAATCATTGAAAATACTGAAGCATTTCGATGAAATTGACATAGTGAGATTTAAAATTTTCAATTTTCTATAAGGAATGGGAGTCTCTAGTTAATATATCCACAACTAAATTTTATAATAGTATAGATTTATGTAAGGATGAATATACAATATGAGATTTATTTCTTTTGTAACTATACCAAGTACAATGATTTACCTTTTACAGTTCCATTTAAATTAATTAACAATATTTCATATTAGATACGAAATCATAAGACTTTGAAATAGTCAAAGTTAATGATTTTTAGATGTGATACTTAATTAAAGCATGTGTTATCTAATAAGTTTAAAAGCAAATTGGGTAACAAAATGTTATGAAATATCCAAAAGGTTAGATATAATCTTACAGACCTATTGATCAAATTGTTTGTTTCAATTTATACTTGTAGGAGAATGATTCTCAAGATAAATAGTAGGAGTAAGATGAAGTTTGAAGAAGCTCAAATCTCATAATAGTACATCCAATTAGAACTAGTGTCTTTGTTGATACATTAATTTATAAATAAAGGTTATGAGACTTTGAAAACATCACTTTCATAATGAATTCAAAGAGTTTGTTTAAAAGATGATTGTGAATTTATAATGTCAACGTTAAGATTAGTGGGATTATAGTTGTCCTCTTTAGTGGAATTATGTAGAGACATATTGTTCATAGAGATAATAATAATTCATATTTTGAATTGTTGAAAATATAATGATTGAAGAATAATTCATATTATATATGAAAAAGTAACAACTTAATTCGGGAAATTAGATCTATAGAGACAGAGGCAAAAGTTATTTACCTATTTTAGTCATAGATAATGTACTAAAAATGTTTAGTACTTGAGATATCTAATACTTGTGAAGTATTAAAGATGTCTATTATTGTATGTATGAGTTGAAATTTGAGTTCAAATTTATGTGGATATTAACTTTAAAAGTAAATCCTTGTTAAGGTATATTTTACTTATTACTAATTATTACATTTTTTATTCAATGAAAATAATTATTTGGATCAAGAAGTTCTGTAATGAATTCAATATAGTTCTTTTCATTCTTTAAGATAGTAAGGTACTATAGAACATTATAGTCATTAGACATACAAAAGGTAACAAGGTCTTATCAAAGATCTAAGTATGTATTTAGCCACTTTCTCTTAATTATAATGATAATTAAGATGAAAGTTGTAAGATTTAAATAAGTACTCACTATAAAGAATCTTATAGAATTCTCTTAGTAAACCATTACCCCAATTATAGCATGATCATCACACAGAGATATGATATAAGATATTTAAACAATTAGGTCAGTGTAAGTGAGAGATTGTTGGTTTATGCCCTATAATCAATCGATTGGTTGTATTTTAGTGACCTATGTTCATTATCATAATAGCTTATGTT
Organism: Erythroxylum oxycarpum; assembly: GCA_025629785.1. Taxonomy (NCBI): domain Eukaryota; kingdom Viridiplantae; phylum Streptophyta; class Magnoliopsida; order Malpighiales; family Erythroxylaceae; genus Erythroxylum; species Erythroxylum oxycarpum. The sequence goes on from JAOTAZ010000218.1 coordinate 18,415,885, forward strand.
TTTTCCTTATGAATAAATCAATTAATCTCATAGATTAAATTATAAAGACATTTAAACAAACGTGCTGATACTTATTAAAAAATAAGTTTACTAAATTGACCCTATATGAGAATTTCATTTAGAATATTAATTTTTTAAATATAGAAATTATCATTATGATGACTACATAAGTAATCATTTGAATTAAGATCTCTAAAGTATTTCGTTTGAGGATTGTTATGTTTTGATACTACTTATGATTTATTATAGTCAAGAGTAACTAAACTTGTAGTTATTGGATATAGCACAAACTATATAGAGATAGTTGAGTGATCAATATATGATTCATCACTTAAAATTAATTAGGAAGAATATTGTTCTCGATTAGAATTTATTTTAGAAATCCTTCGCTAAAGTAAAATGATAGTTTGTAAAATAGTTTATAAATGACAGTAATATCTTCAAATACTAATGGCGTAAATCTAATATGATTAGACTCAAATAGAGTAGATATTATTTTTATGTTTTATGTCTAGTTGGAACATTGTATAATAAAAGAATTTAATTAAAATGATTAATGATGCATTGTCAGATGTCAATTTTGACATATGGATTTAATTATTTAATTAGATAGCTAAAGATAAATTAAAGAGAGTTAGTTTATCTAATTCTAAATATGATTTAAGATTATAATTTATATTCAGTGCTAACGTATTTGAAAACCTAATGGGTCACATACAAAGAAAAAGTTGAAGAGAGAAAATGTGTTTTAATTAAGTTGAACTTGATTATAAAGTTTGAGAAATTTTATGATTAAATATGAGATATTTAATAAAGAAGGATCAACATGAGATAACGAATCTTATTTGGATATAATTGGTATTTAATTACAATTAATTGTAATTCTAATTAAAATTAGAATTTGATTTCAATTAAATTACTTAAATATAAAAACTTATAATAAATAAACTTAAGTTTTAAGGGATTTAGTCCTTCTTGTCTCCACCCTTTCTACAACAGTTGTAATATTTTCCCAACTCATTATATAGAAATTGTTAGAGGATAAACACTAATACAGTTATGGTAGTTGAGATGAGTCGACTTCATAAATGGTTCAAAAGGAATGACAAGAAAATGATTAAACTGTGGAAGGTACATGTAACACCCTAACATATACCCTGAAAGTATTATAGCATGTCTAGGGTGTATTAAAAAGTGAACACAATGAATTGATTATATCTAAGCATAGTAAGAGACATAATGGTACTTAATGTAAAAGACAAAGGTAAATGGATAATTTGTTCCCTTCGACATGGACATACATACTTAAATATGTGAAAAATTGGTTATGTTTGCTTGGATTTATGAATGTAATGTGACGGGAATTGATAAAATAAGTATTCCATAAGTAAATGAGATGTTTTTGGTTAAATTGGATGTATTTTTGTGTTGCTTTTGCATGATAAGCCTGAATTTAGTTGATTTGGGATGTGTACCTCGTTGAATGGATAGGTTCCACTGAACATATTTCTATAATTTGGACATATCTTGGTTTGTATACCTCCAAATTGGATAATTCTAATTGGAAATTAATCTAGAGACATACATATAAAACTTTCATGAAGGAATCGAAGTTTCATTGTGTTGAGTCCCGTTTCCGGAACCCAACTTTTAACAATGATACCATAAATGTTGGATCTCGCTTGTTTCCATAATCTAACTCTTGCGAAATCATGAAACTGAGTGTATTAGCATATAGGGTTCTTTCTATGAACCCTTATTAGGCATAATTCCACAAGGGTGGCGTGCCCATGACTGTAACACCCCACTCCCGTATGACCCGAACCCGACATCGATGGTGATATCCGAGTCCGTGCCCTGTGAGGGTGGCGTGCTACATCACTCAGTCAAAAATCAGTATAAATTTTTTCTTTTAAAAACACAAACATACACTATGCAGGAAATTATTAACATATATAGTCATCGTTACATACAATGACCTCGGGGGCCCTTTTCATAAATATAAGTTATTTCAGTCTGTTGACTTTACAAATTGACTTCATCAGTTGTGCAAAAATTTTAATAGACACTAATGTAGACGCGAACTGATCCCGACCTCTTCTTTCACTCACATGCGGTTGATATACATTCGTTGCCTAACGGGGTATTCTTCTGGTTCCTGAAAAATAATTGCAAATTTTGGTGAGTTTTTTCTTTGTGAATAAGGAGGAGAAAGCACAAATCATAGGAGGGGTTTTTGTGTAGTGACGAGGAGTAGTAATTTTAGTTAAAAAGAAGGAGAAAATCAATGAAGAAGAAGAAGGTAGGAGGTTTCAATTGAGAAGAAAATAAGAAACTTTCTTTAAAGCACAACTCACTTTTTCAACACCAAGAAGAGTGGTGAATGAAGGGGATAAATACAAGGACAATTGATGAGTTAAAACACTTGTCACTTAATGAGAGAAAAAAGACAAAACAAATTAATTAATAACAATCTTTAATTCATCCAATTCCAATGGCTCTAATTACAATCCCAAAATGATTTATTTCAATATTCAGTGCCATTGGACAAAAATTTCTAGTATCGAAATCCAATCGGTTCGCTGTCTGGCGATTTTTTCGGTCCAAAAATTTTCTCCTAAAAATTTCACAAAAATTTCTAAATTTCTCCAAAATTGTAAAACACACAAAAATCAATCCAAGTAATTTTTCAAGCACAAATATCACATTTTTCACAAAAATCACATTTATAGACACATATGCTGGGAAAGGTCATGAATGCATGTACAGTCAAGTGCATAGACAAAAATTCCCATTCACATTTATATAAAGGCCATATTATGCATGAACATGCCGAGACTAATTTCCACACTCAAAACCCATCCCAAATTACTATTTTACCCTTCCCATCGGTGATGGGATGTTACAATGACAATCAAACATCAAAACCAACTTATTACTTCAACTCAACCACATTACGAGGGAAACAATGTAAACATACATACATAACTGAACTACTACAATCTATCATTTCATTTATTAAAGCAACAAAGTTTGAAAAACTGTATTTACATATCAAAAGCCACACCATTGACTTATTACAAAAAACAAATTTGTGGAAGTTCCCTTAGGCTCTTAATCACTTGATCTCTTAACTATCACCTGAGGATGGGACAGAATGGGAGTGAGCTTGAAAGTTTGTTGGTTATAGTTTATAACAGAAAAGTAAGTACACTTTTGAAACCATTTTACTTTTCATAGAAAATATCTTATCAAATTGTAAAAATACTTATTTTTCAAAAGTCTTGTTATGTAGTCAAATTTACAACTGCAAGACATGAATGCATCAAACTTGTTTGTTCATGTGTATGCAAATCATGAATGCATCACTCATATCAACTTATCATGAACACATAAACATATCAAATGGTTTGGGTAGTTCCAAAAACATGACGCACTACAAATTTCCATATTATGGTCTTGCATAGCCGTAAACTTGAGGGAATCCATAAAGGAGCTTTGTGTCACTAGCTGGCAGGCAGGAGAAGCCGATACTTGGTCAACGTGCACGTGACGATTCTTGAAAGACTACCACAAATCCACATAACACAAATATTTCGAAATCTTGCAAACTTATTGCCCAAATTGGCACATTTTCGAAAACATGATTTTTCATATGCTTCCTATATCTTGGAAACTACTTCTTAATTATGGTTTCATAAACATGCATCTTTTCAAAAGCTTTTCATCAATCATGAACACAATTCATGCAGAAATCATATAGCACCATCTTACAACATTTATAAGGCAATAAATGCACATGAATGAGGTAGTTGAAAAAAATCACTTACTATCATTTCTTGAAAGAACTTTAATGCCTTATTACTTAATTATACAAGTGAAACCCACCTTAAAGTCCTTGATTATGTGTAGCACCCCACTCCCACCTGAACCGTACCCAACGTCGTGGGTGACGTCCGAGCTTGTGCCCGTGGAAGTGGCGAGCTAGTGCGGTCATTCAGTTAAGATCGGTACAAATTTCAGTTCAGTTTGTAACCCGAGCGACAAAGGCAAAAACAGAACTCCAATTATTTACCGGTCGGTAGACACTTATACTGAGCGAGCACATTTCAGTTCATCAATAAAGAAATCAATACAAACATACAGATCGGTCAATGCCAGTTTATTAATCACTCAGTCAGCACATTACAAGCATAACAGATGCCAGTGGCCAGTTGGGGCCGAACACTAATACAAAACATCATTTTCAGAATAATAAAGAAACTCAAATACAAGAGATAGACACAACTGATCCCGACCTCTAACTTTCGCTAACTTGCAGTAGGCATACTCCCGCTCGCCGGACAGGGTATTCTTCAGAGTCCTGAAAAATATTTGCAAATTTTGGGTGAGTTTTACGAACTCAGTGAGTGACCATCATCAATGGGTCACTCAACACATAGCACAAATAAATCACATTTCACAGGTATATAATACAAATCAGATCAGAGTTCATTCCCATTCATTATTACAAAATCAGTTACATTATGCATATGCAAGATGCATGCGACTCACTTTCCAGTTATTACGTTATTGTGACCGAGCGCTTATGGACGCTTAGTGTCTAGGAAGTAAAACTTCCTTCAGTATCAGTCAGTAGACGCACAACGTTTAGGGAGTAGGACTCCCTTCGAGCTCAAAGCTCGCAGTAGCAGTATCAGTAACAGTGGCGACTCGGTTCACAACTGCCATTATGTGTCATACATTCATGCTATACAGTGTAGTAGTCAGTTATACACGGTCTTCCCATCCATATATCGTTCGGCCAATCACATTGTCATGTTATCAATCAGTCCAAGAACAGTTTCAGTATGCAATGTACAATCAGATCACATTGAACAGTCAAAGTAAGAACACTTAGGTCACCCAATTCACATTCAAGTAGCAGTTCATCAATCGATCAGTAACAGAACAGAGTTTAAAATAAAACACGCAGAAAAAGGAGACCATCTCGATCTACTCACAGTATACTCCTAATTAGCAAACGCTTCCCGACCTGGGAACGTCTGAATGCGAGCGCTCAGTCTGCTTAGTTCATTTATGCCAGATAAGTATTTCATAGAATACAAGCCTAAATGAACACATATGTACAGTGCATGATTATGATAAACTCGGGTCTCGTCCCATTAGCACTCCATCTTTCCAAGTTAAACTCTCATACATGCATTCAATGTAGTTCGGCAATACGGACACTTTGGCCAACACATTTACTAACAGTGCACCGAACTTCACTTCAGAATTGAACATTTTAGAAACTCAATGACCGGTCGGCTCCTTCAGATCACTAGTATGTCTTTAATTCCGTTTGAAACAAACATCAGATCAATTGGAGCTCTATAGCTCAAACTATCACCAATTTGTCATAACCTGTTCAGTAATCGATCAGTCCACTTTCTTTCTAAAGTAATATCAAAACCATCGCTACGGAGTCAACACTATCAGATATTGGTCAAGGGAACAAAGCAAAGGGGGTCGGTCGGTCTGTCAGACCGCTCGGCCAAATGCCAACAAAGAAAGCTAGTCGGTCGACCGTCGAAGGTCAGTTCAAAGCAACAATTAGAGCTCGACCATAATCAAAGTAAAAGGGTCGGTCGGTCAGATCGCTCGACCATAATAGCAAAGGGGTTGGTCTTCAAGTGTTAGTTCAAAGCAACAATTAGAGCTCGGCCATAATCAAAGCAAAGGGATCAGTCGGCCTATGAGAGCTCGGCCATAATAAAGCAAAGGGGTCGGCCAATGGGAGCTCGGCCATAACAAAGCAAAGGGGTCGGCCTATGGGAGCTCGGCCATAATCAAGCAAAGGGGTCGGCCTATGAGAGCTCGGCCATTAAAGCAAAGGGGTCAGCCTATGGGAGCTCGGCCATAACAAAGCAAAGGGGTCGGCCTATGGGAGCTCGGCCATTAAAGCAAAAGGGGTCGGTCAAGCAAAGATCCAAAACTGATCAGTCATAAATTCAAAGTCGCTCGGCCAAAGGATCACAGTCGAGCGATCAGAAGATCAATTGGTCAGACGATAAAATTCGATCGATCAAAACAGAAAGACGAATCGATCGGTCTGAGCAAAAGACAGATCGATCGGTCTGAACAGAAGGATGGATCGATCGGTCAGAACAATAGGACGGATCGCTCAGTTAAAATAGAAAAACGGGGTGATCAGTCCGAACAGTAGGATTATTGGTCAGAACAGAGGGGCGGATCGATCGGCCAAAGCAGAGCTAGACCTTCCAAGACGCGCTCCAAATCAAATTCAGTCCCTTTTTACTCTTTTAACCAACAGAACAAACGTTAGATCAATGAACGGGCAGAATACTTTCAGAAAGGCCACAGAAGTCAATTTTTCCACCCTACTTAGAACAAATTTTCCAGAACTCATAACTTTCACTGTCTTCACCAAAGTGTTATACCTTAGATATTTCCAGATTTTTACACTCATCCGATCTCTTCTTTAACATCCGTTAAGGCCTCATATACCTTGCTCATGACACACGCAAAAACTTCCCACATATCCAAAACATCTCAACAAATGCATGTAACTAATACTTTCCGATATAAATACAAGTCTTACCTATTTAAGTTTCAGCTTCCTCAATTCATCAAGCATACTTCGCTGTCTCACAACACCATACCCAATCATCACCTTCTCTAAGGGATAAGGTTTATATTTAGCTCTTTAAGAGGGACAAAAGGGCAAGAAAGCCAGATGAGAGGACAAACAATTGAGCAGAGAGAAAGGAGGCTATCAAAATGATGGAGAAGAAGACAGAAGGCCCACTTATTTAGCTTTCTCATTTGCAAAGTGTCGATATTCTGCTGGAGGCATTTAATTTAATGCTCATGACACACATCACGTCACTAGCCACATTCTCATATAACTTCATAAATATCTACTTTTCCATTTGTCACCCAAAACTCCAATGACTCATGTCACTGGACAGTATTTGTTTACTACCAGTACTCAGTCAATCTGTCGTTGGCATTATCTTTAATTCGAGAAATTCTCCATAAGTTTTCGAAAAATTTTGAAAATTCCCTTCATTAGCTTTCAATACCAATAACCCATAAATCTCAAACCAATCCTGTCCATTACCCATTATACCCGTCAATGCATGTACCCTTATTGCTATATGATCCATGAGCATGAGATGTGTTGTCCCAATTCTTTCGATTAATCAACTGTACCAAATGTTTAGGGTTCTACCATTTTCATGGGAACGGGATGTTACAAAGACTCATAAAAATCAAACCCTAGTCTTTCTCCTTCTTCTTTCCCTCTTTCTCACCTCCACCGAACTTGCTTTCTTCCTTTCTTCTTCTTCTTATTCTTTTCTTTCCAATTTTTGTGTATTCCCTTCGTTATAAATGACATGCCGCTAATATGGAGGGGCATAATGGTCTTTTTGCACTCATTAAATGACATGCCACATGCCATGTCAT
>JAOTAZ010000218.1:18475215-18487283 GCA_025629785.1 Erythroxylum oxycarpum
TTCAAATAATAATAATAATAATAATAATAATAATAATAATAATAATAATAATAATAATAATAATAAAAGTGTGTGAACTGTTTTGTTGAATTTATTAAATGCACAGATAAATGTAAGTGGCACAAATCATCAAATCAAGACGATACTTAAGTAAAAGCTTAATAAGACAAAGCGTCTAAGATCTATTAAACGAAGTGATTAAGTCTAAAACACCAGACGAAGCATACAAATCTAAGCAAGACGATGTAATTGAAGAATGTACTAGAACATCAATTAGTTGAAGTTGCTTACAAGACTCAACTAATAACTGACTTTAGAAGACTCTACAAGCAGATTTCTCAAAGACGACTATTAGAAATTTAGGTTATAAATATTAGTTATAGTCGTAAACTTAAAAAAGGAGAATTCTGAATGTACAAAACATACTTAGAGAAATTCTGTGCTCAAGTGCTCATACTGTGAAGAAAGAGAGCAAATACATCAGTAATGTGAAGCTCAACAATATCTTTTCGAGTGAAAGAAAGGCTAGAGCCTGAAGAAACTAAGGAAGCAGATAAAGAATACTTCGTGAAAGAGACCTGAAAAGGCTCTACAAGTGTAGAAATAATACTTGGAATGTTGAAGGAGATAGTGAAATCTCAGACGAACTCTGAGGACTGAACGTAGCCCAAAGTTAAGGGTGAACTAATATAAATCATGGTGTCATATTCTCTAACTCTTACCTCTTTAATTTTCTTATTGTTAGAAGAATAGATACTAATTTCCATTGTTACATTACTTATCAAATTAAGTGCATTGTTTTGTAATCGTCTGAATTTGTCAAGAAAATCAAGAAGATTTTAAAGATTAATATCTTAGACGATTTAAAACAATTCAACCCCCCTTCTTGTGTATTTTACATATTATACATGATTTTTTTATTAACAAGTGATATACTTTAGTAATCTTTCCTTTTATTGAAGAAATAAAGATATTGTAATAAAATTATAGGAAGTTTATACTTTAAATTGTATACTCACATGATTACTAGTTCAAAGACAAGTTGTATATAGTATATTCCATTCTATCTTTTAAGAAAGTTGTTATTTCTTTTATTCAAAATGTATACGTTATATATAATGGAATTACATAAAACTGAGTTGTATGTTACTAATTCATAGTAGCCATGCCCAATTGACATCTAATTAAAAAAAAGGTTTCTTTAAATACATTTAAAAGTTTGCCATCTTTTACTTGATGTGCTTTAGTTAGAAATAACCTTAATCATATGATTATTGTGATTTTTGTATTATGTTGTTGTCTTTGTAGGAGTAAAAAATGCATCTATTTTTCAACCAATAACTGTCTTTGAAAAGACCATCTTCTGTGGAGAAAGAGCTGCTGGAATGTACTCATCCTTGCCATAAGCCTTTGAACAAGAATCATTTTCTCATTTAATGACTAATATTCAACAATTTAGGATGTTTGTTAAGTGAAGGTACATTGCAATTATTTCACCATCTTTGTTGACATTTTTCATAACCAATTTATTACTTTCTCATTTAATTACTTCCTCTTATGTGAAACATAAGTGGCTTCTTTCAAAAGAATTTATAAATCTCCTTGGTAAGGTCATAATTAACATGTTCTTTCCTTTAAGAGCATGTTAATTTTGGAACAAACATAAGTTCCAAAAACACAAATCAACTTCTGCTTTATCTGTTTAAGACCTAGGAGAATATCTTGTTAAACCCCAAAAGAACAAACATAAACTCCAATCTCCCTATTTTGTTATCTTTCTTGAAGAAGTTTGTACTTCCATATCTTAAAAATGGAATTAAGCATTGGCTTTGAAATTCTGTCTTGTCATCATTGCTTTCGTGAACATTTATATGACAACAAATGCTCCTAATTTTTAAGGAAAAAAAGAAAAACAACAACTGCTCCAAATATTTTGTAGACACACTAGCTTGGCCTCCAAATTTGCCTAGACACGTACTAACTTCATCCCTTTCCCTAAGATCATCAAAACAAGAACCAATTGCCAAGGTCTAACATGTTTGCACAACCTAGAATTATACAAGACTTGTAATAGACGCATACGAGGGCTCTGATCAACTCAAATTCTTCAGTTAAAAATATATTTAAAAGATACTTTAACTGTGAAAATTAATAATAATAATAATAATAATAATAATAATAATAATAATAATAATAATAATAATAATAATAAGATACTACAAACAAAGGGCCCATTTGTTTCTCTTTTTTCTTCTATTTCTTGATGTGGTTTTTATAAAAAAAGGAAACAACTTGTTAAAATACATTTGTTTGCTTATTATTATGATCTTCAGATCTTGATATAGAGGTGTGTTCTCCTTAGACTCTGCTACGTTCTACTCTTTTTTGGTTGTGTCATTTTGCATTTCCTGGATTCTTCTTCTGTGCTTTTGTTATGTTCCTTCTACTGTGCATTTTGGTTCTGCTCTTAGTTGTTGCTCTGCATTGTTGCGTCGTTGTACTGCCTTGGCTACTGTTCGTTTTGTTCTTTTCTTTTCTGTGTTTTGTTTTGCTTTCTGTCTATTGGGTTATGTCTCCTCCTTCTGCTATCAAGGTTTTAGGTCCGAGCTAGGAAATAGGCTATTGCGTTTCTACTAAGCTGCTCCTTTCTTTTGGGATTTTCTTCTTAGAACTTCTTTTGTCTCAATCTGGGAAAATCCGTCTCTTTTTTTATTTGATCTGTTCTTTTTATTTTCTTGATTTCGATATCCTTTTTTTACATGCAACTGATTTTTTAAAGATTTTTTCCTATTTTTTTCTTTTGAAATTTTATAGTGAGGTTTTATTTTTTTTGATTTAGCTATCTTGATCTGTAGCTCCGGTGATTTATCTGTCAATGGTTGGAAAGTTGTTGCGGATTTGAGTTTAATATGGGTATTCGGATTGTGATTTTGTGAATGTGAGAGTATTATTTTGAGCTTCGATTTACAATTTTGTGGTGAGAGAGCTTTGGCCTTTGTTTTCTAAGGTTTTAGGGATCCCTTCAAGTTCAGGTAAAGTAGATTAGGCAAAGAGTGAAAATTTGAAAGCTTTGGTAAGGCTTGCTTTCTGTTGTGGTATAATACGAAGAAAGAAAGAAAGTTCATTTTCTTGATTTTACTGTTTTGTTTTGCTAAATGTGCTTTAATATATGACATACATTTTGGGTTTTCTTTTTCTAACTATGACATGTGTGTTGGTTTTTCCTCTTCTTTTTGTTTCGTGTTCTTCTCTCATTCATCACCATTCTGGAGTTTCTAGTTTGAGTCTTGACTTGGTACTGACAAATATGGAGGAAAAATGGAGAGAATGAGATCCTTTAGTTTATCTTGTAATTGCAAGTGAGTTTATAGTGTTCCTTTTACTGGCGACCTCTTGTTTGTACTCTATTGCCCCTCTTCCTTCTCTCTCATTCAAGACTTTGAAGTTTTTGGATTCTTGTTCTCGAGTTTTCTTTCCATTTCCAGGTACGCTTCTCTACCTCATCCTGCTATTGTTTTCTGATTTTTTAAAAAATTTGTATTATGTGGTATAATGATAATTAGTTGTGTATGATGTGATCTATTATACTTAGCCATTTAATTTATCTTCATCATTTTTATTATTATTAGTTCTAGATTGTAATTAGAATGATACAGAGCTGTAAGATTGTGTTAAGTAAATTATAATGCATATTTATTGGACTTAATTTTGGTTGATTTGTGAAAATTGTGTTCGTAAATTAATGAAATTATTTGTTAAATGTTTGCAGATGGTTTTCAATGCCAAAAAGACATAAATGGACCAAAAAGAGGAAAAATATGGCAAGAAAGTCGAAAATTCCAGACTGGCCAAAATTCAAAGATTAGGCGTGGGCACGCCTAAGGACAGAATCTCAAATCTGCAAATTTTTCAGATTTTGTTTCCAATTAGAACACAACAGTCCAGGATCGTCCCAATCTCTAAATAAGACGTCTCCCACCTAAATTGAAAGATTACTAAATCTGGACCTTATCTACTCAAGATAAAGGAAGAGATTTAATTCAAGAAGGAAGTGAATGATTTATTGCCGTATATGAATGGAGGCTAGGGTTGCAAAAAGGGATCATCGGATTTTTCTATTTATCCAGCAATTGTCGCACGTTGATTTGTTTTCTTGATTTTCATTACTCCATAGACCATCGTCTTTTTCTTTGCTGTTGGAGGAGATTGCCGCACCTGTCCTTCTCCTTTTCCACGTTATTATCATCGTAATTCATCTTGGAGGCTGCCGCAATTGGTTTTATTCTTTTCCTTCATTAATCAACAGACCATCGACGCATTCCCATCCTTGCTGCCGCAAATTGCTTTTCCCTCTATTCACGTTCTTGAAGTTCTCCAACAGCACATCATCACACATTCTATTGACTGCCGCAATTGATTTTCTTCATTATTCCAACAGCACATCATCGCATATCATCTTCTCCCAAGGCTGCCGCAATTTGGTTTATTTATCTTTTACGGTTTAATTATTCTGAACTTTCCAAGTAGTTAATCGTAGGCTTGTGACTGATTCAATTTCTGAGTTCTTGTTTTCAATTTCTGCAGATTTCAATTAGGGATTTTATTAGTTTCAATAAAAACTAGTTATAGAGACAATTCTTTTTATTATTTCTTTTTGTTTCAATTTAATTATGATCAACTAATTTTTTTGTCTTGGTTGAGGGATTCATGTTCCATGTTATTATGGTGAGATGTTTTTAATCTTTTTCGTGATTATTAATGAACATTGGATAATTTCAAATTTATCTTTCTAATTGGATTTGTTAGTTTCTAGGTGTGCAACTAGGAATTAATTGGTTCAACTGCTAGGTTAACAAAATCTGACGTTCAATTGTGGTAACCATAAGTAGCAATTAGGATTAACCCCTCTACGTTAGAGTCGGAAAATTCTAAGAGATTATCCACTTGATTGATTTCATGTCGTACATGTTAATCACTTGTCATTGATTCTTAATGCTATTAGTCAATTTAATCTATGATCGTATCTAGATTAATTGTTTAATAAGGTTGCTAGGATACATGTTTCTAGTCAATACAATTAATAGAAATTTTTCCCAATGAATGTTCGTTAATAATTATAATTTTTATCGAGGATCCATAATAGCACGGTAACATCGGTGACCGAAACCAAGGTATTTTTCCTATCGACTTTTCAGACTTAGTTATTATTTCAATTTGCGATTTTCCTTTTTTATTTTCATTATTATTTAAGTAAGTAAAAAAAACCTTTTATTATTTGTGCCGTTTGAATCCGTAATTTCCATAATCGCAAAATTCCTCATGGGAACAATATCCGCTTACTGCTACTACAATAATTTGTTTTAACGGAAGTGATTTCTTTTATATTCGGTTGCAGGCGACAGCATCACCAAATACTTTCTTACTAATATTTGTTATCATCAAAAAGGGGGAGATTGTTAAGGCAAATGACTTTACATAAATGATTTTGATGAAGAACAAAAAATAATGAAAGAAGAAAGTAAGACGGAAGCAGAAACATAAGAGACAGAAGCGCAACGATGAAAATACAAACGAAAGAAATCAGACGAAAGCAAAAACATATGAGACGGAAGCGCAATGATAAAAAGACAGGCGAAAAAAACGGACGGAAGAAAAGACAGACGAAAAAAACAGACGAAAGGAAAGACAGACGGAAGAAAAAACAGACGACAGAAAAGATAAACGGAAGAAAAAACAGATGGAAAAAAAGACAGACGAAAGGAAAGACATACGAAAGAAATCAGACAGGAGCGCAAACAAAAAACATAAGACAAAAAGAAGTGAGACGAAAGAACCAATAACATGACGGTTTTCAATTCAGCTTGAGTTAGTTACAGAACTCAACTGAATAACTGATTCTTTAAAGATCAAGAAGAACTTATCAAGAAGCGGTTCAAGTCGAAGGCTATAAATATGAGTCATAGTCGAAGACTGCAAAAGTTAGTGATCTTAAGAAATTTTATTGTGCGAAAAACTAGAGCAATTATTTTCTGTAACATTAGCTCAAAAAATTCTTTTAGTAAAGAGAAAGGCAGATAGCCTGAAGAAGCTAAGAGTAAAAGAATACTTGTTGTAAGAGACCTGAAGAGGTTTTGTACTAAAGAATACTTGTAACGTGTTGTGAGATAGTGAAATCTCCGAAAAATTTCTAAGGACTGGACGTAGCCCACGTTTTGGGGTGAACCAGGATAAATATGTTGTGTCTACATTCTCTCAACTCTCTCTTACTTTGAAATTTTTATATTACTATTTTCATACGAGAAGTTTCAAAAGGGGATTAACAAAAAGAATATACAATTCAACCCCCCTTTCTTGTGCATTTGTATATTGTTTATTAAGTCTTGCTTTAATGTGTGATTCACTTCAGACTCTATACTGCTTTCCTGCTAAACAATGATCACAAGGATTAAGGGGTAAAGAGTTTTTAACTAGGATAAGGAATTTATCAACCAGCAACTTTATTCCCTTTTCATTCATGCGCCCTAAACATTGATACCACAAATTTGGAGAAGTTTCCTCTTTGACTATGTATGTTTCTCCACCACCACACACCTTCAAGTGTATCTTGTACATATTCAACCTTAAATCAGGAATGTGTCCTATATCTCTCAAGGTCAGCAAGCATTCTATGTTTTTTAAACTCAAATACCACCCACATTGACAATTTTAACAAAACTTTGATTATCCATCTTTAAGCTTCCAAAGTCTCTGCTCTTATAGTTTGATAAGTACTCCACTTTTGGACTATAATGTTTTGATTTCCTATATCAATCAACCATTCATAACCAAAATCTCTAATATTAAAGCAATCTCTTGATGCATAAACTAGAGATACCTTTTCATCCATGGTTGAAGCAATTGCAGTTGTACTCTTATCATCACCATCATTTTGATGATTTTGTTTTTTTCTGATGATCCCTCTTCTATTTATAGTAGAACCTCTTTATGTGTCCTTGCTTATTGCAATAATGACATATCTTCACATCTTTGTCACCTCTAGACTTTGATTGATTCTTAGAGTTGTCACGCCTTTTAGGTCCCCTACTTTTGCCCCTTCCCATGTTTTCTTCCAAGAAAGCCTGCGCATTGTCAACTCCTATATCTTTTCTTATGATTTCTTCATTGAACTTACTCTTTTTTATTACATCTAAAGAGAGCATTCCATTAGGAGTTGAATTACTAATCATCACCACCAGTGTCTCCCAGCTAGTTGTTAACAAACTCAAGAGGAGAAAGGTTTGGAGCTCATCATCAAGAATGATCTTCATTGTAGTAAGCTTGTTAATTATATCCTAGAAATCACTAGATTCTTCAACCTAAATTTCCCAGCTTTCAACTTCAAATTTACAAGCCTTTTAATCAAAGAAGCCTTATTATGGTCAGTCTTTCTTTCGTAAAGTCCTAACTTTTTTCATAGCTCGAAAGAATCTCTTGAGACGCATAGTTGAATATGATAATATCAATGCATTGTTAAATTGTGCCAATAGTTTTTGCTTCATTTTCTCCCATTCTCTATCTGACATTTTTCTAGGTTTTGAAGGAGCATCATCCTTCATACCTTTGTTCACATCAATAAGATCAAAGAGATCCTTACTGTAACGCCCCATACTAGGGGTTAGAAAATTATGGAATTTCAGTGTAGTTTATGCTTTGTATGGTTGAGTATTTGCTTATTTTTGCATAAGCAGTTCGGAAACATACAATTATTGTGCATGCATTCATGAAAATTTTCTAGGTAAATTGGATACATAAATGCGATTAAATTGTGAAAAATTTATTCCGAGACTATTAGAATTATTTTAAAATTTTTGGAGTTTTTATATTAGAAATTAATTGACAAATGAACAAAATCATGTGTGACATGTGGACCTATAGCTATGAGACAGATGGTAGCTTATCTAGTGGACAAGTGGAAGACATACAATGGAGATATGTGTTAAAGCACTAATGAAACACCTAGGCACGTTTTTAACAAAGAACAAATTCTGCATTCATGAACTTCCTTCTTGCTTTACCATCATCAAAACACCATCTTGTTCACTTATGTATATTGAATTTTGGATAATCTATTAATATTACACCTTACAAAGTCTTTTGCCATTAGGGGTTTTTGATTGTTACTAAATCCTGGTGTCTTTCTAACATCGAAATCTCTTGTTTGCTTTCCACAATTTTGGAATTTTGCTGAAGAGAGAGAAGCTAAGTCAAGTAAGTTTTATGCACGTTTTACTGTTTTAAATGGATGCATGCGTGAATGGTGTATGTTTTCATGCTTGTGGATTTCTGCATACGTAATGGTGTTGATGCATGTGTGGGTGGTGCAAGAAGAAGCAAATTTGATGATATCATTAATAAGATGAAGAGTTAGAGTCGTTAGAATATGATATATACAGTATTTTATTGAACATACGTCTGTATTTAGGGCATAACTTGATATTTGAACGTCTAAATTGGATGAAGTTAAATTCAAATTAAACTATAAAGTTATATCTACAACTTTCATGAAGGAGTCGAATTTAATTCTGCCACTAAGTGTGTCAAAATTTGTCTTGAACTGGAGTTTTTGGATTATGTCATTGTTTGTGAATAGTATGTACTACTTTAGGAATAACTTTCAAAATATTGAACTAAATTGCACAAAATTGGTGTCGTTAGAAACTTGAGACATAAAGGAACAATTTTTAAGAAGAAAGTTTTCCTAAATCCTTCTTTTTCATTGTCAAAATCATCGGGTAAAAGTGACCCGAAAGTTTGTTTTGGGAGAGCTGGAAAAATAGGTAAGGTGAAAAAGAAGGATTCACAGGTCCACCGAAGTGTCGCGGTGATGCATGTGCATGATCGCGACTTCGCAGGACCATTTGAAATGTCGCGGTGATGCATATGCACGATCGCGACTTCGCAGGACCACCCAAAGTGTCACGATCGTGCATGTACACAATCGCAACTTCCCTATTTTTCCAAAGGAGGGGTTTTTATTAACATACTTTGATCTTTTTGCTATAACTTCTTCATCCGATATCCAAATGACTTAATTCTTGAATCAATGTACTCTTAAGACATTGATATTCATCTCCACAAAAAAAATTAGATTTTTATGAACTAAATTGATTAAGGAATTTGAGATGAAAGTGTGACTGTGCTGAAGTATGATAACTGGGATATTTTTACTGAGCATACTTAGGTAATTTACTTATATATGGATCTGTGGATTTCCAAATGGAGTGATTCTTGTTTTGAATTAAACTAGAGTCATAAGGCTACAAATTGTCTGAAGTGATGGAATTCTAATTCTACCTCTAGGAATTTCAGAATCTGATTGGAATTTGAGATAAGAATTCTGTTGAAGCTTAAGAACAGTTTGAAATCTTGTGGGAATAAGTTTCAGTACACGGATCCAAATTTGATGAACTTAGTATCATTGGAAACCTAAGACAAAGAGGGACAACTTTATAGAAGGAAGTACCTAATTATCTCACCTTCCAGATGAGAATAATTGAGCAAAGTGGACCCAAAAGTTGGTTGTGAAATAAATCTAGATTGAGGAATTGAGTATGGTTTCACATGATTAATTATGTGATAAGGTTAAGGATAAGAAACCCAGAATTTGTCATGAACATGCATCATGCATATTTAGCATACATGAATGTGCATAATTGAATTCATAATTGTGCATAATAGTGATATGTGTTTGTATTAAATGTTTTAGAGGAACCCATCGAGCGACCGAATCCAGATATTACCGGGACGTCGAGGCAATAAGCAATAATGGAACTTTAGTAAGTAATTTAGTTAGTCTTATTTGTAAGTAAGTCTTGATGAATATTTGTAAGTAATTTAGACGACATATTTTTGTAAGTAATTTAAATGGTCAAATTTTACAGTTTTGCTTTGACTGTTTTGTTTGCTACTGCTTTTGGTCTATTGAATGATTTGCAAAGCTGTTTGATGATAGGTATATTGAATTTCAAGCATTTATGTTTTAATTCTATTAAGTCCTAGTTGTGGGTAAATAGGCATGCCTAGAAGGGTCTGCAGCTGCTCCTGTACTGACACTTCGGTGTCTCCTGTTATTAACACTTCGGTGTTTCCTATATTGAGACTTAAGTCTCTCCTGATATATGATGCCATTTATGTTATCTCCTGTATAAGCCCCGTTACCCACTTCTATTCAAGGGTTTTTAGTCTAACTTGTTTTACACTTTGATATCTGATAAGTTTTGATACGAAATAAATCATATTTTGATCTGATGGGTTAACACCCTATTCTGAAAATTAGTTCTGTATTCTGAATGTTCTGCTTTGCTATTAAAAATGACTGACTTTAGCATACAAAGTGTTTTCGTTAATAGATGATATTCTATTCTGAAATTTTTTATGATGACAAGCTTATGCTATTATATGGTTCAGTATTTGTTGTTGTTAAACATAGTTTAGTTATTACTCACTAAGCTATATGCTTAGCACGATAGATTTACTCTGTGTAGGTTCAGAGAGAAGGACGTAGGGATTTGGGACAAGTTAACCACAATGCCAAAGGAGTCTGAATTTTTGTTTTGATAAAAATGTACTTTGAGTTTTTGGTTGGAAGGTTTGTAATAACCTTAATTCAGCCTGCCTTTTGAATTTATGATTTGCATGTATAAAGTGTTCCGTATGCTTTAGAATGTTTATTTTTGAATGTTATGTTTCCACGAAATGCTTCACATTTGGTATGTTATGTTCTGT
Organism: Erythroxylum oxycarpum; assembly: GCA_025629785.1. NCBI lineage: Eukaryota > Viridiplantae > Streptophyta > Magnoliopsida > Malpighiales > Erythroxylaceae > Erythroxylum > Erythroxylum oxycarpum. Next base: position 18,485,980 of record JAOTAZ010000218.1, read on the forward strand.
TTTTGCGTGGCGCTCGCACTATCCTCTTAGGAGGTATTAGGGCATTACACTTACAGTACAAAACATCCTTCATCATGAGCCTCTAAATAGAGTAGTTTGATGACATCAACTTGACCATAGAGTTGTTTCCACCTTTTATTATGATAACTTTGATATCACTTGTTATAAGACAAAAGAAAAACACAACCAAAGACACAACTCTCTTATAAAGTCAACTTAATCGAAGCAACAAAGCACTCTAATCAAGTTTAATCAAATAATATCAATGAGAAAATAAAAAAACTTAATAAAGAAACAAACATAAAGATTTATGTGAAAGAACCCTCTAGAGTAGAGGGAAAAACCACAGGCTAAACCGATAAGCAAATCCACTAATCACAAATAAGGATTTACAAAAATTTGATCTCTAACCCTATAACAAGTTATCTGACAAAGATTCAAGATTGAAATTAAAGTTGATGTGCAAATCAACAAACTCACAACCTAATCCCAAAATCAATTAAACAAGGATGTGAATTAGAAATTACTTGCTCTCTCTATGTTTTCTTTTCCCTTTTTGGTGTTTTTGTGTCTTCCAATAAACAAAACTAATTCTTCTCCTCTTTTATATTTCGAATTAGGTCTTCTGTAACATACACGGTCACATACACGACCATGTGAGTGACCATGCATCTCTGAGCATCACTTGAGTCGCGGACTTACACGGTTACAGAGGGCTATATAGTCGTCACACACGACTGTACATGTCATCTGTATAGGTGTGTACACAACTATGTATGTCTTCACTCTTCACACGTTCCTTCACGCGGTTACAAAGATTTACAAGGTTGATTTACATAGTTGTAAAAGTCAAGGATGTGGGCATGTAGCACTCTACATGGCCATGTATCTCCCCAAAAGAACTTTTTCTATCTTATCTTCACTTGTTCATTATTTCCACAAAACATAAAACTGTGTACTACCACCAAAAGTCACAAAATAGAGATAGACACTAAACAAATCTCAATTAGAACTTGGATCCATTAAATGAAGTGAGAATCATGTAGCTATTAAACATATGAGCCTTTTTTAGAAATATTAACAAATGAGTCTTATTTTTAAAACATCAATCAAGTCGAGATGATTCTGCTTATGATGTTCTAATGTTTAGTTTTTAGTTCTCTCTTTTTTTTTTCATATATTTGAATGTTAATAGTAATGTATTTATAATTTGATAATGATAATATTAAAAATTGAAAATAAATTAATTTTATTTTAGTCTCTTGTATAATAATTTTTAATAATAAATTTATCACATGTATTAG
>JAOTAZ010000218.1:18490019-18508331 GCA_025629785.1 Erythroxylum oxycarpum
ATTGAATGCATGGATATCGATAGAATAATTAACATTAAATTAAATTGTTAGATTAATCGATAATGAAATACGAGAATTCAAAACAAGAAATACTTGAATTAAAATATGAAAAAAAGGTTTAGAACACAAAACCTCGCAAAATTACAACTAGAATATCGAATCCCCTTGAGTCAGAATAAATGAGTTTAGCCACACATGACTTTTGATTTAATAACAAAAATAGAAGAAAGACAAAAAATTGAGAGAAAAGGAATAAGAAAACTTTTTTTGTTGTGAGGAACTTCTCTTTTATAGAGTTGTCCTTATCTAATTCTAATCTAATTTTACCTTGCAAAGATGTCTATCTAAACAAATTCAAATTCAAATTCCTGCATGATAGGGATAGAAAGAAGTGTCTCATTTAAACTCCAACTATTCAAGTTATCAATCTTATCCACTGCAACAATCTCTTCATTTCATCCAAAATTCGTGATTATCATCAATAATGTCCCAATTTGATGCAATCTCTACTTTTCATCTCCAAAAACAAAACAAACATTAAATTTCATATTTAAGAACCAAAATGAATAAAAAACAAAGGAGATAATATCAAATAATATATCAAGATAAGATCTTATCAATTCTCCCACTTCGGACTCATGTTTATCCTCAAGAATACATCAATTCAATCCGTTAATAATCTTCACAACAACCTCTTATCTCCTTTCATGTTATCCAAAAATATCCAAAAGTTAATTCACATGTAGGGGTTAAGATAAAATAACAATTGAGAGAATAAGCACTCATACGACATATTGTTAAAGCCTAGCATCTCATCAATTCCATCAAAATCAAATGAACAAGACTTGACACCCAGGATTTATTCTATAAACTCAAAGTGTTTAGTGTTCAATAAGCTCTCAAATCAAAGCATAGCAAGTTATTTTCATATCCTTACTTAAGAATCATAACTCCACCACTAAACAAAATGAACCTAATGTATAAATCAAAGGGAATTAATAAGAGTTGTAACATGTCTTAAGTAAGGTATGACAAGAAGAAGCTTTTTGGCTAAATAAATTGAAGGAAATCATATAAACTTATCCACACAAGTTTCAACTTAAATCAAAATTCACTTGATTCAAATAACATCTCTTTTAATCACTTTTTCTTTTCTTTTCTTTTCTTTTCATTTTTTATTTCTTTTTTAAACAAAAATATCATAAAGTATATTTTCTTATACTTCTTCTCCATTCTATGAAAAATCATAACAATGCAATTTGAATCATCTAATTAAATTTTCTTGGAAATAGTCAAAATCCTAGACAAATAAGCTTGATATAATTCCTTCAATTTAGGGGGTTCGAAATCATTAAGGATATCAACAATAAAAAGGGTAAATTTGGCTTGTAACAAGGTTACTATACACGAAAAGAAAAGTTAAGTCTCAAAATGGTTTTTTAAGGATAAACAGTAAGGTAGGTTTGCTTAGGTAAAAAATGTTTATCTTAGATGCCCTCATCATCTTTATACATAAATTCCTAAAAAAATGTCTCAACACATATTCAAAAACAAGTTCTAAGATAAATGAGCTATGTTTGATAACACACAACAAAAAGATATATATGAGCACATATGTGATGAATTTTCTTTAAGCTTAAAACTCACGTAGGTGTCAAAAAATGCATCAAGTCTTGCACACTTTCATTAAACAAAAGCAATAAGATACTTGAAATAATTTAATGAAAATACTATTTATGCTTATCTCTCTCATGCATTAGAGCTTAAACCAAAAATGTATCCTAACTTAAGAATTATTCATGAACAACAATAAAAAAATTATGAAGTTATCATGAGAAATAGTTAATATATGAATCAACATATCATAAGGCCAAGCACAAATCACACTGGGTGGTTTTGGGGAAGACCGATGTGGGGAAATCCAATCACAAATCACAATGTTCATCATACTATAAACATTCTCTTACTTACACCTAAATCATACATTGTCTCTAATGTATGCATAAGATACTCATAGCTCAACAGAAATAATCAAAGAAAATAAAGAATAAAGAACTCCCTGAGGTGTGAGCATCGGAAATGATGTATGCTATGGTGTCAGAGGATATGTACTAGTCTGTGTTGGAGTTGATGGTCTACTTTGTTTTGTGAGGGAGATGGTTGGTGATTTGAAATTTTCTTTTAATTGGTGGGAGGGATGTGCATCTGTGGTGGTCGAATGTAGGTGGATGGTTAGGGGTCTTATGGAAAAGTGTGGAGATTATGGGTTTATTTTTAATTTCCTACAAAGAAGAAACAAACAGATTAGGTTCTTGGGTTTTTTAATTACAAAATTAATTGAAAATAATATATACATAAATAAAGGGAAAAATATTTTTATGTTTAATTATTTTAAAAAAATGTAAATTTAAAAAATAACTTTAGGGTTCCAATCCAGAACATTAAATTACATAAGGCAAGGTCTCGCCTTATGAGATTTAGTAGTCTAGAATTTTAAGACCCCTTTTCCCTTAAGCTAATAAATTTATGTTTCAACAACAAACAAATGCAAACTATATATAAGTAAAGCAAAATTAATAACAACTATCATGTTTTGGGTTAACTCCCGAAAAGTGCAATTGTTTAACATCATTATGCTCGACGAAGCCAGCTCTTCTCAAATTTCTTCATATAATGGAAGTTTTAAATCAATATTCACCATACTGAAAACCGTCATCTCCTTATAAAATGGTTTCAATCTATCTCCATCAACCTTAAAAATCTTTTCGTTCTCTGAAGTTTTTATTTCCACTGCACCATGAGAAAATATATTAGAGATAATAAATGGGCCAAGCTATCTAACACATAACTTACCTGGCATAAGCTTTAATTGATAATTATACAATAACACTTTCTGTTCCACCTTGATTTGCTTTCTCAAGATCATATTATCATGGAACAATTTGGTTTCTCTTTGTAAATTTTCAAATACTAGTAAGCATCCAAACTTATTTCCTCTAGCTCTTGTAATTGCAACTTCTTTTCCTCCCCAACTTTAGCCAAATCCATACTGCAACACTACACTGCCCAGTAAGCTTTGTGTTCAATTTCTATCGATAAATGACAAGCTTTACAAAAAACTAATCTATAAGGAAACATTCCTATCGGTGTCTTGTAAGCTATACGGTATGCCCAAAGAGCATCGTCTAGTCATAAATTCCAATCCTTTCAACTAGGATTCACATTCTTTTCCAAAATAGATTTCACCTCTCTATTCGATACTTCTACTTGTCCATTTGTTTGAGGATGATAGGCAGTAGCTACTCGATGATGCAATTCATAATTTTAAAGAGTGCTACCATGACTATATTGAAAAAAATGACTTCTTTGATCACTAATAATGGCACATGTAATTCCAAATGTTTTAAAAATTTTAATCTTTATAAACCCTATAACAGCTATAGAATCATCAGTTTTGGCAGCTTTTGCTACCATCCTTTTGGAAATGTAATCAATAGCCAAAAGTATATAATAAAATCCTCGAGATGAAGGAAAGAGCCCCATAAAATCAATACCTCATACATCAAATATCTCAACTATAAGAATTGGGGTTTGAGGCATTTCATTTTGATAAGATAATGTACTTGTCTTTTGACATCTGTCGCAACTTTTACGTAACATACAAGCATCTTTAAATAAAGTCTCCCAATATAATCCACTATCCAAAACTTTCCTAACAGTTCTTTTGGGACCAAAGCGACCATCACATGCATATTTGTGAAAAAATATAAGACAAAATGTTGTCCATTTTTTGACACATATTGCCTTATAATTTGATCAGAGTAGAACTTTCGTTAGTACAGTTCATCCCAAACATAATATTTTGCCTCATTTCTTATCTTTTCCTTCCTAGACTTACTAATGTAATAATATGTGTTTAAATGTTGATTCATTTGATATACTACACTTAATGATTAATTCCTTAGAAATGCTTAGGATACTCACTTTAGCTCATATTTGATCTTAGGTACTTTTCAAAAGTAAAGAAGCTAAAGTAACCTAGAAGCATGTCATTGAAGCCATCTTCTCAATTTCAATATTTTATTGATTCATAAAGAATGAAGAAGAAGAGGATTGAAAGATGAAGAGGCAAGATAGAATGTCAAATGAAGAACAAAAAAAGGAGAAATCTCAAAGCCAAACATTGGATCGCATGGGTGTGAGAAATCTCTCACGCTTATGCAACATCTCTCACGATCGTGAAAGGGTCATGCACGATAGTGAGAGGCTTGCACAACTGTGCAGTGACCTTACACGACTATAAATTCTAGAACACTGTGAGAATTAACTTGAGAAAGCTAGGTGTCTTTAATGGCTAGGTGTCACTCAGTTTAAACCTAAATTTAACTACATAAGGAAAAGGGGGTGATAGCAGAAAGGACATTTAGGGAAGACCTAGCTAAAAACACTCTTCTCCTATTTTCTCTTCAGTTCTTCATTCTTCAACATCGATAGTGGTGATGGAGAGGATGGTCAATGTGAGAGCTTAAATATGGAGATGGAAGGCTAATGTTCTTAACATCGGTTTAGAGGTGCAATCAAGCCCGAGGAGAACATTAAGCAGATTGTTGTTGTGTATCATGCTCTTTACCTCTTTTTAGATTGTTTATGTTATCTTTTATGGATTGATTGAGTATTGTATGAGAATGATTTTAATGCTCTATTGAATTGTTTTTCATGAAAACCCATAGCTAGAACTTGAATGCAATATGTAATAGTCATGTTGAAGGTCGTATGTGGCAACCAACGGTATTAAATCACTAGAGATAATGTAGCATAAGTTAAATAATCTCTGCTGTGTGATTGTTACTTAGGTTGGTCTATTTTTCTCACTTATAATGTGACTGTCCGGATAAACTGAGAGAGATTGTTCTAGATTTCCTGATAGTTATAGTTAATTAATGACCTCTTCTTGATTAGATATGATCTAAGGAAAGATCGAAATTAGAAGAGCTTATTATTAGTTCACGATCAATAATCTTAAGAGAGGTGTAAAGATGATAATTCAATGACATCTACAAAATGGTGCTTAGGCTGAGATTAAACCAAAGAACCTGATTTCAACTCATTCATCAACTTTATCACTTTACTATTGTTTAATTTGATTTTTTTAATAGATTCAATTATACTTTTTCTTCTAATTTGCTTCAAACCAAAATTATTTTGCTTATACTAATAATTTAGGAAAATAATTAGAATTAATCTCTGTGGGATCAACCTAGACTTACTGCTTGCTATAGTTTTAGTCTAGTTATTTTGGTAGTGTTAGGACACGCGACCAATTTTAGCGCCATTGGCAGGGATTAATATCCTTTTCTTTTCTGAATTTATTTGTTTTTCTTTTTTATTTGTGGTTAATTTCTTTTCTTATTTGGTTAGTTTCAATACATGACACGATCTTCTCACTGGTGAATTGAAATTTGATCCAAAACTTGAAATAACGTTACGTATAGCGAGAAGACAAGATGTACAAAGTTCCGAGATTCCATCATCATCTAACAGAAACTTGACTATTCACCAGGAATTCAAATAGTTTTAGATTTACTTTTTGATTCTTTCAGTGCTTCCATTTCTGATATTGTTTCTAACATGACTGAGCAAAATAATAATCATACTCCTAAACAATTGGCTACCCCTAATTTTAATCATCAACTATTGTGCATTGATTTTCCTTCTATTAATGTTGCTTTTGAGTTTAAATCTGGTTTAATTCATCTTTTGCCTACTTTTCATGGTATGTCAGGTGAAGATCCTCACAAGCATTTTAAGGTTCCACATGGGTTGTTCTATCATGAAGCCAACCAAGGTGCAAGAAGATCATATTAAGTTGAGAGCATTCCCATTTGCGTTGGGAGATACTACTAAGGATTGACTTTATTACTTACCCTCCAGATCAATTACCATCGAGCTACAAATATTCGAAAGGAAATCTTTGCAATTTGACAACATCATGAGGAAACATTATTTGATTACTGGGAGCATTTCAAAAGGTTGTGTGCTAGCTACCTATATCATCAAATCAGTGAGCAACTGTTGATACAGTATTTCTATGAGGGGTTTCTGCCACATGAAAGAAATATGGTAGATGCAGTAAATGGAGGAGCACTAGTGGACAAGACACTTATTGAAGCCAAAAATCTCATTTCCCACATGGATGCTAACTCCTAACAATTTGGTATTCAAGAGGACGTCCGACTATTGAAGTTTAATGAAGCTAGTACTGCTACATTGGAGCAACAAATAGTTAGGTTGACATCTTTTGTTAGGCAAATGACTGCAAGTGGTGCTCAATAAGTCAAGGTATGTGGAATTTGCACACTGGTAGGACATCGCATTAATATATGTCCAACTTTACAGGATATATCTATAGAACAAGTGAATGGTTTTGGAAGCTTTCTAGGTCAGTCACAAAGGAATCCTAGCTACCTATATGCACAAAACTCAGGATGGAAGAATCCTCCATTCAACACTATAAGCAGCAAGGACAATAACAAGGTTCTTATCAACAACTATATCAAAGACAAGCTCAACCATCGAGTTCGGGACCTTCACTAGAAGAAATGATGAAGACATTAACTCAGAATACCACTCAGCTCCAAAATAATGTCGTACAATTCCAACAACAAACAAGAGCTAGCATCGAAAGTGTTGCAAAATTCTAACTTGCTCATTACAGTTGAAATGGAAAAAATTATGCTAGCACTGTAATCACTGCAAACAATACCAAAAAGGTATGTATTTCAAAATATTGAATTGCTAATATCAAATACCAAATCTTTACCTTCGGCTCTGTAGACACCTACAATTGAAGCAATTACTGGAGCACTTGAAATTTGTGTTTTTGGGAGAAGGAGAAACAATTCCAATAGTCATATCCAGGAACTCAATCAAGCTTTAAGAGGAAAAGCTCATTCAAGTGGTTAAGGATCACATCATAGCTACAGGGTAGACTATAGTTGACTTTAAGGGTATTAGTCCTTCAACATGTATTCATCAAATTCTATTGGAAGAAGGATCTAAACCATCAAGAGAATCACAAAGAAGGTTAAATCCTCCGATGATGGAAGTGGGAAAGACGGAGATCTTAAAATTGCTTGATGTTGGTATAAATCTTAAAGTTGCTTGATGTTGCTATAATCTATCCAATTTTGGATAGTAAATGGTAAGTCCAATCCAAGTAGTACCGAAGAAAAATGTGATTACTATGGTGAAGAATGAGAATAATGAGTTTGTGCCTAGAAGAATTCAAAATAGATGGTAAGTGTGCATCAATTGCAAGAAGTTAATTGCTGCTATATGCAAGGATCACTTTCCACTCCCATTCATCGATCAGATGCTTAAACGGCCTTACATGATGATCTCACTACAATTTTTGGATGGGTATTTGGGATATAATCAAATTCTGATAGCTCTAGAGGATTAGGAGAAAAAAAATTTCACATACCCATTTGGTACACTTTCCTACAGAAGGATGTCATTTGGACTCTACAATACCCAAGCCACCTTTCAAAGATGCATGGTAAGTATTTTCTCTGAGTATGAGGAACACATTATTGAAGTCTTTATGGATGATTTTACTGTCTATAGGGATTCATTTGATGCATGCTTGGATAATCTAAATTGTGTACTTAAATGTTGCATCAAAACTAATCTTGTTCTCAATTCTAAAAAATGTCATTTTATGGTTGAATAAGGAATATTTTTGGGGCATGTAATCTTAGCTAAATATATTGATGTCGATAAAGCTATAATATAAATTGTGCAAAACTTACCCTACTCCACAAATATGTGGGAAGTTAATTCTTTTCTTGGCCACTCAGGTCTTTATCACAGGTTTATTAAGGACTTCAGTAAAATTTCAACAAAACTATGTCATTTGTTACAAAAGGATGTACCCTTTAAGTTTAATGAGCGATGCAAGGAAGCATCTGACATGTTGAAATAAATTTTGACTTCAGCACCAATCATTCAACCATCTAACTGGAGTCAACCATTTGAGATTATGTGTAATGCAAGCAATTTTGTTGTGGGTGCCGTCCTTGGTAAAAAATGTGGAAAGATGACTCATGCTATTTACTATGCTTCTCGAACACTCAATTCTGCTCAATGCAACTATTCTATCACTGAAAAAGAGCTTTTAGCTATTGTGTTTACTTTAGATAAATTTAAACCTTTTTTTCTTGGATCTGAAGTGATTGTATATTCTGATCATGCAGTATTAAGGTACCTTTTTATTGAAGAAAGAAGCAAAACCAAGGTTGATTAGATGGATTCTCCTACTGTAAGAGTTCGATTTGGAGATCAAAGACAAGAAAGGTGTAGAGAATTCAATCATGGATCACTTGAGTCGAGTGGTGAAGAAGGAAGATTCAATACCATTGCAGAATTGTTTTCGGATGAGCAATTACTAACACTTCAAGGTAAGGTTCCATGGTATGATGATATTGTGAACTATCTAGTGAACCATGAGATACCTAATAATTTAAGTAAGGCTAAATGGAAGAGGATAAAGAGTGAGTTGAAATATTATATTTAGGATGATCCTCAATTGTAGAAATGTTGTTCTGACCAAGTGATTAGGAGATGTGTGCCTGAATATGAATATGAATATGAATCAAATTTGAAATCTTGCCAATCGTATGCTAGTGGCAGTCATTTTGGGCCTAATAGAACTGCTATAAAAATTCTTAAATGTGGTTTCTATTGGCCATATATTTTTTGAGACTCCTATATGGTCTGTAAAACATGTGAACACTGCCAGAAACATGTCTCTAATACTTGCATGTGAAAATTTTGATGTATGGGGCATCAATTTTATGGGACCATTTCCTTCTTCTTTCAGTTTTATTTACATTTGTTGGCTGTGGATTATGTTTCTAAATGGTGAAACCTAAAGCCACCAAGACTGACGATTCTAAGGTTGTTGTAGAATTTGTCACGTCTAACATTTTTGCTAGGTTTAGAACACCAAGAGCATTGATTAGTGACAGGTGTACTCGTTTTTGCAACCGATTGGTAAATTTTTTTTAAAAAGAAGTACCATGTCACTCATAAGGTTTCTATGGCCTATCATCCACAGACGAACGGGCAAGCAGTGGTGTCAAATAGAGAAATCAAGTCCATTCTTGAGTAACTAGTGAGCCCAAATCGTAAAGATTGGATTCAGCAACTTGATGATGCTCTTTGGGCATATAGGACTGCATACAAGACACTAACTGGCATGTCTCTATACCAACTAATCTACAGAAAGCCATGTTATCTTCTAGTAGAAATTGAGCATAAATACTTTTAGGCCATTAAGCAATGCAATATAAAGATGGATGCAGAGGGTGAACAAAGGAAACTGCAATGACAAGAATTAGAAGAACTTAGACTTGAATCTTATGAGAATGCAGAAATTTACAAGGAAAAGACGAAACAAGTTCATGATAAGATAATTATTAGGAAGAATTTTATGGTTGGACAAAAAGTTCTTCTCTACCATTCACGACTTAAGCTGTTTCCAAGTAAATTATATTCCCATTAGATTAGACCTTTTATTGTTACTAATGTTTTTGTAACGCACTACTCTCATAGGGCATATTTTCGAATGTGTCGACGATATTCAAGAACATACTCTACGAGGATGGCACGTTAGAACAAACAAATCAAATCATTGGAAAAAATTTTTCTCAAACACAATCATATATTTAGTATTTAGTAAACATTAGGCCCATTTCATTATCATACATATTCAATCATAAATGTCATTACACTGTACCATTCACAAGTACATTGCTCAATTGTTACAATATACAGTGTTTAAAACAAACTAACTGAAAATAAATGCAGGTGCAAACTGATCCCGACCACTAGCTTATATTCAATGCAATGACTATACTCCAATTTGCCTAATTGGATATCTTCTCTAAACCTAAAAAGCCACAATGCAGTGTTGGTGAGTTTTGCGAACTCAGTGATGTAACCATCCTCGATGGTTCGCCTAATTCATACCATATAACAAATCATACAAGCAAATAATTTCACATCTTTTCATTTAGCAAATTCCACCACATAACATTTACTTCACATACCCATTTTCATACAATACATGTCCACATTATAATTCAATCAATCAAACACACTCAATAAGAGTATATGCAATGTTCGTGTGACTCACTTTCAATTATTACGTTGTTGTGACTGAGTGCCTAAACTGTCCCGTATCTATTGTGGATATTAGGCTCATTGATACCATCCCTTACCCGTTGTGGATACAGGGCTTATTGTGTATATCGAGCCTTTGGCTCTATACCACATTCCGGAGCTTTAAACTTATATTCAGTAGCTACTCATGTCACAACTATAATTATCTGATCATGCATTTATGTATGAAATGCATCACATTCATGTTCAATCATTCATTGTTTCAAACATTCCCATTCGCAATCCCATTCAAACATATTTATAGTCTCATTTTCATTTATCATCGGACCTTAGTCTGGCATTAAACAAACATATTAAGAAACATTTATTTCACAAAATTCACATTCAAGGAACACTTCAATACCACAATCATAAATCAGAATCTTCGAACCTTCATGTCCGCATTCAGTACAAACAATCCACATTCAGAAAATAATATATAATAGAAAATATTAAGTGAGACCGTCTAGGTTACTCACAGGACACTCCAAATAGCTATTGCCTTGAAGTCCTGGCAATGTTTGGATGGTGGTGCTCAATGCGCTCCTCTATATCATACAATACATACACATATCACTATTTTACACAATGATACACGTACTCATTTATACATATATATGTATACAGAATACGTACAATGCATATTTATGACAATCATAGGTTCCTTATCATGATTCTTGTCACAATATTCATTCATATATCAATACTCAATTGGTCAATCCAGATTTGTCTAAAACATACTTTCAGGTTCACTTTGCAAGATTATTCTCATCAAGAAAGTGAAGTAATTTGATAATACTTCCTTCTATAAAATTGTTCTCCCATGTCTTAAGTTTCTAATGATAAGAAGATCATGCAATTTTATTCAGTATTCCAAAAGTTATACTTAATATACTACAGACTGAGTACATTTGAAATTTTGGCTAGTGCATGATCATGTACCCAAAGTTGTACAACTCATATCTCTCAATTACAATATCCAAAAATTTACAAACTTTATTCCAATTGAAAGATAAGAGCATAGGCTACAAATTTTGTGAAGACAACTTTATCTGATTAGACCTACATCAATACAGTTTATTTGATAACAACATGACATGATTTCTATCACAGGTAGTGCTACAACCTAAGCCAAAACTCAATTTCAAGCTAAATTTGAAGACCCTTAAGGACAGAATTAAAATCCAAATTTTTCTTATAAATTTGTATCCAAATGTATCTAGTTCAATTTAAATCAAGAATCATCTCATTTGGAAATTGACAAATAAAAATATTGTCAAAATACCGAAGCATGATTAGTGAAATCATTCCAGTTTAACAATATTCCAACACACTTACCATTTTCATCCTAATTTTATCACCCAATCTTTTCCGAATGGATTCAGATGTTCATAAATTTTGGTGGAGATGAATAAAAATGTGTTATGAGTTTCTTGGTTCAAATCTCATGTCATTTGGATGTCAGGAGAAGAAGTTATAAGAAAAAGAACAAAGGATGTTCAGAGAAAACACTACAGCTTATATTCCAACAATTCTTCTTCACCAATATCACATTCATTTCAATCCAATTTAAACATTATTCTTACGTTAATAAACATACCATAAAGATCAGGTTTGCTACCTACTTTTTAAGCTTCCAATTTCAGCTCGTAACTTCAGATTAAACCAAGTATCCAATCATGTAAGATTAATCACAAACTCTAGGTGAAAACAGATTGTGGATAGCAATATGAAGACCACTTTGAGCTGGTTCTTAACTATTTTATGAAGGATAGATGTCTAGCTTTGATGTAGTAATTACGCAAGGATTAGATAAAAATGCAGAGAAGAAAGCTTGGAGTGAGTTTCGGTGGAAAACAAGGAAGGAGGTGTAGAAAGATCCAACAGAAAATTTGCCACCTAAACATAATGCAATGTAAGATGTCTTCATCCTTCATTGACATATGTCATTTGGCATATCTTGCATTTGTCCACAAAATATCCTAACATTTATCTCTTAGCTATTGGTCCACATGTCACACATTAATTGGTCCACTTGTAACTTTATAATTGGTCCACTTGTTAATTAATTAAAATCCAACTGTCACTCATTTTACTATGCCAAATGTCACACAATTTTAGACTTTGTCATGCTAATTTTCCATGTCTCAATTAATCTTATAACTTAGTATTTTTCCAAGACTAAATTTGGATATTAAATTATCAATCTCCCAATTATGATAATTAATTCCAAGTTTCTATTGATAATCCATCAATTCTTGTCATTAGTTAACCAAAGTACAAGGCATTGGAAAAACATATTCTTATCTCATAGTACCTTCAATTCCATACTCCGGAATATGTTCACTGAATGTCATTTGTCTAACTAACAATTAATGTATATATGCTCATATTATGCATTTGAACACAATTATAAAATCATGTCATGGATGTACCAATTTTGATCTACATCCTAGCACTCATATAACTCATTAATCTAACTCTTTAAATCTGTCAATCATTTGAGAGATGGGATGCTACAATTCTCCCCTTCTTTAAGACATTTCATCCTCGAAATGCTTAACTAACGGATACAACCTATAGGGTAATGTTGTCTCATATTTTTTTCAATCTAAAAAATAACTTTGTTTCTCAAATGATCTTCTCCTATCATTCGATTTCCTCATGTTTCTTATCGACTTATCCAGATGTTTGACCATTATTACTGCCTTTTCCATACATTTAACTCTTTTGCAATCTTAACTTCCTGCGTAACACATTTATCAAATCTAACTTGTATCTTCTGAACATAATAGCATAGATTATAGTGTGGACCTAGGTTCTTCTCTCAATAGCAATAACATTATCTTAAATTCATAAATCTAATAATGTAGTTGGATACTTTACAACAGATAAAACACACTCTATCATATGTTCATTTTTCTTATGCCTAAGTTTCATATCTATCTGACTGTATTATTCATTTCTGATTCGTTTAATATTCATTCATTCCTAGTTGTGTAACTTTTGGTCTACTTATTACAATTCGGTGAAAGTCTTCATCAAAAGAAGATTTCTCGTCGCAATCATCTATACTGTTCACAAAATCCTTATCAATCAACTATTTTCATCTTTACTTTTCAACCACATTACCACAACAAAATCAATTACTATCATATCTCGCACGACCAGGATGTTCTTTATCTTAAAAACTCAATGAAGCAGTAGGCATGTCCATATACTTTTATACTTTAGTACATACCATCAAGATTATTACATCTTATCTAGAGATTTAGTTTCAAGAAATCACCAATTTTTTTAATCTTAAGCTAATGATACTTTGATCTTAGTTGATTCTGGATAACATTCAAGGAGTATATGACCATACAAAGCTACTTCTTCGATCACATAATTCCATGCTTCCACTGCACTACTCAGTCTTCTTAGAATTTTAACTATAGAATCCATAACTTAAAAGCATTCACTCTATCATAAATCACTCCTTATACCATATCTAAGTATATAACACAGATGTGCTTAGTAACCACATTTGCTAAGGCAATCACATTATCATATATGCATTGACAAATAACTGATTAACTTAATCTTAAAGACTTCTACACATATATCACTATCATTTATTTCACCTTTCATAAGTATGCTCCCTTTTTCATTTAACACTCTGAGTTATGTTATCATCATGAACTTCTGATCTCAATCCACTAATTTAATCATAAACTCAGTTCCATGTTCAACCTCTCAAGGTTATAATACATTTTGATTTCTTCCAATCTTGCTTATTCATTTTCAATCTTGTCATTTATATTTGTATTTCTTTTTTTTCTCCTCAGTCAATTCACAAAACTATTTTCACATGTATATATATACTAATTGAAAGTATATAACCACAAATACAAATGTATTAAGTCTTTTTTTTGACAATCAAACCATGTAGCATCTCTTATTTCAGAATATCCACAAACTTTCATTTTTTCCATTCTGACAAATCATCATTCTTCTCATTCTTCCTAATGGTTCAAAATCTCTTTCAATTAGTATATATATACATTTTGATTTCTTCCAATCTTGCTTATTCCCTTTCAATCTTGTCATTTATATTTGTATCTCTCTTTTTTCCTCAGTCAATCCACAAAACTAATTTCACATGTATATATATACTAATTGAATGTATATAACCACAAATACAAATGCACTAAGTCTTTTTCTGACAATCAAACCATGTAGCATCTCTTATTTCAAAATATCCTCAAACTTTCATTTTCTTCCATTATGACAAATCATCATTCTTCTCATTATTCCTAATGGTTCAAAATCTTAACAAATTTTCAAGCATGTGACTTATGTAAATGCATCTCAAATTAGGGATCAGTTGCCAATGGATGTTATGATATATTTGATATCCATGTATCTTAACAAATATTTTGAAAAATTGCCCATATAAGAGACTAAATCTGAGCTCTTATACCAAAATGTAATGCACCACTCTCATAGGGCATAGTTTCGAACATATCAACGATATTCAAGAACATGCTCTATGAGGATGGACGTTAGAATAGACAAATCAAATCATTGCAAAAAATAATTTCTCAAACACAAACACATATTTAGTAGTTAGTAAATATTAGGCCCATTTCGTTATCATTCATATTCAATCATAAATGTCATTACACTGTACCATTCACAGGTACATTACTCAATTGTTACGAAATACAATGTTTAATACAAAATGATTCAATATGTTTATTAAATGTCATTTGTCTAACTCACAATTGATGTGTATATGCTCATATTATGTGTTTGAACACAATTATAAAATCATGTCATAGATGTACCAATTTTTGGTCTACATCCTAACACTCATATAACTCATTAATCTAACTCTTTAAAACTCTTGATCATTTGAGAGACAGGGTGCTATAGTGTTTCCACATGGTGCAATTGAATTTGAAAGCTTACAGACAAACAAGAAATTCAAAGTCAATGGTCATCGACTAAAACCCTTCTATGAAGGATTCCAAGTGGAGGATGTGGAAGTGATAGGGTTGGAAAACCCTCATTATGATGACCTAGCAATGTGGAGTCGAGAAAATGGCAATAAACAAAGGCACTACTTGGGAGGCAACCCAAGGGAAGTTGATTTCTGTCTCTTTACATTTTCGCAGTTGCTATTATCCTTAAATGCCCCATTTCTTGCATTTGATGTTACATTGGGTACAATGTAAGTTTTAAGTGTGGGGGTGGAAATCTTAGTTTAATATTAGCTTTTATGCATGTTTTGAGCTTAATTGTTACTTATGTGACTTCTTTGGCATTTTTTAAAATCAAACGAACAAGATCAAAAATTTTTCTATTGATTTTAAGATTATTTAGTCATAATTGGAGTGTGAATTGACTAGAAAAATCCATGGTAACCTTAGCATGTATTTTTGCTCTTGTGATTGGTTAATGTGAATTATTCTTTAGAAGAGCGGTGACTAGTGGTAGACAAAAAACCAGTAAGATTTTGAGCCATATTAGACTGACACATTCATATCAATCTCACTGACGGTGACTAGTGGTAGACAAAAAACCAGTAAGATTTTGAGCCATATTAGACTGACACATTTATATCAACCTCACTGACTTTGTTTTGTGTGACCTTCATGACATATACATCTTTACTTTGCATTAATTTGCTATTCGAGACCATATTTTTATCACAAATAATTATGCATTCTTTGTTGATTACGAGCTATATTAGCCAAATAGCCTACCTTGTTAAACCCCTTTGAGCTTTATTAGCTATTTCTTTTTTATAAAACACATTATATGCTCTTAACCAAATGCCCTACTAAGGGAATCATCTAAAGCATCATTTAGTTTTAAACTTCAATCCTTTCAACAATGATTCACAGTCTTTTCCAAAATGGAATTAACCTCTATATTTAATACTTATGCTTGTCCATTTGTTTGTGGATGGTAGGCAATGGCTACACGATAATGCACTCCATACTTTTTGAATAGCACTGCCATGACTCTATTGTACAAATTGACTTATGATCACCAATAATGGCATATAGAATTCCAAATGTATTAAAAATGTTAGTCTTTATAAACCCTATAATAGCTACAGAATCATCAGTTTTGGTGGCTTTTGCTGCCACCCTATTGGAAACGTAATCAACAACCAAAAGTATATAAGAAATCCACAAGATGAAGGAAAGGGCCCCATAAAATTAATACCTTATACATCAAATATCTCAACTATAAGAATTGGGGCTTGAGGCATTTCATTTCGATAAGATAAGATACCCATCTTTTGACATCTGTCATAACTTTTACATAGCACATAAGCATCTTTAAATAAAGTCTCCTAATATAATCAACTATCTAAAACGTTCCTAACAGTTCTTTTGGGACCAAATTGACCACCACGTGCATATTTATGACAAAAATCTAAGACAAAATGTTGTTCATTTTTTGGCACGCAATGCCTTATAATTTGCTCATAGTAGAACTTCCATAAGTACGGTTCACCTCAAACATAATATTTTGCCTTATTTCTTATCTTTTCCTTCCTAGACTTACTAATGTAATGATATGTGTTTAAATGTTGATTCATTTGATATACTACACTTAGTGATTAATGCTTTAGAAATGCTTAGGATACTCATTTTATCTCATATTTGATCTTAGGTACTTTTTGGATGTAATGAAGCTAAAGTGACCCCAAAGTATGTCATGGAAGTCATCTTTTCAATTTCCATATTCTATTGATTCATGGAGCATGAAGAAGAAGAGGATTGAAAGAAGAAGAGGCATGAGAGAATGTCAAATGAAGAACCAAA
The DNA here is from genome assembly GCA_025629785.1 of Erythroxylum oxycarpum. Classification (NCBI taxonomy): domain Eukaryota; kingdom Viridiplantae; phylum Streptophyta; class Magnoliopsida; order Malpighiales; family Erythroxylaceae; genus Erythroxylum; species Erythroxylum oxycarpum. Next base: position 18,507,071 of record JAOTAZ010000218.1, read on the forward strand.
AAAAGGAGAAGTCTCATGGCCAAACTTTGGATTGCATGGGCGCGAAAAATCTCTCATGCCAATGCAACATCTCTCACAGCCGTGAGACATCTCTTACAGCTAGTGAGAGGGCCATGCATGATCGTGAGAGGCTTGTATGGCCATGAAAGGCTTGCACAATCGTGCAATGATGTTGCACAACCTTAAATTCTAAACACCATGAGAATTAACTTGAGAAAGCTAGGTGTCCTTAATGGCCAGGTGTCACTCGGTTTAAACCTAAAGTTTACTACTTAAGGAAAACGGAGTGACAATAGAAAGGACATTGGAGGATAGACCTAGCAGAAAACACTCTTCTCCTATTTTCTGTTATTCTTCATTCTTCATCATCGACAGTGGCAATAGAGAGGATGGTCGATGATGAGAGCTTGAAGAAGGAAATGGAAGGCTAAATTTCCTAACACCGGTTCAGAGGTGCAATAGAGGCCGAGGAGCACATTAAACAGATTATTGATGTGTATCATTTTCTTGACCTCTTTTTGGATTGTTTATGTTATCTTGTATAGATTGATTGAGTATTGTATGGGAATGATTTTAATGATCTATTGAATCGTTTTCATGAAACCTATAGCTAGAACCTGAATGTGATACATAATAGTAGTGTTGAAGGTCGCATGTGACAACTAATGGTATTAAATAGTTAGAGATTATGTAACATAAGATAAATAATCCCAGATTATGTGATTATCACTTAGATTGTTATTTTGTCTCACTTATAATGCGGCTGTCCGGATAAACTTAGAGAGATTGTTTTAGGTTTCCTAATAGTTAGGGTTAATTAATGAGCTCTTTTTAGTTAACTATGATCTAAGGAAAAACTGAAATTAACAGAGCTTATTATTAGTTCATGATCAATAGTCTTAAGAGATGTGTAAAGATGATAATTCAATGACATCTGTGAACTTGTGCTTAGGCCGAGATTAAACTAAAGAATCTGATTTCAACTCATTCATCAACTTTATCACTTTGCTGCTATTTAATTTGATTTGCTTTTATATATTCAAATTTTCTTTGTCTTCTAATTTGCTTCAAACTAAAAGCCCCTATTTTGCTTATAAAAATAATTTAGGAAAGTAATTGGAATTAATCTACATGGGATTTGAAGTAAATCACAAATTAGTACAATGATAATCAACACACAAGAAGGGGGTTGAATTGTGTATACTTTTTCTCGTTTTACCCTCTTCCTTAAAAATTGCTTAATTCAGAACACAAGTAAGTA
>JAOTAZ010000218.1:18516033-18526154 GCA_025629785.1 Erythroxylum oxycarpum
TGAATTTGTTATATTTAGTATTAAGAAGAATTATTGAAGGTATATTAGGTAGTATGTATTTATTAGGTTACGTTCCATCCTAAACTCTCCAAAATTGGAGGTTTCTTATTTTCATTGTTTATGATGGAATGTAACGTAACATGAAACCCTCCGCTTTCATCATATTCCATTATGAAACCTTTAATTAAAAGATGGAACTATGTGATGTTCCATCCCTTTCCATCCCTAACCATCAAACCAACCAGAGCTAACCCTCCAAAGAGTAAAAAAGCGATCAGGAGCTCTTTATAAACATATAAGTGATGTCTTTAATATTTTCTTACATTGTTGTGCATTCCTTTCTCGAAAGACAATTGCGGGGATGGGAAGGGGTCCCTCTACACTTTTAGCAAAGAAAAAGAAAAAGAAAGTAAACAAGTGACAAATGAGAAAGAAAAGAAAAAGAAAAAGGATGACTGAAAACTTTTACCTGAAAGCAACTACAGAGCTTTCTTTCTATGTGTTATGCATGCATTACCAAAGGGGGGAGGGGAGAGGAGAGGAGAGGAGAGGAGGGAGGGCCATGAGATTCTGTTTTTCTTTTGCCATATATCTCAATCACAACCGCAGCTTGCAAATCACCTTTTATGATTTCCGCATTTCACGCTCATTTATGAAAGAACCAGTCTACTCCATATCACCTATACTTGCCACTGACTTTGACCTTTTAAGAATAGCCAAAGAGCAATGTCCACGTCAGCAACCTCACAGTTTGAAGAATGTTCCGATGGGGAAGGGTGGACCCGGAGTGTCTCACCCTTTTCGGCCCGAGTTGATGAGTCGGACCACAAACACCGTCGTCACGCACAAACTCTGAAATTCCACTCCCCATCATGCCTCTCTTTCGCACTCCTTAAGTACTCTTATCTTTCCCTTTTGCATCGCACCATTTCTTCATGGACGGCACTCCGGATTCTGTCCCAGAACCGGTTCCGGGTACTCCGGGAATCCGGGAAATGAGACCCGAAATAGGGTCTGAAGATTTTGGATCTGTCGCCCAACAGAATGCTTCTAACATGGGGACAAGTAAGGTGAGTTTGAAAGCGGAAATCGACACGTCTCCGCCGTTCGGGTCGGTTAAAGAGGCTGTGACCCGGTTCGGTGGTAGCGGACCGCGGATGCCGTACTACTACAGGCTTGGAGAGAATTGTGTAACTTCTTTTTTCTTTTTTATTTTTTGCTGAATCAGTGTTGGTATTGAAGGCAACCCAACGCCTGAATGTTGGACATAAGTTCGTACGTTTTTTCTTGGTAAATTCTGATGAACTGTTGAGTCTTTGACTATTTAAACATTTATCTGGGTGTAAACATAATCCTATATATATGTATTTATTATTTATGTATGTATAGATTAGATTGAACGGTTGGTTTTCTGATTTCAACCAGGTGGCAGTGTTGGAAAATGTAATGAATTATCTGCAGGAGTTACGCTTTCTAAAGCTTAAACGTTCTTTGCCCATAAAGTGTCATCTTTGCAGAACCTAGTTACCGTAACTTGGATCTTTGATCCCGGTTGTGGCTCAAAAAGTTTTTGGATTTACGTGCATGTATGAATGTGGTATTTGCTTTCCTGTCTATCTTCCCTGTTATGATACATGTCGATTACCTATACGGAGCAGGGCCTAGAACGCTTCGATATAAAGAAAGTGGAGGAGCAAGCTGCAGAATTGGAGAAGGACATCATTGTTAAAGAATTGGAAACGCTGGATGTTCTTGAGGAACTTGGAACAACCAAGAAAATCGTCGAGGAGTTGAAGTTGCAACTACAGAAAGATGCTTTCAAATGCGTGGCTATACCATCTGACCAGATGTCAAGTCCTGCAATCAAAGAAATGAACAATGGAAACCCTCGAGAGCAGAGAATGGGATCTTTAAACCCCTGCCCCACATCATCTCCTGACTTGATCTTAATGGAATTGAAGCAGGCAAAATGGAACCTCGGTAAAACTGTTAACAATCTTGGCGTGATTCAAACTTCCGTTGGGTCTTTGAATAAGAAAATGAAGAAAGAGAAATCATTTCTAGCAAAAACCCGCGAGAGGCTAACATCGAAATTTGCAGGAGTGTTGTCTCTGGAGGATGAGCTAAAGCAAGCTAGAGTGAAACCAATTATTGCTGATACTATGCAGTCCGAGAACAAGGCAGATCAGTTAAGGAGAGTGGCTGAAGTGGAGAAAAAGGAAATTTCCCAGACAGTGTCTGCTAATAATAACCAGAGCAAGGCCAATCTGAGAAATGCTGAATTGAGGTTGCTTGCAGCCCAAAAGATGGAGGAGGCAGCAAGAGCAGCTGAAGCTGTTGCCCTTGCTGAAATCAGTGCTCTCTCTAGCTATGAGAGATCATCAGGATATATCCTGCCGCATCCTGAGAAGCTAGCCCCTTTTGAAGAACGATCACCTTTAACCCCAAATGCTCAGAAACCTGAGGTGCTTTCCAAAAAGAAAGCAGAAATTTTGAAACTTCGAAAGCGTGAAGCTAGTTTCACTAAAATGTCTATTCTAAAGAAGTTAAGAGAAGCTGCAGAAGAAGTGAAACAAAGTAAGGAAGCATTAGAAGCAGCTCTGTACAAAGTTGAAATGGCTAACATAAAGCAATTTGCAGCTGAAGAGGCTCTCATGAAATGGCTGCCGAATGATGATCAAGATGGACAACCCACATATTACGACACAACGCTTGGTAATTTCCATTTTCATCAACCTGATCATCACCAAAGATGTGCACCAAATGCAATGCAGAATCCCAGTCCAGTTGTTGATGATTCAAAGCCTGTTTTGAGATCAACAGTGTCAATGCGGGATGTGCTAAGCAGGAAGCCGGTTTTGCCTCGTGAAGAATATGCTGCAACAAGGCCAATGGAAGGCCGCACAGATAGGCAAAAGGTGGCATTGAATCAAATGCTTCATGAACTACAAGATGATTTGACATTTCATCCAAGGCCAGAGAAAGATGTTGGTGAGCAGAAGCAATTCTTGACACAAAGAAGAAAATTTGGATTCATTCACATATCTTTGCCTATGACAAGACCAAGCAAGAAAAAGACACAAAGTTCCAACAATGCCATGCATTAGATAGATATGTACGGGTGATTGATTTCTGGTGGTGGCGGCGCAAGTTTTCGTGTGATGGTTGCATCGCAGCTTGCCTTCGTTGTTTCTGGGGCTTTCACTGTACAAATTTGCTGTGTGTTATTGTTCTTGCGTATCCCAAGTGTGTGTCCATTGATTTGGTTTGGTGATCCTTTTTCATTTATCAGGTTACTGCTAATTATATTAATTATATGCCAGGAAAGCGTCAAAATCAAGTTTGCTATGTTTGCCACGTAATTAGTGTATGGATTTGCTGCTTCAAAATGTTCCCTCATAATCACTTGACGCCATGAACATTAGGAACTTCCTCTTGAGGCATATGACACCTAACTATAATGGATTTGGTGAATCATCTAATCTGTAATTGATGCCAATTTTTCTACAATCTAACCTTCTAATTTATACATTTAGCTCTTTTACATATCTCTCGTTTTAGGCCTTTTGACTTATTTACACTTTGTCTCCAAATGTTTTTCTGATGTATTTGTTTTAATGTAAGCAGTTCTATGAAGATTATCAATATAAGTACATTTTTTACAGCTTCGACATATTTCAGCCAAAACTTGTTGAGAACTTCGACGCCTGGAAGAAGCACATTCTCTCTTTTATGACTCGTTGGAAGGAAACAACTTACTTTATTATTTGGTTGAGTTTTGGCATCTCTAGTCTCTACTTAGAATTCTCATATTCCACTAAGAACAAAAATTAAGAATAGTTTTGTATATAGAAATGAATTTATAACTTAAGACTGTAATATTTTAAGTAAAAATATAAATTTCTAATATATATTAATAGTTTTTATACACTACAATAATTATCACTTTAGAAAGTAAGATATCCAAGTATCTAAATGAATACCTTTTTAATTTTTCCCACTTCTTGCTTCTAACTTGCATAATATCACCATCTTATATAATTAATTACGATTTTAATAAACTTATAGTTAAGCGAATCGAATTTGATTCGGTTAAAGACAATAAAGTAACCTGATAAAAGATCTGATTTAATAGGCTGAAGTTTAAAATAGACCTTAATCAATATGGGTTGGACATGCATTAGGCCTATAATAGGGAGGCCCAATATGGTTACTATATATAGTTGCTAAGGTCTTTTGTTGTCTGCTTAAGTAAGTTCGAGAAAGTTCATATTCTCTGACTCGTTAAGAGGTTCACACATTAAAAAAGATACATAAAGACATTAAAGACATCCGGTTGATCAACTTTGGTAAAGATCATCTAGAAAATACGAAAGTTTCTGCGTCGGAAAGCTCATTCAAAAATATGGAAAGCAAATCAGGTATTTTATGCAATTTTTTTTGTTTATTCACTTTCATGTTTGATCCAAGGTGCATAACTAAGGATTATGTTATGCATTACATATGATATCAGAGTGGTTATGTGATTGTGTGAATTTAAACAAATTTTTTTAAGATATACCTTCGTTCCTTGAGTCCTACTAACAAGAGTCTTGGCTGTTGGTAATTTTCCGAATATTAGACAATACTTAATTATGATTTTAATCAATTTACAGTTAAGCGAATTAAATTTGATTCGGTTAAAGATAATAAAGAAGCCCGATAAAGGATATGATTTAAAGGGCTAAAATTGGACCTCAATTAGTGTAAGTCGGGCATACATTGGGCCTATGATGGGGAGGTCTAATACGGTTACTATATATAATTGCTATAGTCTATTGTTGTCTGTTTAAGTATGCTCGAGAAAGTTCAAATTCTCTAACTCGTTAAGAGATTCATGCATTAAGAAAGACACAGAAAGATGTTAAAGACATTTGGTTGATCAACTTTCGTACAAGTCGGATGAAGGTTTCTGCATCGGGAAGCTCGTTCAAAGATATGGAAAGCAAATTAGGTATTTTCTGCATTTTTTTGTTTATTCACTTACACGTTTTATTCTAGGCAAGTAATTTATGCTTTATTACGCATTATATATGGTATCAGAGTGGTTATATGAATGTGTGAATTTAAACAAAATTTTCCAGATTTTCTCCATAAGGTAATCAGAGAAATCAATTTGTTTTTGCATTTTAAATTGCTTATTGTTGCATGAGTTAATGTTGAATGAGCTTGACATTGAAAAGCGGGTTGAAAACAAGTTTCGTGGGATGAAAATATCACCTGAAAGTAGCCAAATTTTTTCTTTTTTGACGATTATAGAGTGAGAAAGTGGGAGAACGTCGGGCACGTGTGGCACACGTGCCTTCAACTACTCAAAACTTTTAGAGATGGTGGATGTCTGGTGCGTGTGCCATGCGTGCTAAATAGTTGGCAGACACCTGGCGCACGGGGGTGAGGACGAGTGTCAGGCGCATGTGAGACATGTGCTAAAGGCGATGTGCGGCTTTGTGCATACAACGTGCATCACACACTGCTCCGACCATGTGCAGTGTTGATATCAGGCTTATAGTACAAAAAACTCAAAAATTTTAGAATTCAAAAAGATGATCCCTCGAGTTATTTTGGGTCAGTTTGGCGGTCCAATTAATTTATAAAGTGAGTTTTTAAATTTTTTTAGATTTATTACATTGGTAATAAATAAGATTTAACTTTAGAAAATTGAATAAAGGTTATTAAAGTTATTTTTAAGTGAAATTTCATAATTCAGACTTGAAATAAAAGAGGTACATATGATTTTTGGTATCTCATATGGTATATTTATTGTTTGGTATTGCATGATTATCACTCTGACTGAAATTTTTCTTGTGATGAATTCTTAAATAAAGTTAACTAATAATATTTTCAGCACTGATATGTGATAGTGTATATGTGCATAAATATTTTGCATTTATTGATGATACATTGTCACATGTTATATGCCCATACAAATTTTGAGAATGACTTAAAAGTGTATCCTTTGTATTTATAGATCCCTCTAAGTACTAATGAGAATGTAATTATCATAGTGGCTTTTTAAGTTAGTATTTGAATTGTTCTGCTTACATGTTTAAAGATGTCTCTGGCCTTATGTTTGGTTATTTTGCCTAAAGATGTTAGACATAGATGAGATTTTGAGATGTGCATGAAGACATAAGGTGAAAGAAGTCATTGCTTGAGTGATCTGTTCACCTATAGATGGTGGAGTCATGAGAGTCAATGGTGTACTATGATCACTTTCGTATGGAGGTCTTGTCTGCATATATTATATATTCAGCCCATAGTTGTTTCATGATATGTGTGATAAGATTCTCGGTACAGATACTATTTGTGGCTTTGAGTATCACTGTTATTATACATTTATGCTAATCATTACATTGTCAATTTTATAGTTACCTTTTCTATAAATAAACAACATCACTATTGAAACCCTAACTAGTTTCAACTTTAAGAAATGGAAACAAGATGTAGAATTTGCTTTAGAGATAACAGACATTAACATGGTCATGGTCAAAGATAGATTATCTATACCATCACCTGCTAGCTCAGAGGTTGAAAAGATAGCATACGTAGCTTGAGAAAGGTTAAGTAGGATGTGTTATTTGACCATAAAGAGATCAATCCCGTGACATTTTCTCAGTGGAGTTCCAGAAACAACTATAATAAGGGATTTCTTGAACAATGTATCCCCAAAAATACAGGGCATCTTCTAATGTTGAAATTGGTACTTTAATGAAGGAATTATTCTCCATAAGGTATACAGGAGAAGGGGGAGTGAGTGTTGGGACCCGATCTCGGGACCGGACCCCAACCGGAAAAACGAAAAAATGAAAAACGAACGAATCGGAAAACAACGAATCAAAACGAACGGATCGGAAAGATCGGATAACCAAATAGCGAAATCAAAAACATAATTGAAATCCGATTAAACTCATCGGATTCAAAAGCGAAGAACGACGAATTGAATCGGATTAATCATATACTCGGATAACAAATTGCGGAAGCAACAACATGATCGAAATCGAAGAATTGGTTTACCAAACAAACGGAAGCAAATTGCTTAACGAGTTGAACATATGTTCGACATCCGAGAACAATATGTCGCGAGTTGCGTTGGAAACCCTAGACTAAGCCAAACCGAAATCCGATAATTTTTTTTCATTCTTTTCTTTCTCAGATTATTCGATTCCTTTTCCTCTTTATTCAAATCTTATTCAAAATCCCTTTTGGAAATTCATCCATTTTAATCTCAAATTCCTTTGCCAAAATTTTTCATAACCTCAATTTACTTGATTTCTCGAAATCAAGTATATCTTAATCTCATATTCAACTCTAAAGGTTCTGATACACTCATACAAATCCCAAAATACATCTATTTACCAAAACTTATTTGCCCGTTAACAAAAATCAGGCAGTATAACGGTTGTATTTGTAATAACCCAAAAATCTGCAAATAGCAAAACACACTTTTAATATTCCAAAACAAAACACCAATTCCTCGGACCTCCTGTCCGGAATCCCAGCATACAAAAAAAACAATCCTACACCTAAACACTTCAATATTCTCAATCATAATCAGAAACATCCATCCATACTCAAAATCAAAGTTTATTCATATACAATCCCATTCATATACAATTCCATTTATATTTCATAATCATACAAAAATTTATAACTCAAAACCATACATAAATGCATAATTCATATACATCTCCATACTTCAATGTCATACTTCAGTAATTAACAAAAGTGGCATTTTCAAGCCACGGTACAAAACCAAATAACCAAATCCAAAATAACCATATGACAAAAACAATGCGAAACTGATGTCTTAACCATCTTCCATTTGATCTCCTGCTCGAAATCCTGGAGATGGGGATGAAAGGGGGTGAGCTAGACAACTCGTAGATAACATATTTATAATTGAAAAATAAACAAAATCCATTTCTCAAAAAATTTGTCATTTAGCAAAATTTTCAAAAACTTATTTCTTAAACCTTTCCACTTTTCAAATCGTTTATACTGAAATTTTCAATCTTTTCACAATTTCAAACCTCAAATTTTCATTCCTCGAAAATTCCAAAAACTTTTTAAAATTCATAAATATAATCGAAACATGAATGCAAGCACATATAAATGCATCACATCATAAATAAATCAAAAATCACATAATAGGTCAGGATGGTTTGGTTTGGTCCAAACAGAACGTACTGCACAGTCCCGCATAGTAGTCCTGTGCAGCCGTGAACTTATGGGAGTCCGAAATCGAAACTCCATTGCCAGTAGCGGGCAGGCGGGAGAAGCCTTTAAAAATGAGACCAGTGCACTGACTCTATCTTATGGGACCTAACCAAATCCACATAACATATTTCACACATAAAAATCAAATTGCCCGAAGGCACATTTTGAAAACTTAATTTTCATATCATGTCATATCAAACAAATTTCATTTTCCCTAAATTTTAAAATTCACATAACAATAAAATTCATATTACAAATTGTCAATCATAATTCACACAAATTCATATAGCAAATGCACAATCATTTAACAACAAGGAATGCCACAATTTTCATAATTTCTCAATTCTTTCATAATTAATGAATTTCGGAAATTTTATCAATTTATCAAACTCATTTTTTTAAAACAATAAATTTAATCCTTCAGAAATCATAATTAGCAATTTCTTAAATCATTACAAAATCGACGAAATAATCATTCGAAAATTAATAATAATTCAATTTTTGCTTTCTTTATTTTTCAAAAATTCATATATAGCTTATAAATAAAAAATAAACATGCTACCCACCTCAAATCTATGCTAGTACTTGTCCATAGGTTCAATTTTCCAAAGCTCTTCTTCTTTCCTCAAATTTAAAATTCCCTAAGCCATAATCATCCAAATTCAACATCATAATGAGCATAATCCTCTCAATTAACTATAGGAAACCTAAAACCATGATTTTTCCAAGCTATATAAAGCAATAATTGCTTAAATCCCTAAATCACAAAAATTGACATAAACCCTAACTCACAATAATCCAAAATTGAATCAATTAAACCATGCTATCTCCAAAATTGAGCTTAGGAAACATAATCCCATACCATTTCCAAGCTATCTAAACCAAGAACTAATCAAAAACTCAAAACTCAAAACTTTCTCTTACCTCTTTCCTCCTCCATTTTCGGCCATGTTCAAGCTCCATAAGAGACTTTCATCTTCTTCCTCATCTTTCCTCTTGAAAAGCATCAAAACCCCCTTGGAAACTCATCAAAATCGAAAAATCTCATGCTTGTCTTCTTCTTTCTTCTTTCTCCCCTCCACCGAACAAGCTTCATTCTTCTCCTTCTCTCGTTGTTTTCTTCTTTTCTCTCCAAGTGTCTTGCTTTTCTCTAAACAAACGACAACCCCTCTTGTTTTATTGCCATGTCATTAAATGATAGCAAAAAGATCAAAAAGCCCCTCCATCTTAGCCTTCTAACTAACCTCTTTAAGTAGACTTCCCAATATGCCCCTAACATTCATTTTACTTCATGCTACTTTAGGACAATTTTCTATTCATCAATTTGAAGGAATTTGCCAAAACTTCCTTCTTTAGAAATATTCCTCTATGTCTTAATTTCATAATGCCATAAAAATTATTTAATTTGGTGCACTACACCATGAGTTATAGTCCAAACATCTCGGACTGTCATTGTGCGAACACATTTTCCAGTACTTTACTTCCATCCGAAAATTGAGATTCTTAGAGGCTGAATTACAATTAACTTTCTTCATACTAATTGTAGCCCTATTTCTCTAGTTTAATCCAAATCAATAATCATCTCATTTGGATAACTAGAACAAAAATATGGCCAAAATACTTTCTGATTTTTCTACTCCAATATTGCACACTAAACCTGACTTTAATTCAAAAATTGAAAGTCTTAGGGGCTAAATTAAAATTCACTTCCTTCATATGATTTGTATCCCCCAAGTCTCAATTTTATTTTGCCTCAATAATAAATTCAATCGGATCTCCACAGATCAAGGATTTCTCAAAATACTGAACCATGTTCAGAAACTTTTCAACTCAATTTGATTAAATAAATCTCTTTCAATTTAATC
>JAOTAZ010000218.1:18562102-18572240 GCA_025629785.1 Erythroxylum oxycarpum
TAACAATGTTGCAATTGACAATTGAGTTTCTAAACATATTTTTATTTTTAGTTTTTTACTACAAATCTCAACTAAATAGATTTTTGTTTTCGATTTTATATTACAAATCTCAATTAAACAGAGTTTTGTTTCTTAATAAAAAACAAAAACTAAAACCCACAAAAGAAAAACAAAAGTAGAATCAAACGATCCCTTAAATAAAAGTTTCTTACCAATATCTGAGGAACAGTAATTATAAATTAATTGGAAAGCATTAAAATTAGGAAAAAGATCTATCCCAAACTTATGTCAACACATAATATTTACACGACAGTCTTACCTACTACAAAAAAAGTCTTTCAAATTAACATTGAATTCATATTTCACGAAGAGATAAATATGAATTGTAATTATGATTTTAAATAAAATATTTATATAAAAATAAGAAAAGAACACATACAAAACTCTTATAAATCTTTTGCATTTTCGCTTTCCAAAAATCAGATAAATAAAAATTATTAGATGACAATCATAAAAAATATTTGTAAATATCAAATTCACTTGAATTTCTTTGAGATATTATAATTCATATCCAAACCATCAAAAACTCAATTGATGACTTATTTTTAAAACAGAAACCTATTAATTTTGGGCTGAATTCGTTGGGTGACGTCCACATTAGAATACTTACTTAACATTGTTAGTAAAAGTTAATTTGTAAAGTGAAAATGTAAATGAAACTTTGAGGATAGAGAATTAAGGGCCACTTTTACAGCATCACAAAGACTCCTAGCAGACAACTATGTCTATTATTTTTCATTGTAAACCAATCACAGCCTCAGAGGCAAAGCTACTCAAGTCAAAGTTCAATCATGCATAGCCCTCTTCATCTAGAGAAGAGCTTGGTGAAAAAGTTGCCAGAATTGGGCTTCTCCAGACAAGCCACATGGACGTATCTCCCCAGCTTGTCCACTTGTCTTGCTTCTCCTCTCGTGTCTTTCTTGCACACCGTGCATGTTTTGTCCACCCACCCTTCTTCAACGTATTGCCCTTCCACTATTTTCAGATGCACCACAAATTAGCTAATAGTTCCATATGAATTTAGCTTAAAAACTCTTACGGTTGCTGTATGTTTTGAAATAATATTAATGGAAACTAGTCACAAAGGCTCTTTGGCTTTACCATCTATGTAGGATTTGAAGAAATCCTTGTATGTCCCCCCAATTTTCCTTCTGAGAGCACCATACTGCAAAGAAGAACAATATAAATCAAGCTCAATCCTTTAACTGATAATTTTCAATATGAAATAAGAGCCGACCTGTTCTCTGGTCATTTTCTGACCAGACCTGGTGTTTTCTCTGGCCCCTTCGAGAAGTTGGGCATCTTTGGCAGATCGAACCCCCGAGAAATCTAGAGCTTCTAGGAATGATTGCCTTGTCTCCTTTGCCTCTTCCTCCTTACCTCCTCCTGATTTAGCTGAAACCCTCAACACACTTGTCCTGTTTAATCTTCGGTTTGACAAGTTATGTGTCACTCCAGCAACTGCCTGCAAACAGTTCTGTGATGGTGACGAAGCAAGTGTTCCGAGACCCATCCTAACTCTTCAGGCCCAAGACTAGAAATGAAGATTACTCCTCTTTATACATGCCAGTATAGTTGTGCATAGTGAGCAAAGCAGCACCAGCACCACCAGTTCAGATAAATTTTGAGCAAAATATTTGGTGGTTGACGATAAACTACGTGTTCCATTGCCAAACTAGTAGAATTTAGAGGTCCAACTGGTTTTGTGCTTGGGTTCGGACAAGTTAAGAAATATCTCCTAACCAAAATACTCAAAGAGCTGAAATAACAACCTTTCATTATATTTCTTGGCAGACGATGTTACGTTACATTTTAATGGTCCTTAATCTACACAAAACTAAAGAGGCATCGGAACCTTAGACAATGTAGACCATGCCAACCTCTAAAAGAGACACTGGTGGCACCTTGAGTGCCACATCTGGTCCCCTACAATTCCTTCTTAGAAAATTGTACCCGAAATTAATTGCCAGTTTCTTAAGGAATGATGATCCTTGTTTTGCTCTCACGTGAGAATGCCCCAGTATAAAAGCAGTACCAGCTTGTTGAGCCGCCAACAAATCCTCTAGCTCTTCCTGTAGTTGCTTTTCAATATCAGTTTCTCCATTGGTTTCAGACTCATCAAAGGCAAATCTAACTCTTCTCTCAACCATTTCTACGGATCTCATTTCAATAACATCTGAAACACTTTGCACAGTTTGAAACCCGTCAGATACACTAGCTTGCTGAACACTTTGAACTGTTGGCAACACATCAGATACAGTAGCTGCTAGTACACTTTCCTCATTGTCATAAGCTGGTGGTTCAGAAAGTACAACATTACCAATGACTGCCAATCGACACTCACTTGATGATTCATATGATCGAGATGCATCATCCTCAGAACATGAGTTAGTGCCCTGCATTTGGTACCAGTCATAGCGGATGAAATCAGCCAACCTAGCAGCCAGCTCAGTTTCAAAAGAATCAACATCCTGATGGACGTCCCGGTAGCCGTAACGTACAATGCACCTATAAGACCGATGAGCCGGAGGACCAACTCGGCCCACGAGATATCTTTCAGCAGGAGGCACATAAGGAACAGGAACTGATTTGACACACACAAATACAAGGACACGGTGAAATGCAGGAAGGTTGGTCACAAAGCGTGAGAAGTTAGCAGGGATGCCAGAAGTGAGATCAGTAAAAACTAAGCCAATGCCAGGGACTCTTGCTATTCCCAAACTTGAACCTAAAGCCAAAAGCCATTCTAGTGATACCTTGTTGTGGAGGTCGTATTCATACTTCTTAACAGTGGCATAATGCCAGACAAACATTACAGTTACAAGGAAGAGAGCTAGAAGAATAGGGAGCCAGGCACCCTCGGTGAATTTGGTGAGTGAAGAAGAGAAGTAAAGCAATTCAATTGAGCCAAAGAAAAGTAGAAAGCAAAGTGCTACAACCGGAGGCTTATGCCAGCATAGGATGATAACCAGGGAAGTGAGGCATGTGGTCACAAGCATCACTGCCATAACAGCTAATCCTGCAAAAGATAGCAACAAAAAATGTGACTTCCAGGTTCCAAAATAACAAAATAATATTATGCACCAAAATTAGACAGTTATTGTCTTAGTTTGACATTGTTCGTTAAGGGGAAAATTATATTCCAACAATTCCCCAATTGTGATCAAGTTAGCATCATTATTATTGGACAGAAATCAAGAATTCATACGAGCATGATTTCTTCCTAAGGTCAACACACCAGATGCATTTCCCATGTGTTTAGTGTCTCTAAATCCAATTGTCACAGCAATGCATAGGATCATGAGTATCCAATTGATCTCAGGGATATAAATCTGGCCATGTATCTTGTCAGATGTGTGGATAACTTTCACCCTTGGGAAGCAGCCAAGTGACTGGCTCTGGTTTATGATGGAGAATGTTCCACTTATAATTGCTTGGCTTCCCACTACAGAAGCAAGAATGGCTATTATAAGCACTGGCAACCTGACACTTCCTGCATTAAATCATTTTATGTCAGCATTCTGTTTCCACATAGGGATTGTTCTCAATAGTATGGTTTCCATTAGAAAGAATAATGTACGCATACGAGGAACTGAAATATAAAACCCAATGTGGTTTTTGTCGCCGTGATGCTGTGACAAATAAGCAGCTTGCCCCATGTATGCCAAAATAAGCGCTGGGTATACCAAAAAGGTGAAAGCAATCTGGAGAGGAGAGCAGAGCAAAAGTTAAGAATGCTGGGTAGCAATGACATGTTTGTTTGGGGATAAGATATAGGTGAAGTCAAATGTAAGAATCACCTGAATTGCAGTATATGAGAAGTGACCAAGATCAGCAAACATTGCCTCTGAGCCTGCATATATAGATGTTTTTAAATAATATATGCATTTCAGATACCAAAGCTAATTGAAAGATGGCTCATTATTTGCGAAATAGAGGAAAGGTTTGGTTTGAAATTAACCGCCAGTTTAACATAGCGCAAATAGTACATATAAAGACAAGACAATTAGCCACGATTATATAATCATTCAAAAATACCTGTAATACACAACAGTATTCCACCAAGAGACATCCATCCCCTTTTTCGTGTTTTCTTCAAAAACTTGAACATGTAATATGGTGAAAGAGCTTGATAAACAAGGGGGTTCCATTGAATAATATTGTATAAGCCAAGGGCACTGATGCATATTAGCCATATCAAGATAATTGGTGCAAAGAAAAATCCTACTTTATGTGTGCCATAGTGCTGAAGTGCAAAAAGGCACACGAGGATGAAACAAGTGATGGGAACAACAGCATCTGCATATAGACAAGAACATAAGGGTCACATAATCAGGCTTAAACAATGACAATAATTTCATGCTACGTATTGATACTATTTCTCATGATTGAGTAGATCAGAACTGCCAATTGCCCCTGGACGACATGCATCCTTTTCATTAAATACTAATTCTGGGAAGCTTATTCTCTCATTTTTAGATCGCAATGAATGTTAAGGAAATGCTATAACCTGCAATACCTTAATACTTTTCACGCATGCAATTATCCACATGCCTTTTTGCCTTTGGTCATACAATATAAGATGCTTTACATGAAAACATTAGGAAAGGAAGCATGTATAGATGACAAGTTGAAAAGCTTACATTGATGGCGTTCCTTGGACATTGATAACTCAAGACCGGACACTGCAGAAAATACTGCAAGCAAGAATATGGAAAAATGAAAATTTGGTCACTACAAAAGAGGCCCAATCAAGCCATTTAATTAAATTTTACTCTGAAGCAGTGTACCAGAAATTGCTGGAGTGAGCAGTCCATCTCCAATTACCATACAAGTGCCAAGAAGAACCAAGAAAAGCAAAGCAGTGTGGAGGCTTTTGTACCTCTCAAGGCACATTTTGACCCTTGAGCTGTTCTTTTTTTCAGGATTACGCTCCAGTTTGTATGTGGAAAGTGCTTCATCTGCAACCTGTCTATTGGGCAGAAGGCTAACTTTGGCATGCCGGCATATTAATGAATACAACGCAAAAGTACCACCTACAATAAGAACCATGAAAAATTTTCTTGTTTGATAAAGTGATACAACTTCCCATTACTTGTCAAGAAATTACCTTCTCCGTTGTCATCAGCTCTAAGGACAATGAAGACATACTTGAATAAGGGGACTAAAGTGAGTGTCCAGAAAACAGCTGATAAAACACCAAAAATCTCTTCATTAGTCTCTGAATGTTGAATGTCTTCCGCAAAAGTGCTCTTGTAGACATAGAGAGGAGAGATGCTAAGGTCCCCATATACTACACCAAGACTTTGATAGGCCAATAGCAACAGCGTCTTCCAAGACCCTTGCTGAAATGTCCAACCACCGATAAATCAGCTGGCAGAAACGTATGAATAACACAGTCCCCAAACACAGATCAATTCCTCATCCATCATTACTAGATGGTTCAAAGTTTAAACAAACATCGCATACAGTTAAATGTACCAATTCCAGGATTTTTCTGTCCTAAGTGAAAGGCACAAACCTTTGGAGTTTCCCAACACTTTCCACGTCCTAGATCCATTGTTTCTCTCTCTCAATCTTAAACCTAAATTTCTTGCTGTTCTGGTAGAAAGAATCTGCAGATATGCCAACAGCCACAGCTGGACTCCAGAAGCACAGAAATAGAATAGCTGAATGACTGCCCCGAAAGCACTAAATGTAGGAATATTTGATTGAATTTTCAAAGTGACCTACAAAAATGATGATGTGCAATCAAGTAGATCCATGGGAAGTTTATGAGAAGACATGAAGATCATAACCTCTAACTTATAGAGCAGGTCACAATCGTCCACTTTCCATTACATCCACAAGCTATCCATAGCCCCGTCACATCCCAACCAAACTTCTAGATACAACATTGCTTTGTTTATTTTCTAAAAAAATATGGAAGAAAAAACAAGAAGCCAAGTACAAGATTGTAACTAAAAAAACATTGATGTTCAACTAACGCTTGAGTTGTTCAGAAGAGCATCTTAAATGCAGAGTCCTGGAGAGGTCTTCAGCATTTCTTCTGGGTTATACATAAAAAATCAATCTTTTTTTTTATTTCCTTTTCTTGGTAAAACCTCACTGTATCTTCCTCTTCAGTGAAGCCGTAATAAAAAGATATTCTAAAAAAAACAATAATAAAAAGAATTCCTGTATAAGTAGTAGAAGAGGGTGCGGTAAAGAAGATATATAAACTGCTACTACATCTATCTGCAGGGAAAAAGAAGAACACCAAAGCGAAGAATCTGAAAAGGCACGTTCACGTGACCTAATTACAGTTACATTTCTACAGCCATATCTCCAGCAATCAATGTCCACTGAAATAAAGCAAATTCTGAGGACAGTGTAGCATGCCCCACGCTGTCTCACTCACACAACGCACATTCTTATTGTACTCCCTTATCATGAAGGAAATGTGATTTTCCTACCACATCCACAAGAAAGGAAAACCTCTAAACAGTCTTTTGTTGACAAAAGCTCTAGTCGTTGATTTTAGGCAGATGGAAAGCGAGATAAAGTAAAATCGAATATTGGGTTTGCTAGTAACTGAATAGAATCAAATCCTAAATTTGACCAAAACATTCACAAGCTTTAGTTACCCACTTTAGCCGTAGAAATGGTGTGATAGACGCAGCCCGTACCTATCACCCATGTGAATCACAGGAATTGAACATGCTCTTTTGGTCCAAAACTAGTCACTAACACCTCATAGCCCCCATCCGTGCCATCATTTCCGCTACACTTTTTCTGTTTAATCACATCCGCTACGATTCGCTTTCTCACCCACTTCTCATTTTTATCATTTTCTTGTTCCGCACCATTTAAGACTGTAACATGCCTTCTCCATTTACTCTCAATACATAAACCTGGCTTCGCACTTCTGCATTTCGTGAGAATATGAATCTGGAAGCAAGTTATATACTTCAACTAAAACGGAAGGCTTACTATACCATTACAAAAACAACCATGAATCTGCTTCTGACCATGATTGTATAGATCTGCAAGGAAGCATATATCGACGTAAAACCCAAAATGATGTCTTTGTTCCAATTCTAAATCCCAACGTTGCCAGTGAACTTTGGCTCACTTATCACAACTGAACTTATAAAATACATAGACCATGTGAGGAAGATTTGGTATCGAGAAAAATAGGTGACTGAGCTTAGGACAACGAGGAGTGGAGATTTTGGGTGGATTAAATGAACGGACAGAAAGCTGTTAAAAGTAGTGTAACCAACCGACAACGTCGAATGTTGTCAAGAAAGTGGAAAAAAAAAAGAAAAAACAAATGCAGAGTGGAAGAACATGGGTAAGCGATGAATTTATCTTATACGGTGAAAGATTCCAACTTTCAAGGTTCAAAGGTAACGCAGTCATGCTTATTCATTCCATGAAATGAATAGGGACGTAAAAGGCATGTTTCTGTTAGATTTTGATTCTCCAAGTGGGTGGAAGGAATGCATTAATTCAAGATTTTGGACGGAATTAGGAACGCATGCGCAATTCTTATACGACAACCAGGCATGTTACGGCGCCATCTAAGTCCATGTGTTCTTGCGCTACGAATACGAAGAGGGTTGAGTTGCCAGGGAAAAGTAGCTTGAACTATCAGCCCTCAGATTCTCTGTCCCCCGTCCCTATCCTGTCCCTTTACATCTGAGCCATTTATTCAAGTAAGACTCGCCTAAATGAATGGTTCATGTGCAAAGATAACAGGGTAAGGATACTGTCATAATATCATGCACAAAGCCAAAAACACTTAGATAGATGTGCCTTTTTGGTTACTTGTCAAATCAATTCTCACCTCACCCACCAAAGTTATTTTGTTACCTGTCAAATCAACTCTCACCCACCAAAGTTATTAATGTAGATCATAGATCCCATTACTACGAGGGAAATGGGGTGGGAATGGGAGAGCTTCGCCTCAACTTTTTACTTGGTTTCGCCCCTTCTGTAAGCAAAGGTTCAGTAGTATCAGAGCCATTAGATAATGACCTGGGTTGACTTAACGTTCCGAGTTTTAATATAAAAATAATAATATGGCCATGGAATTTATATGCTTAAATGTGCTCCACCTGCTAATGCATGGTTAGTGCAGGGGTATTTAGGATTCAATTTTACCTCTCTATGTAAGCGCTTATGGAGGGAGGGGCTCGGGCATACAAGGAAAACTGACAACCAAGACCAACCTCTTTCATCACCACCTGACCACAAATTTTGTTGGACCTACTGATTTTTGTAGCTATGCATGGAAGATATTGTTAAGACATTTTTGTTCCTAAGGACAATTTTACCAATGTCTCCTAAAATTAGAATAACATTAATTGTAATTTTTGTTTTAAATAAATTACCGATTAAGTGACTCCATTTGATCCAGATAAAGATATTAAAGTGGTCCAATAAATGATCTAAATCAATGGGTCGAAGTCTGTGAAAAAAATGGGTCCCAATTAGTGTTGACCGGGTCTATATCGGCCTTGTGATGGGGAAGCCCGATATGGAAGCTATATAAAAGTAAGGTCTTCTGCAGTTACTCAAGAAGTAAATTCTCGAGCATAAGGTTCCTGACCCGTTAAGGAAGCTCGGGATTTGAGGAAACTATAGAAAGGCTTTGCCCGTGAGTCGGTGAGTATTTTCCGCTAAAGAATCCGGGAGATTCGGAGGCGTTTGGAGCTAAGAATCGGCAACGGAATCAGAGATGGAACCGAATCCAGGTATTCCGCATTACCTTCGTTTTTGATCCTTTCACGGGACCCTGGGGTACGTAATAAGGTCTTCCCTACATACTAACATGTGGTATCAAAGCGGTTACGTGATCGGATTGCCGAAAACGAAAGTTTTTCGGTTTTTCATCTCATTTGGTTTTTCGTTGTTTTTTATTCGTTTTTCAGCTTTTTTGCGTGATTGATTGCGTAAAAGTAGTTTACATAAGGTTAGCTACAAAAAACGGGTTGAAAACGAACCAATCGGAGCGAAAAAGGGCTCTCGGGACACCAAAAATCGCTTCCTGCGTTGAAAGCTGCGGAGGCCGTCAGGCGCGTACGCTACAGTGGCGCGGGCGTGCGCATACGGAGGGCGCGGGCGTAGCACGTGCCAATCGTTGCACGCCGCTCGGCACCAGCACGCGGTCGACGCGTGCAACGCACGCGCGACTCGCAGCCCACTTGCAGCCCACGTGCCTAGCACGAGCCCATCCGGGCCGTCCACGTGGCTTGACGGATGGGGGACGCGTGTCGTCTACGTGTGGGTGGCACATGTCGCTCACGCGCCAGACGCTTCTGGGGCGCGTCTGGCCGCGAGCGTGAGGTGCACGCGCCGCTAACCATGCGCAGCGGACCCCGCATGACGTCAGCAGCTATAGTAAAAAAAAAACTCCAAAAATTTTAGATTTCTTGTAAGGTACCCTGGGGTGTTTCGGGTCAATTTTCGGGTTCGGGAAATTTATAAAGTAACCTTTTTCTATTTTTCTGGATTGATTACATTAGTAATAAATTAAGGTTTAACTCCAGAAAAAGGAATTAAGGTATTCTGAATCCGATTTTGATTGAATTTTCGTGATTTGAACTACATATGAGGGAGATGCATGAGGGTCTCGTGTCTCAGGTCTCATTTTCAGTGTTCGGGATTGCACGATAATCAATCGGGAGAGGAATTAAAACATTTTGAAGCCATTTTGAGTGAATTTTCGTGCAACGAACTTGCCATAAGGGAGATACATAAGGTGCTCATGTCTTAGGAGGTCGGTTCAGTATCCAGTGACGCACGATAGTCACTCTATTGAGATTTTTCTTTAAGGAAGGTCTCAAATGAAGTTTTCAGAGAATGTCTTCAGCATGTGTGTGTGACAATGAGATTGTGCATTCGGAGTTTTGCATTTCTTGAGGATACATTGTCACATATGGTATGCCCATAAAGGATGTGAGGATGACATAAAGATGTATCCCTTGTGTTGGCGGGCTTTTTAGGTGCTGATGAGAATGTAGTCACCAAAGTGGCCTTTCAAGTCAGTATTTGAATTGTTTTGCTTACATGTTGGGGATGTCTCTGATTT
>JAOTAZ010000218.1:18625478-18651075 GCA_025629785.1 Erythroxylum oxycarpum
GAACATAGAAGACAGAATCGTAAAATTTTTTACTGCTAATTTTTGAATTGTAGTACTTTAAATACATATATTGATGAAAATAAAAAAATTAGAAAGTAAAAATATACTCTCTCTTTTTTTATGAGTGAAGGTAAAAATATACTTAAATATTTTAAGACTATTTATAAGTATGAGGACCATAAACTTACCTTTACGTAAAAAAAAGAAATATTATATCGTTAGGATATAACGTTAAATTCATTTAATGATTTTAACGTTAAAGATGTAAATCACGTTAAAGATGTAAATTACTTTAACGTTATAGTGTTGTAAATTGGTCAAGTAACGCATGCTAACGTTAAAGTCATTAGCTGTGTCACTTTTTAAAGTTTAGGGAGGGGGCCTTTGAAGTGGGGCCCCTCTCATAAATGACATTAACGTATAGTGTTGCTCATTAGCTGTGTTGTTCATTAGCTAACTTGGGAACTTGGGAACTTGGGAAGGAGTAAACCAAAAACAAAAAGTCTAACGTTAGTTTAGAGAGGGGGCCTGGGGCCCCTTCTCATAGTGGGCCCGCTGGCCCCTGCCCAGGGTCGGCACTGCATGAAGGATTGGAGTTTGCGCCTCAACGACACCTTCTAGGCATACAAGACTGTATACAAGACTCCAATAGGGATGTCACCGTTCAGGCTTATTTTTGGGAAGCCATGCCACCTTCCAATGGAGCTACTTCTAATGGAGCTATAACACAAGGCTTATTGGGCAATCAAGAAGTGTAATATGGAGTCAGAAGCTATTGGTGCCCACAGACAATTATAATTGTAGGAGCTTGAAGAGTTGGGACATGAAGCATACAAGAATGCCTAGATTTATAAGAAGAAGACTAAAGCATTCCATGACCATAACATCTCTAGAAAGACATTTGTGGTGGGAAAAAAGGTACTTTTATATCATTCATGCCTCAAACTCTTTCCAAGTAAGTTACGCTCCCGAGGATAGTTCCCTTTGAGGTCACCCAAGTATATCCCCATAAAGCAGTGGAGATTAAAAGTGCCAAGATGGATAGAGTTTAAAGTTAATGAACATCGTCCCAAGCGCTACTTTAAGGGATTTTAGATGCACAACGTGAAGGTGATAGAGCTTGAAGCTCCAATATACATTGGTTGATATCAGTTGATAGGGGTATGGCTTATGACCTTAAATAAGCGCTTGTTGGGAGGCAACGTAACCTTATCGTTTCATTTTAGTTCTTTGATGTTTTAGTTTTTTTATTGCTTTCATTTGAGTACCTTATTTGCTTTTTGTCTGTTTTGTTTTTAGGAATGCAAGAGCGGAGTTGTGAATTCTGCTTTCAAGTCGTTGAGCCCTCTTTGATCCAGGGAAGTCCTTTTGTTCTCATCCCTTTATTTGTGTTTTCATTAATTTTAGGACATAGGGACAATGTCCCATTTAATGTAGGGGCGGGGCCAATTTAAATTTTTTTGCATTTTTTCACTTGAATTGTGATAAATGTTGAACCTGGCCATTCTGTCATAGTAGTGGACTGAGAATTGAGTTGTGTGTTTGAATTTGAATTAGACAACTTGAGTGGAAGGTGAATCATATGGATTGATTGAAGTAGTTGGCTGCATAAACTCAGTCAAAAATTTGATACTTGAGTGATTAAGTATGAAATTTTGATGAATTTTCATATAAGCACATGCGAGGTTTTGAGTCTATATAACTGAAATTCATAGTCATTCTGTTTCTTTATTGTGTGTGAAGCTCCCTTAGGAAGATTACCTTCAAAACTTGCATTGAACTGGTTTGAAACTACGGGATGCACGCTTTATGAAAATGATTAAGGCCTCCTTTGTTTTGAACCGTTAGCTCATTTTGAGCCTTTAACCCTAGTTATTTATGAATTAATCACCTTACATTGAAACCCGAAAACCCATTAGCCTTACCCCACCACAAGATTAATAAAGTAATGAGTGAGTATTTGATGTATATGATTTAGGGATTTTTATTTTGTATCTAATTCTAAAATGCTTTTAGAGGCACTTCTACTCATAATTTATTGATTTGTGTTGTTATTATTTCCTTATAGTTTTATTGTTATTTAAGTTTTAGAAAAAAAGAAAAAAAAAAAGAAAAAAGAAAAAGAAAAGCATATTTGTTTTTGGTGTTATTGATTAAAAGCGTACTTGTTTCTATTGTTGAAGGAAGTGTAGTAGCATTTGTTAGTGATGATTAGCTGTAGTTCATGGTATTTATATGCATGCCTCAAAATTTTTGTTTAGTTGTCCCTTTTTACTTAGTACTTTGTTAATACTTGTGAGTTACCCTTTGACTTTTTTGGCTCGCCTTAACCCAAACCCTGTTACAACCCTAAGTAAAAGCCCTTTTTAATCCATGATAACATGTAATCTATGTGATAGAGAATTGGTAAATTTGCAAGTCGATGGTAGTGTAGTCTCTTAGAGGGAATATTGAGTAAAACGTTGACGTTAAACAATTGACTAAAATGAATGAATATCGTGAGGAAAATTCATCTTAGTTTATTTTAACTTTGATCAATGGTGTCTACCTTTGACTTTGTTTATATGCATTAATGAAAAGATTATGATATATGTAATAGCTCGACACTTGAGTTTGTCAAAGTTTAAAGGATTTTATATATATTAAATTTTCTTTGAAAACAAATTAACTGAATATCTTGGTTATTTTTAAATTGCTTGAGGATAAGCAATAGTTCAAGTGCGGTGCTATTTGATAGGATTGAATCATCTTCTATTTTATTATGCATTTCAATGTCTTTTCAGTCTTATCTTTGTGTTTAAATACTCAATTTGTGTTTATTTTGTGTTTACATACAGATTAAAGGAGTGAACACAAATATATACGAAAATGAAGAAGTTTGACAAAGTTTGGAGAGCCATCCATAGAGGAGAAACCATGAAGGGCATTCGAAGGAGAATCAGAGAAGACTTGGGAAATAATCCAGGACCACTGAAAAAGCTTGAGCATAGGGCCACAATCGTGGAGAGTCGATCGTGACAGAGAGTAAATAAACTAGTCACGATTGTACACTAAAGGCCACGATCGTGGCTTGTACGCAGATAAATGTGGGGTCGCTTTCGGATTCTAGTTTTCAAGGAATTTTTTGGACTTTTTAGGCACAGATAACCTTAGGGTTTACCCTAAATGAAAAAATAATAAATAAAGAAAGAGAAATGACCTAGAAAGGAAGTCTTCAATTTGCCACCTTTGGGAAAACTCCAAGAAGAGAAAAGGACTCTCAAAATCTGTCATTTTTGGAAAACTCCAAGAAGAGAGGAGGAACCAGCAGAGAAGTTTTTGTTATTTTCCATTAGCTTAGCTATATATTCTCTTTCAATTTCAATGCTTTAGTTTCATATTCATTCCATTAGTTTAAAGCTTTCTTAGTGTTAATCATAGTTTTACATGTTCTAAAATGTTAGAATGAATGTTTGATGGATTTTACAGTTGAACTTTATGAATTTTGTAAGGAACCTTTATGTTATATTAATAGATGTTTATTCCTTCAATTTTCTAACTTTAATCTTGGCTGTTTGAGCTTATTTATGTGCTTTTCCATATCTAAATTTGTTGGGTATTTGAATGTTTAATGGTTTATATTCTAGGTTTTTGTCTATTTGTAGCCTCTAGAGCTTTTTGCACATCAAGACTTTTTGCATAGTTAAATAGAGATAATCCTCAGTCCTCCATGTTTTTTAGGAATAGTAACATTATTCCATTTGATATTTGCATTTTTGGCTTTGTTAGTTTTGCCTGTCCAAAGAAAAGCCTTCATTATTCTGTAGTCCAATATAGATGTAAGCTTTTAAGAACTAAGATTATTATAGTGGTTTTGGTTGCATATAAAATAAATCTATTATGCCTAGAGTTTATTCTAGCTTTTATCCTCTCAATGAGAGGAAGACAGTCCTGGAATTTTGACTTAAAGGAAGTGATAGAAATACCAAGATAGCATAATGGGTTAGTGTGAACAATCATTCCCCTAATCCTCCTTATTTTAGTTAGATTCCTTACATCATCTGAAAGATAAAGGTAACTTTTCTCAATATTGGGCTTTAACTCGACCAGTCAAAAAACATAAGTAGAATTTGCATCAAGATATTTATGGAATGAGAATCGGCTCCATACAAAAGAATTAGATCATCAGCATAAATAAAATGAGTGATTTTCACAACCCTACATTTACAATGATATTGGAAGCCACCATTGCAAGATGTCAACTTGCTTAATAGTCTTGATAAACCTTCCATCAACAGTGTGAATAAACAAGGAGATAATGGGTCTCCTTGCCTAATACCTTTAGCAATCTTAAAAGGTTTAGAAGGGAAACCATTCACTAACACACTCAGGTTATAAGATTGGATGTAGAACACTATCTAGTTTATAATTTTATGAGGTAGTTGCAATGCTTCCAAGTATATTCGAATGAACTTCTAGCCAACTATATCAAAAGCTTTAAAGAAATTAATTTTGATTGAGCAACTATCAAGAGTTACTTGAGTTATAATCCTTCATCAGCTCCTGGAGAATAAGGATATTATCGCCAATGTTCCTATTAGATATAATGGTCCCTGGGCTGTGTTAATGATGTCTGAGATCACCATTTTCAGTCTTTCAACTAGCACCTTGGTGATCACCTTATAAATGGTATTACAACATAAAATTGGCTTAAATTCTTGCATCCTCTTTGGGCTCTGCTTTTTTCATAATTTAAGTTATTTTTATTTTTAGTTGTAGAATTTGTTTAATATTAGCTTCATGGTTTAAAACTTATTCTTTTGAATCTTACGTGAATTTTTATGGATGTTTGCTTGGGATTAGTGTCATATTTTGATTAATATCTAGGTAAAAAATAATAAGAACACATCCACATGTCCATACATATATTGACCTGTATTAATTTATAATAAAGAAGTTGAAAGCAATAGTTATGAATAAGACCCAAACATGATCAAGTATAAGCCCTATGTAGCATAAAACCCTAACGTTTTTTGTTCCATGTATCTCTCTTGTTAACATATAACAAAGCTAAGAAAAGAAATAAAAAGTGCTAATTTTAAACGCAATCAAGACATGGACATATGTGGCACCCTATGTAGAGGAACATTGTTTGACCCCTAAGTCCAAACTGTAGAATCGTGCACACAATGGGGAGCCTTGATCAATGTTTGACACTTAGGATGACGAAACAATGTAAAGATTTATGAGTAGATAAGAAAAACGGGCATTATCAATGGGTTGGCATGCTTTTGTTCACATTGGTGAACATCTTCAACAAGATGCAAAATTCAAATGTGAGACTAAAAGATAACTCGAGATAGACCTTAGGTTAAAGGTTAGCTAGATCACACATATGATGGACACATGTGAGAGCTCTAAGGGTAAGAAGAATGATATAGGACACAGAATGACTCGGAGAAAAGCAAGGAGAAGGTATGAATCTTCTTAATACAAGTCTAAGAAACAAACAAAACAAGATATTGCTTGTTTTATTTGTGAAAGGTCGTATTTTGTTCGTGACTGCCCAAATCAAAAGTTGGGTGAGGAGCAAATTAATTCTATAGACACGTAGGATCAATAAAAAGGAGTTGAAGACTCGACGAAAGAAGTCTATCTCAATAATTATGTTATATTAGGAGCAATAGGTTTTGTAAAGGAACATTTGAACAAAAACAAGGATAAACCCAATAAAGAGAGAAAATGGTACATTGGAGATGTGTCAATGACTAAGGAATCTTTGAGGGAACCATAATTAAAGGAGTGCTTAAGAATTATTTTGACGAGGGTGTCAAGTTCTTCTTGTACGGATAGTTTGTTAAACCCTTAAGTCTTAATGGTGGAATCATGCAGGCGCTAATGAGCCTTGACAAATGCTTGAGACTCAAGATGACGGAATAAGGCAAGATATGAGTAGGCAAGAAAAATGGATATGGTCGATGAGTTGGCGTGTATTGATACACATTGGTGGAAATCTTTGATAAGATGCAAGATTCAGGTGTAAGATTGAAAGATAGTTTGAGATGGACCTTGGGATAAAGATTAGCTGAATCACATGTATAAAGAAGACATTTGAAAGCTATGCTCAAATAGACAAACCATAACTAAAAGACAAGATATGAGTAAGCATTGGACTAGACCAATATGTTATGAAAGGTTTTAGGCTTGGATGACTAATCATCAATGAATAAAGATCATGGGAAGATCTTGGATGAAGTGGTGAATAAAATCACAAAAGATAGAAATTAGTTCTAAAAGATAAAGATCATGTGAGAAGATCATATGAAAACAGTGGAGATTTTCGTAGATATGATTATATCATTCCTACATAGATGTAATCTCTTATCTTGTTAGTTAGAATGTAGCTAAATCATATCAGATAGAATTATATTTGGATAGGGATGTCATCTGACTAGTGTGATGTGATATAATAAGAATAGAGTTGATCTAGTTAGATCAATTCAATTAGGATTATGAATTGTAAAATCAAAGGTACCTATAAATTGCTTATTTGAGCTTTGCTCCTGGAACATAGATAAAGAAAAAGGGAATATATTGTTAGAGAGTATTCTTTTATATACTTTTGGAGAAGTAATAAATGTTAATTTTTATAGTAGCTTTTGTGTGTTTATGGTTGCCTTTGATTATCCATTATTTACGTAATATTCTTGAAGAATGTGGAAATTAAATATTACGAGGGTCGTAAAATATTTAAGAATAAGGTTTTTGTTTGTCAATGACCACGTGAAAGGCTGAGTCTTCCTTAAGCAGCCTAGATGACTTGCCGTGCCGTACAAAGGAACACCCTAATGTTTCTGCCTCCGTGATGACCTCCATCATTTTATATGGAGAAATAGTGAGGCCAGGTTTTGAACACGGGACTAATACAATATCGTTTAGCGCCCATGTCCCACAATAAATCTCAGGTAAACACACCCTTGAGCACTTCTCCATGTTTGACCAGACAAATTCTCCAACTTCTCTCATGCATAATACAGGGATAATAGGAAAGTGCGTTAAGTTCGCAAAAAAGAAATAGAGAGCATGTATTGTTGGTCTTGTGTATCACACGTGTTTGCCAACATTAATCGTATGCAGACCATGTTCTTCCAAGTGTCAAAATGAGATTTGAAAAATGGTTTAATTTGATGCTTCCTTTCCTAACTATACGAGAAAAATATCAACACGGACGACGACGACCAGAGTTAGAACATTTTGTATTGGATTAGGCAAGCTTTTCGACCTATCTATTTGATTCAGAAGTAGTTGTTCAACGTAGAAAATCACACTTGGATGAGATTGAATGACCTAGGATGCGTGTGCCCATAAGAAATCACGATTAGTTCATGGAACTTTTTGCAAAATTTCCTTTCCTGATATACTCTTTCCAAGCATTTTCAACTGAAATGGAATATTAAATCGTCTTGTCTTAAAAAGTTGGTACTCATAATCCTTGCTAATATTTTACATGTTCCCCCTCTGTCCAGAAACGAAAACCAAACTGATCGTAAATGAAGTATGGATGAAAACGGACAAATGTCATCTATGAAAAGTATAATGTAGGCAGGTGGACAGATAAAGGAAGATTCCCATATTCCATTATTACTAAATACAATTTGTGACCCCACCCAACAAAAAGACTGTACTCTTTATATCTTGTCTGACTTCGTGACTGGCGTGTGTCAAGCTCTGTCTCTCTTTGTCTTGAGCCTGTTAAAGATGGCGAAGAGTAGCCGTAGTTGTTGGATATTGTCTTTGTTTTATGTTTTGATTGTTTGTTTAGGTTTGTGGGTAAACAATGGGGTGATTGCGGGGAGAGTGGTGGCAAAGGGGCCTCTTCTCCAGGAATACGAGAGAGGCAATTTTGGTTACAGCAAGTCTTTCACCAAACTTTATGACACTTCCAACTATGGGATTTTTCAGCTTAACAACGGCTTGGCTCGGACTCCTCAGATGGGGTCTCTGTCTCTCTCTCTGTCTTCATCATTTATTTTTCTCTTGTTTCTAAATTGATAACTGTGTCAGATGTTGGTTCTAGTTCAGGAAGGAAAAACTTGACGTGGCTTTACGATGATAGAATATGTCTCCTCTGTTTTTTGATAGAAAAATTAGTATATGATCAGACCTAAAATTGATTATATTGCAGTTGGAGTAGCTGGAACTTCTTCGCATGTAATATCAATGAGACGGTAATCAAAGAAACAGGTTCGTTGGTTTCTAGCTTTCGTCGTTTATATTTATAGAAATCATTTTTTGCTTGCATCGAAGTCAATGTAATTGCCTTATTAAGAAGATTAACTTGCGGGTTGCTCATCCCTTTTTCCTTTCTATTTTTACTTATAATTGGAAATTTACATTTATGATAGTAGGAAAAGGAGTTGTTCTCGTTTGTTTATTGTTTATTAGTTTTCAAGTTCCTTTGCTTTCCGGGATTGATGAAATAAAGAATATAACTTGGATAGTCAATCAGTCCATTGCTTTAGTTCCCTGTGGTTTGGAGTTCAGTATTGGTGATCCGGAGGATTACAATTATCTGTTTTTTCCTATGTATCAATAACATTCCGGGCACTAGTTCTCAAATCTGTTTTTGACAGCTGATGCTCTCGTTTCAACTGGCTTGGCAGATC
This sequence comes from Erythroxylum oxycarpum, assembly GCA_025629785.1. Taxonomy (NCBI): domain Eukaryota; kingdom Viridiplantae; phylum Streptophyta; class Magnoliopsida; order Malpighiales; family Erythroxylaceae; genus Erythroxylum; species Erythroxylum oxycarpum. The sequence continues at coordinate 18,634,124 of JAOTAZ010000218.1, forward strand.
TTGGTTATGTGTATGTCAATATAGGTATTGATCAGGCCAGTTCTGAGTTTTCACCGCAATTTTGCTCGTTGGTTCTTTTTTTGACTTAAAGTGTATTAAATAAACTGCAGATGATTGCTGGTCTGCGCGAATACGAGATTTAAAGGTTAACTAAAGCTTTTTCATTTTCTTCTCTTCCTCACTTTAATCACAGTGATGCGCTGCAATTTCAATCAACTATAATAAACATGACAAACATTATTTACCAAGCACAAACTTGGCCACTCTCATCTTATGAATTATGTGCATTAGATATCATAAATCAATGTATTGGTTAATCTCTGTTAGTTGCAAATTTGCCACTGCTGATTTTTGTTGGTTTACAGGGTCAACTGGTTCCTGACCAAAAAACATTTCCCTCAGGAATCAAAGCACTTTCTGATTATGTACATGAGAAGGGCCTCAAGCTTGGTATTTATTCCGATGCAGGGTGTGGCAGAGATTTCAACACTTACTCAGAAGCTGAACTCAGATTATTGCTGAAAAGTTTTCAATTTTTTTTATAATTTTAGGACCCTTCTTATTCTTTGAAGCTTGCTTTCATTTATATAGGGTTTTCACTTGTCAAGTTCGGCCTGGATCACTTTTCCATGAAAAGGATGATGCAGACTTATTTGCTTCGTGGGTTTGTACCTTATTATCTTGTGCTGAATCTTGATGAAATGGCTATTTAAGATTGCCTATTGACATGTAAGTTTGCATGGGGAAGGTTAGTCCCTATGTTCTGCTTTTGTATTAGAGGTGTCAAATCTGTGGCTTAAAGCCGAAGAAAGACAATTACTACAGTAGAAGACTGGATCCAGAGAACCCTCTGGTCTCAAGTCACAGCATGTCTTTATAGCCATGATCTCTTTTTTTTTTAATGTCATGAGATATACACTAAAGACATACAAAATCAAATGTTTAAATGAACACATGCTCCTCATTGCCATATTTTTGGTACAGGTAATCATTCTTGTTTATCTCAAGTAAGAGGCCACGATATAGGAATTCATTTTTGCGTCAGAAATGTTTTTCCTTTATTTTCCTAAACTATCACTTTGATTTAATGCTTAATTCTTTGTTAACAGGGTGTGGATTATTTGAAGTATGACAACTGTTATAACCTGGGAATCAAACCAATAGAAAGGTTTTCTTTGCCTTAGTCTCATTTAAGATGTCAAGATAACTATTTGTCAGAACCTTTAGATTAACTTCCTGTCTTTTGATGCTTTCCAGATACCCTCCAATGCGTGATGCTCTAAATGCAAGTGGGTGTCCTATTTTTTATTCACTTTGTGAATGGTAATCCAGTTAATCTTTGATTTTTATTGGCAAGATGCTGATGTTTAACTTGTGAATTAATTTGCATTATTATTATTTTGGCAGGGGTGTTGATGACGTCCCAAAATGGGGTAGAAATGTTGGAAATAGTTGGCGTATATCAGATGACATAAATGATACTTGGGCAAGGTTTAACTTCTAGACTTTTGTTTCTGGTACATCATTAGAAAACTAAATGCTAGCACAATACGCTTCTACATCATTAGAAAAGTAAATGCTAGCACAGTATGCTTGTACATAATCAGAGAAGTAAATGTTACAACAGTATGCTTCACATAAAGGGTCCATCTAGTTTTGAGTGCTTTCTAAAGTTTCCACACATGTATCCATTTCACATTCCAGTCAATCAACATCATCATTGAAGACTTTTAGGAGCAAAATTTCAATTCATAAACCATTTTAGGTCAAAATGTAGCTTTCAATGTTTACTTCTTTTCTTGTTTAGCTGAGTAGTTCCATATGTCCTATGTTGAACTTAAATTTCAGTCAGTTGGGTTAGCATCTGCAAGGTTCATTCCTTTCAGTGTGATGATTCATATAGAAAGCATCTTTTCAACTATTTTTTCCTATCCAAAAGTTATAAGTCGTTAAGATGGGAAATGGCCATGGAACCATTGTATAAATCTGCTGATATTTCTTAAATCGAGAAATAGTTTCTATTACTGCTGCTATAAATTTTGAACTATTAACTTGTTTGAAGACTAACAAATATGGACTCTTATTATTTTGTTATTAAGCATGACAGCCATAGCCGATTTGAACAATAAATGGGCAGCTTATGCTGGACCTGGTGGATGGAATGGTAAAATTTTGATATCAGTGATTGAAATTTCATGAAGGACTTCACTTGTACTCCTAGTGATTCATCTTCAATTTAATGCTATACTTTTTGAGCAGATCCTGATATGTTGGAAGTTGGAAATGGAGGAATGACTTACCAAGAGTATCGCGGTCACTTTAGCATCTGGGCTTTGATGAAGGTTTCCTTAAAATTTGTGTTTCTCGTTATTTATTGGAAATTAGTATAAGATTATTCAATTTAATATTTTAGATTTATATAATGATTTTCTGGTGATGTTTATATAGAATATAAAATCATATAGCTGAGGGAATCCATCACAATCTTAATCATTCCTGTGCTTCCTTGTAGTAATAAATGTTTGTGACTCGAATTAGTCATATATAGGAGATTCTTCATTTCAAGCTTTTACAAATATAGCATTAATCTTCTTTTAGTAGGATTAACTTATGCTTGGATGTGCAGGCTCCTCTTGTGATTGGTTGTGATGTGAGAAATATTACTGCAGAAGCTTTAGAGATTCTTACAAATAAGGAGGTCATTGCCGTCGATCAAGGTAAACCATGTCTTCTTGATGGGAATCTTTAGTTTTACATATTTGGAAAATAAGCAAGCAAGGACTTTGATTGTCTTTACAGACCCACTTGGTGTACAGGGGAGGAGAGTATATTCTACTGGAACCGATGGCTGCCTACAGGTTCTGACTATTGGCAAAATTTCTAGTGTATCAAAATATTGTAACACCTGAATGATGGGCTAGTAATTGAACGATTTCCACTTAAGTTTATTTATTTCGTTTCATTTCATACTTTTCTAAAGCAAGAGATGAAGAAATATAACTCTTGCCTGTTATTTGCAGATCTGGGCGGGTCCTTTGTCTAACTATCGTTTGACTGTTGCTCTCTGGAATCGGTGTTCAAAAGCTGCAAATATTACAGCAACATGGGATGTGCTTGGTCTTGATTCCAACACTGCTGTCTCGGTAAGAGACTTGTGGCAGGTAAGGAAACTGTATCTCTTTGGCCAGAAATACTCTACTCTCCACCGTTGTTGGAAAATTATATTGGTGTTTGCAGTAGTCATATATCTTAGGCTCAAGGAAGGAGCAATTCACAGACCAAAAATTTTTAATTTGTATTGTGCATGCTGTACCAATGACTGCGGCATCTGTTAAAACTTCTCCAAGATGAACCTTGGTGCCTTTTTATTTATTTATTTATTATGACTTTACAAATCATTAATCTAAATTTCTGATATGCTTCGGAAGCTGGAATACTTATTATAATTACTGATAGTATATTTGAAAGTCTTATCATTGAGCTTGTGAATTCGTTTTGGGGACGCAGCACAAAGAAGTATTAGAAGATGCAACGGGATCATTCGGGGCCAAAGTTGATTCTCATGATTGCAACATTTACATTTTCACTCCGGAGACGGTGGCTCATGCACAAATTTAGTTGCCCTTCACTTTCATTGCTCTTTTACAAAGGCCATTGTTAAAAGTAGGCACTTCTAGCTATTTTATCAGGAAATAGTTGTAGTAGTTAGCTAGTATGGTAAAACAGTGTGTGGTCATTTCCATTATGATTCTATGCAGTGTAAGTTGTTTTCCATGCCAGACTCTGGAAGTAAACAGAAAGTAGAACAAGATAATTGTAAGGTCGCTAGAGGATTAAATTGAAACTAAGAAAAAGAAATATAACTCTTTTTCCTTTTCCTTTTCCTTTTCCTTTTCCTTTTCCTTTTCCTTTCAAATCACATAAACCCAGGATTTGTTTGAAAGGGAATTTAACTTGTTTCTGGGTAGGGAATAGATCAATCAAACATGAAAAGTACTGCTGTTATAACAGTCCAATTTTAATAATCACCCTACAAGGCACTAATGGGTAGACATCTCTACATAAGAACAGAAAAATAACTTGAAATGGCCTCTCTCTCTCTCTCTATCTCTGATGTTAGTGCAATGCTTTAACTGTGGTTTCCAATTACATCCATCCTTTGAACACCTCTTGGCTTGGCTGTAAAGCTGCTAATAATGCCCAGAGGGGCATAAAGCGGGAAAGTCTTCGTCATTTTTCAGTTGGAATTGTTGTCTGAAAACCCTGCAACACCCGTATCTCCATTATTGAATCATCACCAAATGTGGAGTATGCTACATGCTACATATATGCTTATATAATTGGTACGAAATGGCGTACATTTGAGCATCGTCATACCCCATTTTCTGGTCAGCTGTCATTGTATCCAAATCCATTGCAATTCCCAACTCTTCTTGCTTCCTTGCTATTGCTGAAGCCACTGCTTCTGATGGGAAGTGGCTGAAAGAACCAAACTCAATACTCTGTAGTGGAGCAAACCAATCCCTGACCTTTCTAACGGACTGATCACTTGACCGTGTTTCTGAAGTCATGGACTTCTTAATACTAGAAAGAAGCGGGAATTGATCCAGGGAAAGATCTATGCAGTTGCCATCTATATTCTTCTCCTCCTCTGTTGCAAAATCTTCAGAAAGATTAGCAAAAATACCATTTCTTATCTTCCCGGTCATGGGGGGATCTTCAACCTGGTCAATCTTTTTGGATGGTCTGACGAATTGATTAGGAGTTGAATAATCCAACTTCCTCATCCTTGTAAAGCGTGGTTGCCTTCGGTAGATATACTGAGTCTGCATTGGCTAAATGATATAAATTATGGAAGGGACAAGCTTAGTAAAGATTAGAAAGCCACAACAAACATACCAAATTGGGAATATATGTGCCTGTTCCTCGTGACTTTCCCATTTTGCCAATGCCACAAGTCAAAGCAGATACCTGAGGAGTATAAATGTGAAAGACTGGCCTTCTAGGATCAAATCCACGCTTGGAATTACGGAGAAATCCTTCCTCCCTGCATTGCGGCAACTTAAACTGGGAACCCCTGAGACTTTCCCGTTGAATTTGAGAAGGCAAATATGGATTGCTTGGTAATGTATAATCATGAAACCACTGGCCATGTACCAGACCGCAGCAGTGAGTTTCATAGTCTCCACTGAGACCCGAAGCCTCTGATCTTCCAGTGCCAAAGGCAGGCACTGGCACAGATGCATCAGGCCTTTCTCCCTTCCCATTCCACTCCAGGGTGTTTGTGAAAAATTTCTCTAGTGCAGCACCCATGTGTTCCCCGGGCAGCACTAGAATTTCTCCTAGCTTTGCAGCCCCAAAGGAAAGGGCGCACTTTATCCGATGGAAATTGCCTGGAAGCAGGTGGATCGACGAAATAGTCATTATGAAGGACAATTTAATGTAGAACCCCAAACATGGAAATAAATTTTGAATTGTTGATAAATGTAATCAAATATTTAGGTTTAACATAATATTTGATTACATTTGCTTAGTAAAGCATCTTTTGGGACTTCATTATTGGAAATAGGTACTTATACTTTCTTTATATTAGATACCTTTGTTGACACTACGACCAACATTGTTGTTGTCTTTTAGAGGATCAACTACATTGAGGAATTTTACAGGAAACTGATGGACCCCATTGTCAAGTGCTTTTATTGGGACTGCATATATTTCCCTGCAGTTTTTCACAAACTCCTGACTGAGCAGAAGTTCATTCCCTTGGTTTTCTGGTGGGCCTGTTCAATAATAACAGGAAAGAGGGGATTCTAGTAAACAAACGAATTAATTCGATAGTCTTTACATTGTAATGCTACTTACCCAATATCTCTGGAAGGGAAGATATGGCAATAGGCCCATTGATACTGACACAGTAATTGTCCCAATCAAAAGTGCTATAGTATTCCAAAAATTTATGCAGGACCTGGAGAAGAAAGAGCATCACTTGCGTATTTCCTGATTGCACAAGGAGATACTGTAATAAAGATTACTTACAGCCAAAGGACCAGGTAGTGATGAATGGAAGAGATTAATAATATTCATGACCATTATTTCTAATGCATATGTTGAAATCAAGCCATGATGCGCACCCAGGATTCTGCTTTCATAAAAACACCATGCTTTAATCAAGATAATACTGCGCTTGAGAAGATGTTCTTTCCCAATAAGTTGGTCAACCTATAAAAGAATTGGCGCTTAATAAGGAAAAAGTTTTCAAGAATGCTTAGAGAAAGGGATTGTATTATTGTAAGATCAATGATTGCAGAAATTAAATGAGGGAGAGGAAGGGGAAGGAGAGAGAGAGGTAAGGGGAGAGCCAGAGGTTTGTTTAATCACAAAATTCTATAACCATAAAAATTTGCAAACAAAAAGAAACTAGTGGAAACAAGTGATTGCTTAAATCAAAGAAAAACGACCAGTCACTGGCCAACATAGAAACAAAAAAACATGAGAAACAAAGAGAAGGAATTCAGGTTCTACATACATCAAATCGACTGCTAATTATAAAGCGGACTAGTTTTGCAACAAAGATAAACTGCTTAGGAGCTGAAGAAAGTGTTAATATGACCCATTTATTCAAATTCTTAACCTTACCTACATCTTCGCTGGCTTTTCTTAAAATTCTTAACCTTGTAAATAAATAACTAAAAACAGATCTATAATTTCTTACTGTGTCTCAAATATATGGTTTCCATTGCATTGGTGCAAATTTAATCAGCTCCATTTTCAATTTAAAATGAGAAAGAATTTCCCATTGATAGCAACGGTAATTCTTTCATACTACAAGTACCAAAAACACCAAAGTACATACTTATGGGTCTTTAACAGAGATGTAAAGAATCGATAATTAGCACACATCTTCACATTTTCTGCTATTTGCGTTAGTGATTTGACATGATTAAATCAGATCTTCTCACAATTTTTACAAAGAAAGTTCTTGCAATTGTGCCAGAAAAGCATCCATCAAATTGTTATCACAGCATGCAGAAGCAAGACTAAGGAGGCCATGTTAAACAGACGTAAGAAAGTTCTAAGCCTTCCGTATCACCATCTATTCCCACACATTAATAACTCTGTAACGGCACTGTCTAAAACACCCATACCTCCCATCTTGCTTCTTCTCAACCTATGATGGGTACTACAAATATTTTGACTACGTATCCACACATATTCTAGACCTGAGAATAAGTGGTAGGATCATACCTGCTCTAGAAAGCATAAAGCACAGAGACCTGCCATTTGATTGAAAGAGATGTCCACCGATATGTTCTTGACACAACATTTTACAATTTTGACCTGCCATTTGCAACTCCAAATTCAAAGAATACACATGAATATATGGAAAAATCTTTTTCATAAAGAGAAATTGCCAACATTTATTTCCTTTACATATAAAGAAGTCTACGCAAGTCAATTTCGGTGGAAAGTGAAATGACAAATGAAACTAATTAAGTATTAATCTGCACGGTAAAACCAGCAAAACTTTCCCCCCATAAATCCAGAGAGTAAATGGCCTACAGGTATAAGATAAAGTGACAATAGAATGAACAAAAAGTTTCAACTCAAGAATGAATTTGTGGTGAAAAACACAGCTTTTACTTCTCTTTATTTCGTGACAAAACATGATAATTAATACAGGATAAGAAATGTGTGCCATCACCAAGCCTAGCTTGCAGAAAATAGGTATATATTTTTTAATATTCTTACGAAATTCAGCATATTCATACAGAAATTGTTAAATCACTTAAGAATGATTGCTAGAGGAATTCAACTTCCATAACAAGTTCATAGGCTAATAACAACAGCATTATTTGCATCAAAATTTGTTACTGATCATGCTAATTAAATATTAAATTTGTTTTTAATTGTTGCTGTTTACTTGGGGACGGTCGTATTATTATCTCAAATGGAAAAAAATCCAAAATCTACAGTAATTCTAACAAGTGTTACTTTTAGAATTCCGGAAGTAAGGGGACTTCTGTTATCTCTAGATTCAACCAACAGTAGAATTCACACTTCTAGAAGCTATGTGATTTATACCTAATTTTATTGCAGTTGATGACAACTATATTAGTTTTAACTGTCAACTTTGTAGAAGACATTTTGTAGTTGTATTGTTGGAAGAAAGTTCCATAGCAACTTACTTCCATTACTTGCCAACTGAGCACCACATAGGGTTCCATCTACTATCATTCTAGATAGTGTACAAAAATGGGAATTACAAAGCTTATTCCATTGTCAAGAAGTTACAAGTTCTAAGAAAGATTGAAATCCAGGAAGGCCAAGATCAAGAGATAACAGGTTCCAAGTTTTCCTTTCACCTTCACAGACAGCCACAACATTGTGAAATCAAATACAAGTATAGATCTTGCAAGGATTGATTCCAGATTTACACTGAACCCCAGTAAACGCTCACATTAACTTCAAGACAAGGGGGACTTTTCAAACTTGATGGACAAGATATTAAAGTTAAACAAAAAGGTACATTTCTAGAATCAGAAAGCCCTTCACTGCTTTTACTAGATAAAATTATGTTGGAAGGCGACAACTGATATGGTGGGTAACAATTTGTCAACTACACTGGCTATAGACTGAACTTCGCAGCAGTCTTGCTCTGTGTTTCCCCATAACAAAGATAAGCTTTGTAACATTTCACTCGTTAAAGGAAGAATAACTTGATAACCAGAGATCAGTAGCTTGTAGCTCACTGAACTATTAAACTCCATGCTGACAAAGAACTCCAGAAGCTAAAACTAACATAGAAGTAAAATTGGCTCCATGTGAAGCACCATGCTGTGGAACAAATTAGTTGTAAACTTAATTTTGTATTGGTGTAAACAAGAAGTCCAGACACTTCAACTTAAGGAAAAAAGCATTATATGAACAAATCTACTAAAAGGATCTTATCTTAGCTTCTATATGACTTTCACATGATCAAATTTGAGCCACAGAAGCATCAGGATTGTCACTTATCAAGAATATGAGTTGTGAATAAATGATGGGATAAATAGTAGGCACTCTTTGGTATTGAGAAGCATCCTACATATCATAGCTCAACTTCTGAGAGTACCTAAAAGCAATTCGAATCAGTGTGTCAAAGGTGAAGAGACAATTTGTAAAGCTCCCAAATTACTCAGGAACTTTATTATCTGAGTGTGAAATCATGTACAAAATGGTGGCAGAGACCGTAATGTTTCACCATTTACACAAAAGGAAATGATAATAAAGTATAGTTTGTTCACAACTAATCAACAGGCACTTGAAGGAGAATTTGAAATTATGAGATTGATGCCCACATACAGGCATGCATACTTATGCTACAAAGGAAAATGTCAATGTTTGCTTAGCCAAGTCAAGTCAATAGATTGCTAATAAGAGTTGAGAAATTTAACCTGTGCTTGAATATATTGGACATCCTTCACTTGGAACTCTGCATCATTCTCATCACATTTAAGGATACCGCAGATGTCTCTAGCCAAATCCTCCTCCGTGCCTTTATGGGTGACTACAGTCAGATCAATGTCTCCATCAGGAAGATAGGTTTTCAATGGTACAGAACCAAAGGCAAAAACCTGTACCAAGTGCATAGGAATCTAGATCAACCTCATTTTACTTTTAAGGTCAATGCATAAACCAATATGCAGATTGATTGATCAGTCATCAATCTACATAGCAACACTCTTCAATGCAAATGGGGTCCAAAATACAGAAAAATAAGAAAAAGGGACATATTCTACATATTTTTTGCAACTTAAATCATCTAATCTATAAAAGCAACGGACTCTCACATTGGCCTTGGAATACATAACCTGACCAACTCTCTATGATAAAATTCCAGAAAGAAACTAAAATGGCTATTTTGCTCATCATACTCATTTGTCAAGTTAAAAATTTTCAAGCAACATCGAAATTAGTCAGGCAATAACAGCACAAAGCTGATAATATGATGTATAGACAAGCTGAATTTTCCTTGAAGGGTGACTAGTATCACAATCACTGTTTTTACCAACTAGATGACTTCCATTGATGTAAGGGACCAAATAGATAGTGCAGAAGGATCACAAGGTGCAACATGCCACATATAGTAGAAGAGATATGACACATGTCAGGTACAAGCAGAATGTGCAAGGAGGTGGTCCGGGTGCTCAAAAGATCTACAAACTTCAATTGTTTACAGACAAGAACAAATTAAACTAAATATATTCAGGTAGATATTAACAACTTAAGACAAGCTTGCTACTGCAGAGCATCCAACCCAGAAAAAGTCAGTATTCTGCTGTAAGAAATCACATCAGACTTTAGAGAAGTTTATTGATTATCCCAGTCAACTAAAAAGTTCACAAGTATGAAATCTGGAGCACTTAAATACTATTGTGTATAAAAGAAGTTGGAGATAGATTATAGATGAAATTTCCACTGAGAAGAAATATAAAGAGAGAAGGAAACAGTTCTTACCTCAGTTGCATAGCAGCCCTTAATTAACTTCTGTAAATATTCAATCACCTCTCTCCTCCTCTGATCAGAAGCAAAAACTGGTTCAATTACATATAGTACCTCAAGGATCCTTTGCTCAGCCATCATCCAGAGTTCTGAATCAACCGACAACCGATGGAGGTCAAACAGAGACGAAGACGAGTTGGATGGTGACAGATTTCTTTGAAGATCTCCCATGATGAAAAGAGGCCAAAATTTTCAGTTCCAATGCATTCCCACACAGATACAATGTCCCATTGACAAATACGACAATCAATATCGGAAACCTTTAGAAAGTACGTAGAAGAAATAGGATCAGAAGAAAAGAGATAATATGGCATTAAGTGAAAACAAGAATAAATAGATAGAATTGATGAGAACAAATCAATACCACAAGATGAATAGACATGAAAAATCCTAAGAAGTACCTGCAATTAACCCACTAATTGAGAAATTGTAACCAAGTAGTGAATGTACTTTCCACATTTGGCTGCACACTCTGACACTGAGTGCCATTTATTGAAAGAATGTCACTGCTTATTTTTGAAAGAAACAGAGAGAGAGAGAGAGGAAAAGGGAGCAAGATGCTCTAAACTAGTTAAGTTATCAAAACTGCCACTAACAAGACATTTGGATGATTTGATAATGTTGAATTTTCGGGTCCATCTCAAAAGGAGCGAGTATTAGATTCAAAAGGCCAAAAATTGAAGGTAGAAATTCCCCTGCATGGATAAATATCAGTGTTGAGGACAGAAAATGATATCAATGAGAGAGGAGAGGAATTTTCTTCCTTTGCCACTCTATCGTTTTTCTGAACTTCAAGCCAACTCTAGGAGATGGTTGAGAGACTAATATCAAGGAGTTGATGAATCTCAAAAGGTCATGTGAGGGAAACTTTTGAATAAATGTTTCTCTTGAGTCTTGACTGAATAGAGATTTACAGCCAACACAAAAAGCAGGTTGTCATAAATTTGCAGATATTCCCTTGAAAAAATTTGTCTTTCTTCATTAATGGCCAAAGGAAAAAGAAAGTTAATTTTCATAAAACTATACAAGGAAAATTAAGGTGGATTTCCATATTTGCACAATGGAAAAGCCAGTATTAATTACAAAATTATTAACTATTTTTCATTCTAGCTTCTACAATCTTTATGCTATCCACCAAAAGGAGTGTGGTTAGGTATACACTAATAGCCACTCACATTGCTATATCAGCTTCCCTTTCCAGATATCACCAATTAAATGCCTTCAAGCCAAAAGATGGAAGCCATAGTTGTCCCTGCCAAAACTCATCATCAACTTTCTTCTGGGGAAATGAGCAATGATATAGCAGAAACGGAGTTAGACAATCATATGAGATGCTTACGAGAGATTGAAAAACTCAGCCCCCCATTATGAACATGCCATATTAACCAAAACGGAAGAAAACAGTAGAAAAGAGGCTGGTTTAGAGTAAGTTCTAGGAACTGCCATAGGCAAGCTACTTGATATCTGAATAAAGTTCTACTGCATGTAACCGTAATCACTTGTGCAAATGCAGGTCAAGAGACAATAGATGACGTGGGTTGAGCATAAGATAGGCATAGAGCTGGGAATCAGACTCTACGACAAGCGTACAACAAGACATAAATCAAAAGTTGCTTTCCCTAGTAGTGTTTTTATCTGCTTATAGGTCCTAAACTGCACAAAGTAACAGCCAAAATATAAGAAGAAACACGAATTCATATTGACTAGCATTTTGAGAGTTCATAACTTTGGCATTGACAGAAAGATAAAAGGTCATCAGCCTCAATAGCCTGCAAGTTTAACTTTCAAAAATATTTTAGCTTTGGCTGCAAAAACAAAAATATTTTAAAAATAGCACCAATAACAAAACTAGTAGAGAAAAACCAGGAATCCATATCAGGAAAACATCTAGAAAAAGACAAGGTTTAAATGTTGATCAACGGAAAGGCCAAAGAAGACTTGTGGGGATGGATTCCAATGTCCAGTGGCGCAAAAAAATCGGCAACCAAGGCCAACCTTAATTCCTTGACATAACCGGATCAAACACCTGATATCCTTTTCTGATAGGTATGGCTATCGGCCATCCAACATAAGATAAAAACGTGGGAGTTCAAAAAATGAGTGAAAATTGGTCCTTGGAAACAAGGTTGGTTAAAACGAAATCTACCAATGTCTGAGGTATGACAACCAGTGACAACAAAAACTGGCAAACATCACTACATTGCAAGCACTCAAAAGCTTTCTTTCACCTTCATGAACTGGGAATTGCTTTGGCTTCTTCTTTTTAGTTAGTCTCAAAATCAAGGTTTCCTTGCACCAGAAAACGACTGGTGTGGCTCCCGAGTCCTGGAGAGGGAAAGATGACACTCAAAAATAAAATCCCCAAAATCGAAGAAACACGACGACCAGAATAAAACGCGACGTTGACTTGGGTTTCTGTCACATGGCAAAAAATCTTAATCGGCTTTAAATGACTCAAATGGGCCATTAAAAAAATCCGTTAGAACTGCAGCCATAAATTACCTAAAACAAACAAAACCAATTTTCCCGCCATGTTTACTCTGTCTCTGTCCCTTACTCCACTGTCTCTTTCTCAGTTTTTCCCCATTCTCCAAAACCCTAAAGTTGCAAACTTTTCACTAGAAACCAGCAAAAGTAACTTCAAACTTCTGGCCCGAACCGAAAGAGGCATAGAATTTGAGACGGGAAACGCATTCTTTCGTCACGAAAGCGCTACAGGACGCGACTTGGGGGTTTTAGCCGCATCACTCTACAAGCAATCGAATGGCACATTACGCGTGCTTGACGCAATGTGCGGCTGCGGAATTCGCTCTTGTCGCTACTTGATCGAAGCAAAAGCTGACTTTGTGCTTGCAAATGACGCAAATGACGAGCAAAGAGGGGTTGTTTTGGGGAATCTGAAGAAAGTGGAAAGAGGTTTTCGAGATGAAAGAAGATGGGCTGTTTCTCATTTTGACGCTAATAGAATTCTGACGGAATGCTACTTGCAGAAGGACTTCTTCGACTTGATTGATATCGACTCGTTTGGGAGTGATTCTATGTTTCTGAGGTCTGCGATGAATGCTCTGAGATTGGGTGGATTGCTTTATCTGACTTCCGCTGATGGCTATTCCTCTGGCGGTCACCGGCCTTTCTGGTGAGTTTGTTTCTACCAACAAATAAACGAACGTGCAATGTTCGACAAAATGATTTTACCAGTCACAATCACAATGGTTGGTTGGTTTATGTAAATGGCGTTTCTGTCTTGGTATTGTTAGTTCTTTAGCTGCTTATGGAGCCTACGTGAGGCCTCTTCCATATTCGAACGAGATTGGTCTTCGAATGCTTATAGGTGGTGCCGTCAGGGAAGCATCTATTCTGGGTTATCATGTGATCCCACTTTTTTCCTACTATTCATATCATGGACCTGTCTTTAGGGTCCTTGTCCAAGTAAATCGTGGGAAGCCACGAGAAATCAGGTTAGTTTTTGGTTGTATTATTTTTATTTTTGAAGCTTACTGATATCTGTTATAGGCACTATGATTTCATAGCTTACTGCAATAATTGTGGGAACACTCGAACATTTTCCTGGAATGAACTGGGTCGGATGAATTGCTCTTGCAAGAACGTGGAGGTACGGTATAACTTGTTCTTCTGAACAGTTAAAAGAAGACGAGGTTATTCAGGCTTTATACTTACTGTATTTCCATTTCAGGAATCTAGTCCGTTGAGTATCTCAGGCCCTCTATGGACAGGTCCTCTTCATAGCGCCAATTACATCAAACAGATGTGGAGTCTCGCTGAGCAATGGGGATGGATAGGAAATGGTGCAGGAATTGATCTGGAAAAGCTTTTGGGACGAATGTTGGAGGAAAGTGACCCCAGACTACCTCCTGGATACATCAAAATGGATGAGGTCTCTCTCACAAAACCACTTCTCCAAAATGGATTCTATTAAAACTGCATTGAAAGTTTAAATTTTATCCTCCAATGTTTCAGATGGCAAGCCGCGCAAAAATGAATTCTCCTTCAATTGGGGCCATGATGAGTGCCTTGCATAAGGTATTTGCTTATATATATATACACACAAAGATACCATTACCTTCTCAGAAAATTAATTATCTAGTTGATTCTGTGGTCTTAGGAGGGATATGCCGCAACGCGTTCACACATATCCACCAATGCAATTAAAACAGACTGCCCCATGCCAATGTGCATTAGAATTGCAAAGGAACTACAAGGTGCTCTCAATGTCAACGATGCCAATTGATATGGTTAATGAGAAAATGCCATGATTCAAACCCTAGACTTGGAAGATTCAAACGATATAGCTGCCATTACAAATGCCTCAAGATGGAGTCAGGAATAGATTGCCACAAACATAATTCCACATTAATGCACTAAGTTTAGCTTTATTATTTACTCTCCACCCTTGTAAGCGTTCACATTCTAAGATAGCCATTCAATATTCTTCCTTTGCATAAATTTTGTAAGATTCTACCAATCTAATTATGAAATTAAGATAGCCATTCAATATTCTTCCTTTGCATAAATTTTGTAAGATTCTACCAATCTAATTATGAAATTAAGAATCACACGGAAACACGTAACAATCACAGATACGAGGATTGCAGGCATAATATTTGTCCAGAATTGGATTTCTGGATTTAGGCAGCCATAATATACGAGGATTGCAGGCAAAACAATTTCATTGGATTTAGGCAGCCATAATATTTGTCCAGAATTGGATATAAAAAGGTATTGGTGGCTTGACTTCTGACAACACTTCTACTCAAACACTGAAAACACAAAATTGAACAGAAATAATAGAGAAACATAATGTTCTATAAAGCCTTGCTTAAATTTGCAAACAATTTCCAGAAAGAGCTTTCAGCCTGACGATAGTAATTTATCAAAACAATCCCAATTAAAATGCCAAAACATACGAGTCAACCCTAGCAGGAAAGAAAATTTCTTTCAAGTCCTAGCAGCAACGCCAGCAGGACGGGATGCTTGACCAGGCTGACCAGGTTGCCCAGGCTTTGCGATGTCATCCTGCAAAACGAATTAATATAACAATATAGCCTGATATAGTTCAACTAAAAAAGTTCAGCATTACTCAATCTCAAACACCCCCAAGATGTTGGTGAACCACCCTAAGAACTTGATGATTTGGGCAACCATTCGTAAATATATTACATTGAATAAAGTAAATATTGGGGCAATCATAAGAAGAATGTGAGAAGAAAAAGAAACGATGTGTACCCTGCGTCTAAGGAAACGCTGTGGGGGCTCACGGTTCCGGCGGTTGGTGCGGGAGCGGACTCTGACGACTCGGGAGTGAATGGCACATGACACACAGTACTGCATCTTCACGTACAGCTTTGGCAGGACATATCCTGAACCACAATCCAAATATCATAATTGAGTTTGCGTCGAAAAATTCACCAACCAAAACACAGTAGCCGTTGATTAGATATTTACCATCATAAACGCAGGCCTCTTGAACATCCCTAACAGCAGCTTGTTCCACGATGTTTCTCACTAGAAACCTCTTGATTGCCTTGTCCTTTTCCATTAGACATACATACAAAACCACGCATATCAAAATAAATCATATCGAAATACAATTTTTAACAAGAAAATTAGAAGAATATGGAAGTGCCTTGGGACAGCATTTGCCGCAGTTTGAGCAGCGAACGAACTTGACATGACCACGCCCATGCTTGTTGCGTCCTCCATTCCTGCGCTTGAATGTCTGTTACAAAATCAACCACTGATGGTTAGGGTCTAAAAGATGGAGATTGTGATTTCTATTTATTTAATTGAAAGATGTTCCAACTGACCATGGCCGCTGGAAGGCTCCTGCTAGGGTTTTGGCTGCAAGTGAAAGCTGAATGGGATGGGATGTTAGGGTATTTTTAATTTATAGTTTCAACAACTTCAGTAACTGTTTTCTTAAACCGAAGGGGCAGGGGCTGGGGGCCCTTAACTGTACTACGTCTACGAAGCTTTCTTTAGGAATATTTTGTTTATGGATGCGATTGGGCTTTTGTTGCAAGCCCACTTTTTCTTTTGTTCGTTTTGCTCTCTTCTCGCTGTTCTTCTTCTCCTATTTGATAGTGACAGTATATAGTAGATATTTGTATGTACGAGCACGATGACTTGAAGCAGACATCATAGATTTTGACGCACAAATTCTCGAAACGATTTGAGAATTACGGCTGTTTGGTTAAACAGCTGTAAACGACAAGGTAAGAATAGTCATTCTTAAAAATATAGGAAAGATAACGAGTAAAGTAAAATAAGTATTTTTATATTAGTGTTTAGTTTGAAAATATAAATTTGGAATAAAAAATAAGTAATAAAAAGATTAAAATATTTGTATCTTTATCTTTATTATTATTTTTTATTTTTGTTTTTATTTAGAT
>JAOTAZ010000218.1:18651175-18675879 GCA_025629785.1 Erythroxylum oxycarpum
AATTCATCAATGTGTATCCAAATATGATGCATTTTTATCATAATCTCGCTTAAGACCACATGTACCAAATTTAAAACGATCAAAAATACGATTCACTAAAGTTGCCCCGAGGATGTCCGTTAAACGGACATAGACTGGCCAAGCAACCCAAATTCATCTGAGAAGGTCCGTTA
The DNA here is from genome assembly GCA_025629785.1 of Erythroxylum oxycarpum. Classification (NCBI taxonomy): domain Eukaryota; kingdom Viridiplantae; phylum Streptophyta; class Magnoliopsida; order Malpighiales; family Erythroxylaceae; genus Erythroxylum; species Erythroxylum oxycarpum. The sequence goes on from JAOTAZ010000218.1 coordinate 18,651,349, forward strand.
AACGGACATGAATCGACCAAAGTGTCCCAATTCTCCCAAGAAGGTCCGTTAAACGGACCTGTATGTCCGTCCGTTTAACGGACATGAGTCATCCAACTTGTTCTAATTCACCCGAAGCTATCCATTAAACGGACTTCCATGTCCGTTTGACGGACACACAATTCTCACACCCTCTTAAAAGCCTCTAAGCTCACATGCACCAAATGTTAGGGTCCAAACCTTTTGTAGGGGGCGGGATGTTACAAAAAAGCTTCAATAATTGAGAAGCTTCCCAAGCAATCGAAGAACATGAAAATAGCAATGACCAACCTAAAACCTTATGCATTAGTGTTGAAATGAACAGCTCATACAAGAACCAGATAAAAGATTCTTTATCACAGTAAATATATGGTTAATAAACCTATGGCAGGAGGAATCTTATAAAAGCAAGATGAACATTTAAACCATCATTTTTAAAAGATTGTATGAACTTAGATACCTGGTTTATGGTTGTCTCAACCACAAGCTTCTTTGAATCCTTGTCCACACTTAGCCACTGTATATATAAAAAAAAGTTAGTATAATATGCAAAATAAATTGGAGAATTTGAGAATAAAATCTTACCAACCATCTTGATCCCTGGCAAAGTCGCACTTTTCACATTCATTTTTTGTATCAGGGCCTCCAAAGAACCAAAATTGGCATCAATGGTCTAGCCCAATGAGCCATATGACGGTTCAGTTTGCCACCTCCTTCCTGTCATGCCTAAGGCATTAGGTAGGAGAATCATAAAAGCAAGTTGGTGTATTTATAAAAGACTAAACGTACACTAGTAAGATCGAGGTTCTTCCAGAAAATGGAGTGGTTGACATGGCTTGCAAGAGAAGTAATATGAACATAATAAATGGTGGGTTTAGAGATCTAAAAAAATAATTAAGCAAGAGAAGAAGAGAACCTCCTCTGTTGAACTTGATGACACTCTAAAGTTTGAGGAGGGTAGAGGAATCGCCCTTTTGCATAGCGTCGCGGAGTTGATCAAGGGCCTTGTTGTAATTGGTGATGTAAGATTAGTGGTGCTTTATGTGGTGAAGTCGCATAATCTCAGCACTGATAATAGGTTGATATGTATATTTTGATGATAGTGAATTAGAGTGCAAATGGTTGTGTTAACAAAAATGAGAAGGAAATCAGAAGAAAGATACGAAGAAGGAGAGAAAGAAGGGAAGAGAGATACACAGAGAGAATTCTAGAAGAAGAAGAAAATATCCAATATGTTATATCTTCACTATCTGTTAATATAACGTCCTAAATAGATGTAAGGATGACTAGTATAAAGGCTTGTGTTTAATAACAACAGTGTGGGTTTATTTAAAAGTTGCTTTGCTATTTAACAATGATTGTAATATTTTTATACATAACATTTCCTTCTCCTTTAGAAAAACTTGACCACAAGGTTTAACAAAAATTATCATCAAGGAGGTTCAGAGAGTAGGCAAAAATAAACAACCATATAAACTTCTTTTCATCCCTCACTTTGGTAGCCTTTGCGTCATTTGAATTCAAAGTTGAGGGCCTGGATGGGAAAATATCTAATAGCGTTTGTAGTGTTACCTCTCTAAAGAGTAATTACACCCTCATCCTTGATGATCCTAACAAAGCAGTTAGATATAATTTATATGGTTCAGAGAGCTGACCAACTTTACTCATCTCATCTTGATTTTGAGTCAAGAATTTAAAACACTCAGTTGGGGCAACAGTTGTCTTCGAAACGACAACTGAGACTCCTTTCATAAGGAAATCCACCATAAAGTTGCCTTTACCTTTTTCAACTAGTGCTTGCATCGACATTGGTGAGAGAGAGGACATAAGCACCAAGCCATTTCCCTGACAAGGGCTTTTAATATCATTAGAATATTGCTCAGTCATATAACAATTTACGGCATGGAAACGAGGAGATAGTTCAGAAAATAGAGAAGATTGACCATAAACCTTCAGCTTCGGAGTAACTAGAATAATCACTCCCGATTTCACTCCTTGTAGCTTCATGAATTATGCGAACATAGTTTTAAGTTCCAACATATCCTTCTCCATCCTTTCTGCTCTATTTTATACTTCTAGGAATAGTTTTTCGTTCCTGACCCGTGCCTTTATCAGATTCTTCACGTTTTCTTTGATTCTATGCAGCTCAAACATTTTTGCCAAGGAAAATATGCTCTGATACAAAATGTTATGTATATTTTGATAATAGTGAATTAGAGTGCAAATAGTTATGTTAATGGAAATGAGAAGGAAACCAAAAGAGAGAGAAAAGACGAGAGATGTTCAGAAGGGGGGAGAAAAAGGAAGAGAGATGCACAGAAATTTTTAGAAGAAGAAGACAATATTCAATCTATTATACCCTCACTATTTGATACTATAACGTCTTAAATAGATGTAAAGGAAGACTAGTATAACCATTGATAATGTTATCATCGCCCAAGAAGTCCTACACTCGATGCAAAAGAAAAAGGGAAAGACCGGGAGTATGGCTATTAAGGTGGACCTCGAAAAAGCCTATGACCGGCTTCAATAGGACTTTATTCACAGCACCTTAAAGGACATCGGGCTTCCAGAAAATCTAATCCTAGTCATTTTGTAGTGTGTGACCACCGTGACTCTGCAAGTCGACGGGCAAGGCACAGCTACGGATCCCTTTCGACCATCACGAGGCATTAGGCAAGGTGATCCACTTTTGCCATACCTTTTTGTTTTATGCATGGAATGCCTAGATCAACTTATTTCCAGTAAGGTGGACCAAGGCCTTTGGAACCCAGTTAAAGTGATCCCTACAGGGCCTCCGATTTCCCACCTTTTCTTCGTTGACGACTTAGTACTGTTTGTGGAGGCTTCGGAAACCCAAACCCAAGTTATCACCTAAACACTTGAAGAGTTTTGCACGGCCTCAGGACAAAAAGTGAACACCGAAAAAACTCAGATTTTCTTCTCGAAGAACGTCTCCCCTGCACTAGCGCGAAGATCAGTCAAGACCTCCACATTTCCCAGACAAACAATTTGGGGAAATATCTGGGCATTCCGCTGTTACATGAACGGGCTTCAAGACACACTTATCAACATATTTTGGACAATGCCTGCCAAAAACTTACATGCTGGTGAGCCCGTGTACTGTCTTTTGCGGGCAGAGTGACACTCACCCAGTCTATGCTGTCAGCTCTACCCACCTACACGATGCAAACCGTTAGACTCCCACGACAACTTTATGATGACTTGGAGCAACTCAACGGAATTTTATCTGGGGCTCTACGGATGACCATAGGAAGCTGCATCTTGCCAACTGGGAGACTGTGTGTGAACCTAAGAAAGTGGGGGGCCTCGGTTTTAACAAATCCAGTCTTCAAATGACGCGCTCTTGGCTAAACTGGGATGGGCGATACTTACTTAGCCCTACGCTCTATGGGTTCAAATTCTCAAGGCTAAGTACCACATAGATCTGTCCCATATCCCACCTACTATTGATAGAGTAGGGTCTTACAGTACTTGGAGAGGAATATCTTCAACCTGGCAGATCATCCGCCATGGCTAACTTGGCATCAAAAAAATGGCAGACGAACCCTGTTCTGGTTGGATCGCTGGATCCCTGACTAGGGACCTCTCATTCATGCCGCTACCTACACACCCCCAGAAATCGTTCTTTATGCCTCTGTCACGGATTTCCAGAATATGGATCGCACCTGGAAGTGGCACCTCTTCCAGCACTATCTTCTATCCTCCGTTTGTTTGGACATTGCGGGGCTCCCCCTCCTGCCAATACCACGGAGGGAGATACGATCCAATGGGGGATAAACAGCCTATGGCCGATTTACAGTGGCATCTGCCTACAACTTGCTCGCAGGCCGACACATTGATGACTAACATAGGCTCTGGGAGGTAATCTGCAAATGGGCAGGTCCCTGCCGGATAAGAGCTTTATTATGTCTAATGACAAAGGGTAAACTTCTGACAAATCAACAACGCATGGCATGTCACATAGCTACGACTAGCAACTGCCATCATTGTGGACGCGAAGAATCCACCCTCCATGTCATCAGGGACTGTCCGTGGGGGTGAGCCTTCTGGGCAAATTTTCCCCCGGAGCTGGTGATTACAGAGTTCTTCATTCAGGATACCGGATTGTGGGTGCAATCCAACCTTACAAACCACTGTCACGTGCGACAACTCGACTAGGCCTCTATCTTTGGAGTCGCTTGCTGATTCCTCTGGTACTGGCAAAATAAAAGTGTCTTTAAGGCAGACTTTATTTGGCCGATGACGGGTGATAGAGTAGTGATGGAGTATGTAGAATGGATAGAAAAGGCACAAGCAACGGAAAGCTATGTGCTTCCCTCACAAGGTCTCCCTATGGGCAATCTGGTTAGGTGGACCAAACTACCAGCACACTAGGTCAAACTCAATACCGATGGAGCAATTAAGCAAAAGGCTTCCACTGCCACTTCTGGGGGCTTACTCCGCGACTGGCAAGGTCAATAGTGTGGAGGTTTTCTTGGAGCAAAAGGTTGAATCCCCAACCCAAAGGGCCCCCCACACTCCGGCCCGACGAAGCAACTAGAAGGATGTAAATCAGGTACTCAGCGACCCGCTAAAGGGGAGGTGAGCAACCCACAGGCCTACAAGGAGCCTACCTTCAAAGCCCACAAGAGGCTCAAGAATATTGCTCCCACACTGCAAACCGTGGGATTCGAACCTTGCACCTTGGAGCAAATCTGCCCCTCCGGAACCAACTGAGCTACGCCCTGCGAGCTGGAGGTTTTCTTCAACTTATTGGACGAGGATCGCCGCTTACTGCAGAGCTAATTTAGGGCGTCCATTCGGGGCTCAATCTGGCTTGGACTCTGGGCTATAAGCGAGTCATTGTCGAAGTGGACTTCCTAGAGGTAATCAACATCTTGTCCTCTTCTGTTACAGATTTCCCTGATGAGCCTTCTTTGTTGATAGGTACTAGACAATTACTCGAACGGGAATGGGAGGTACAATTCTAACATGTCCATGGTGAAGGAAACCAGTGCGCAGACAGTCTGGCCACACTTGCAACCATCGTTAGTCCGAGGCTACATATCCTCTAGGACCCTCCTATGCCTCTACGGGAGCTACTTCATAGCGATAAGCACGGAGCAATGTATCGCCCCGAACCATGTGCTAGGTGCCTTTTTTTTGGGCTTTGTTTTTATCCTTGTTTAAAAAAAAAGTATATGGACAGGTGCTTAATAATAATGACGTGGATTTATTTAAACATTGCGTTGCTATTTAACAATGATTATAATATTTTAGGCGTAATACAGGCCCTTGAGCGCCATAATCGCAAGGAAGGTCCGGAAGTGAGAAGTTCTGCAAACCCCCTGGATTCAGTGACGCCTAGGGTTCTTCTGGTCAGGACGGATTTACAAATTTGGCCATCTGCTAGGTTGTGCTTCACTTTATCTTTGTTTTCTCTTCTTTAATTTAATTAATTTAATAATATTTCTATTAAATTCTATGAATATTGGTCTTATTCGCTGTTAAGTCAAAAAGAAAGAAGGAATATTGAGTTAGAGCTGGCGGCTTTTCTTTTTCAATCTTTTTAACGTCTAAACAGGAACAGAAAAGGGGTAAATTAATCTCATCCATTTCTTAAAGATAAGGTTAAATTAATCAACAAAAACCAGTTTGTCTCTATTAATCTGCAGTGAAAAACTGAAAACTCAAGCCCCGTCGTTTCGGCTTATTTATGAAACAAAATCTATTAACAGCTTATTTTTTTTGTCAGATTTGGAGGAAATCTAGAGACAAATGGAGAATTCGAGTGGAAGAGTAGATACGGTAGATGACAACAACCGAGGAGGAGGGCCAGACTCTAGAAATTACACAACTACTTCTTCTTCCTCGTCTCCCACACCATCGGCTTATCGATTGTTCGGTCGACAAGTCACTGTTCATCAGTACATGGGTGGTGGAAAAGGTTCTCCCTTTGCTTTTTCCCGTCTCAGTTTCTGGGTTGTTCTTCTCTCTCTCTCTTTTTTTTTTTATAATAATTATTTGATTGTCTTACCGGGTTATCAAGATTATAGCGGACTTTGTTTCAGAAATTGGCTTTGGCCTTAATTTGGTTTTGTTATACTTAACGTTCAATCCTTGCTTGTGTTTATTTTCCTTATCATGTGATATTGTGTTGCTCTTTTCTTCTGGGGGCTGGGGCCAGCACCATCCCATTTGCTACAGCTATGTTTTGTTACAAGTTCCGTGTGGAGACTTTATTTTTGGGCTAATTTCCCTTTTCTTCTATTTGCAGCTGCTGATGTCTTTCTGTGGAAGAAGCGACATGTCTCCATCGGTGTCATTGTTGTTGCCACGGTTGCGTGGTTCATATTTGAGCGTTCTGGATTACCATTCTTGACAATTTGTTCGGACGTCCTGTTGATTTTGGTGGTATTGTTGTTTCTCCGCGCCAATTTTGCTGACCTAGTAAATAAGTATGCCTGATTCCTTCTTGGATTTCTTTTCCTTTCCATTTCATCTTATGCAAAGTTGCTTCTGAATGCAACTTGATACTTCATCACATGTTTCTTTCTTAACAGACAACCGCAATCGCTACCAGAGCTTGTTGTATCCGAGGAAATGGTCAACAATGCTGCAGCATCTTTTCGTGTTAAGATCAACAATATGCTTCTGATGGCTCATGACATCACTCTTGGCAAAGATTTTAGAATTTTTTTCCAGGTTAGTTCTTTGAGAGAACCAAAGAATTTTATGCTTTGAAGTTGAGGTTTCTCAACGATAAGGAGGCATCTGTCTGTTGATTTGTCAAGACATGTGCTGGGTTGAGCTTGAAACTTAAAAACTTACACATAATGTCTTCATAAAATTAAGATGGATGCAACGACCAATGACTGATGGGGACAAATTATGAATGATGAAAATCTTATAGCATTTACATGTGATAACGTTCTAATTAGTGGATAGTAGGATACTTTATAGCTAGACTAACACTGCATTTCATGAGAACTTCGTAACTGGAAATGAGGGAAAGAAGAAGCACATAGTTTGCTTTTATCAAATCTGGATATAATGATGTAGTTGATGTACACAAACAGCTGAATCGATAAGGATTTCTCAGTTACTCAAATACAGACCTCTGTATTATTAACTTTTAGTTATTAAATCTATCTCGAGTTTGTGCATCATGCTGATTAATTAGTTCCATATTTGTACATTGAACAGGTGGTGGTATGTTTGTGGCTCCTGTCTGTCATTGGTAGCTATATCTCTTTCTTCACTCTGGCCTATGCAGGTATGTGCTTTATCCTTAGTTACATTAGTTATCATGCTTATGACTTTAAGTTGTTTGGTTCACTTCACTTATTGGTTCAGACCTTGTATGAGCAAATTTCTTTAGCTCTTTAGTTTATTACCTTGAGGAAAACTTTTCTGCTTCTTGTAATTTTTTAAGTCATGTGATCCTGTTCAGTTTATATTTGTTTAATCTTTGTATATTGAATACAATCTCTCTCTTAAAACTTGCTCGAGTATTTCTCACAATATGGAGGGCCTTAAATTTACGCATATTTCTTTAATAATTTAACAGGAACCATCTTATCCATTACAATTCCTGCGCTGTATAACAAATATGAAGAGCACGTGGATAAGTACTGTGGTGTGATCCATAACAAACTGTCACAGCATTATAAGATCGTTGATGAGAATGTTATTAGCAGAATCCCTCAGAGTATATCCAAGGACAAAGATGCATAAAACGTTTTTTATGTGTGGTTCTTGGTTTCTTCTGCTCAGGGGTTCAATATGTTAAATTTGTAATCAACAGAGTAGCAGTTACATTGGAGTTTCGGAATCTTGTTGAAGCAACTTTCCTCCATAGCCTCACAGAATTTGTGACTTGCTAGAGTATGGCCCGGTGTACTCTTTCCCCGTTTTGCATTCTGAGGTAACAACAGGAAGGCTTCAAAATGGTGGGATCGAATTTTGTTGTCTGACCATCCTGGTCGTATTCCTTGTTATGATCTCTATTGCATGTTTTAAAACTGTTGCATTGTTTGATGGACCACAGCATGAAGGAAGATGAAGTTGAGATTGTATGTATGGAGACTGCTTTTAGTGGAGTAATAATCCTAGTCACGGCTCTTAAAGGGGTACAATTGGTAGACAAGAAAAATTAGTGCTTATGAGACATGTTTAGATTTGCCTGTCTACTTGTGTTTGCTGATTTGGATTGATTTATGATGTAGGATTTAGTCAAGGACCGATTCACAGGAAGTTTTCTCGTCCCTCTTTATTGATATTCACCCCTTTTCTAGAATTGCTTATGCCAAATTAAAAGAAAGACTCTCATTAGATTTTGCGCTAAATATTTTGACTGTCTTATTCAATAGAGATATTGCAAAACAAACTCTTACATGCATCATTTGTTTCCTTCGACATAGAGCTTGTCCTTTCAAGTTGGAATTCAGGATAATTTTAGATTTATTGACCTTCCATTTTTTCTATTATTCCTATCCAGAACAATTTCTTATATTTATGTCTGCCATAGAATGCTTCATCCTAATTGAAGTAAAGTCTTTTTGTCATCTCTACCTTGGTTAATTTCTTAAACAAAGGTGTAGGAGCACTTCCCACGTTAGAAACAGCCTCTTGATTTTCTCTTGCACTTTTCTTCCTAGTCAATATTTTGACAACAACACCCTGGAGTTGTTCCAGTAAGTGGTCACTCTTATGCCGACGGGGGTCAAGTTTATGACAGTCCCTAGGTTGGTCCGCAGTTGTAGCCGCACTTCCAGTTGAGGTCCTTTTGTTAGCCCAGCGATAAATAACCTAACTTGTTTAGTGATGGTGTGCGCGCTAACAAAGTCTAAAAGTCCCTCTGGTGTTCCTTCACCGTCCCAGATTGCTTTAAGTTAGCAAACTCACCCAATGGGCTGAGAGTCGTGGGAGGTTTAAACTATAGGTGATGTTGTTCTTTGAAGGCTTACCAATTCATATTTAGGAAAATCTTAAAAAATCACAGTTATGCGTTTCGGGTCTATTAGTTCTCAAAGAATTGTTCTTCCTTATAAATTTAAACAAGAGGATCATCAGAACCATCACAAGTAGTGAATTCTAACTTAAGACATTGTTTTAACTCATTGACTTCGCACTTCTGTCCGCCCTCCTCTCAGTGTAGGTGCGATTGTCACTGCCAACCTTCTCTTGTTGGACTCATTCGTGAATAGCTCACAGAAGCTCGTCAGACTGAGCATTTTTGGCATTCCTTTTCCCTTGTCAATTGCTGCTCCATCTATTTTATAACCATATCTATTTTAATTGATATATCACATAAGTCGTCTGATACTAAATTGATGCGAGACGTAGTGTAGGATTTACTCACGGGCTTGGAACAAGATAAAATTGAAAACAATAAGGTTTAAGGGTTAAAAATAATCGAAAAAGTTCAATAGTTACTAAAGAAGTCTGAAACGAGATTTAAGTCCATGATAGGAAGTTGAAAAGAGAGATGAAAATCATCACAATGATGCATGGGTTACACATACTATAAGACTTCATGAAGCACTGATGTTCTTCCTTGACATGTGATCTTTCCTCTAACCTTCTCTTATATTCCTATAGGTCTTAAAAGAAGCGATATAAAACTATAACCAGCTTGCCTGTTTAACTAACTATTTATCAATTAAGTGAGCCAGAGGGATTTCCTCTATTCTTCCGTTTGTAAGTTTCTGCGTCTTCCACTGTGCTCAACTCCTAGCTCTCTTTAGCTGCTTCAATCTTGATTTCTCTAGTTGATGATCTAAAATCGATGTACTTACAATTAAGGATTGGGGAGCTAACAGCTTCTCCTTGTTCATGGATCGCAATGATATGGTTGCTCCAAATCCATTGCTTCCTGCTCAAGTAACCATTATTCATCTCCTATTGATTGAATTTGGGCCGTGTGGTCTTAGTTTGATAATTCTCCAATCTTCGTTGTTGTTTACTGGACTGTTAGAGAAATCTTTGGAGAAAGAGGCGCATTGATGTGCTATGTCGATGGTCCAGCTCCAATTTGGTTGCAGAAGAAGAATGCTGATTTTCCAATTCTTCACGGGCCAGTTTATTTTTATTCATACGGTTAAAAATAAAAACTGAACTAATTCTAATAATCTGTAAAGTTCCGCACACAAATGCTATCCAAATACGCAATACATAGGCTTGGATAACTCGAAAATCAGACGAGGGCTGCTTATACTCAGTGTACTAAGCCTGGAGCAATTCGTTTGCCTTCTTCAGCCAAGCACTGTAGATCTCATCAGAGAAGAGGACAAAATGTACCTGCAAAACCATTCCTAACGTTAGAAATTGTTAGCAGCCCTCCTAGTATGGGGAAGGCAATATATACATATGCCACATAGGCTAGTGGTTAGGAATTAGTTACAGAGAGAGAGGGAGAATGGGAAGATACAGAGGATATATAGAATTCGGTATAGAGAGGGTGGGACTGGGATCATCTTCATTCATATTCTAGAAATACATATTTGTATTGGCCTGGAAATCCAGGAGGGGGAGCTTGCTCCAGTAGTTATTTTCTATATTTCTATCAATATACTAAAAGCTATACAATCTCTATCAAGTTACCTATCAGAAACAGTCACGTAAGGCCCAAAAACCCTTGTTTGAATGAGAAGTAAAAATCATACCATTAAATTTTATGACTTTTGACAACAATTTGTGCAGAAAAGGCAAATTTGCTCACATTCATAACATTGTGGACACCCATCATCAAAACTTAACTTTTTCAATTTTCTAATGCTAGGAGCTTAGTTAAACAATAAGGATCCAATTATATTTGAGAGTAAAGTCAAGTATTTGATGCTGTATAAAGAAGCTAATACAAACAATTTATACCTCCTTAAAGTCATCAGAAAATTCTTTGACAGCAGATATTGCTTCAGTGGCAGCTTCCTCAAAAGGATACCTGAAATATTTCAAAGCAAAGAATATGAAGTAGTAATTAAAATTTAGCCATATTGCATTGTAAACACCAAAAGTGGAAAGGTTCAAAATCCATTATCTTTAACTCTTAATAGCTTGAGCTTCCGTCCATTTAGAATGCCTTGTATATCAATAATAAGCAAAGGATCAGGAACAACTAATTACCAATCATCTCACTTATAGCATAAAAGATAAAATTAAACCGCAGTCATTCATAAAAAGGGTTCCATTTATTTAAACCACTGATAATTCTGATAAGGTTTTCCATTTATTGAACAAATAATAATGTTTTTTTTATTGCTTCCCAAGCGTTTTGCCCTTGTGGACACATGTTTGAGCCAGTAATTAACTTACCCATAAACACCACAAGAGATGGCTGGAAATGCGATGTACTTAATATTGTTGTTCTTTCCCACAATCAAGCTGTTTCTGTAATCATAATGGTAGATGTTAGAATGTTAAATCAACAGCTCATATTAATGAAAGGAAATTTCCAATATTACCTGTATGCATTTCTCAATGAGAATGCAGGGTTAGCATCAGTATCATAAACGGGGCCAACTGTGTGAATCACATGAGAAGCAGGCAACTTGAAACCTCTGCAGTCAGCATGTTGATCCTATGGTAAATGTAAACATGCTTAACCAGTAAGTCCACGAAAAAGAACTAAGGAAGAAAGCGTACGGTGTGATTCTTGCTTCTCCGGTGGGGCAACGGACGCCAGGTCTGACTTCAGGTACATTATAGCATGCATCACGGAGTTCTGGTCCGGCAGCTTTATGGATAGCTGAGAAAAAGTATCCAATTTGAATTTTCCACGGGTAAAGGAAAAGCTGAAAAAGTCTAGATAATGTGAAAAAGGACTACCTCCATCAGCCCCTCCACCCCCAAGCATTCTCTCATTTGCTGGATTAACCTTGGATGATGATAACAATAAGTACACATATTCACTATCCCAAGAAAACAAACATGCACTCCTCAGTTTATGTAATTCAACACACAATTGGCTTGACATTAATGGCCAGGAAGTTGAAACTTGTTAGTTGCAAATTACATTTCCACTCGTACTCAAAAAGTCCAAAACACTAAATGAAGCCCTTACCGGAAATGACATCGATCATCAATCACAGTACTAAATAAGAAGCATAGATCTTAAATCTGTCGCATAACTAACATTTTCACTTCAAACTACGAAATTGCAGAGCGACTTTCTTTCTTTTGATTGTGCCACTTACCTAAGGTAGTAAATTCATGGGTAGCGAATAGATCTAATTCAAAGTGAAACGATCAATTTTAGCTTCCATAAAATGGTCATTACCGAAAAAAAAGATTCGACTATAATAGAGGGAGAAGTGAAACTAAAACTAATCATAAGACTAACGGAAGACATTCCAATAACACCAATCTCCACACAGGAATCATGCACGAGAACAGGAATAGCAGCACCAAAATCGACCTTTTCATCTGATAGAAACAGGGAAAAAGGGAAAAGAAAAGGACCCAATAGAGAGAAAAAAAAAAAAAAAAACTAAGGGCGTCACTGAAACGAAAAGCAAAAGGAGAGAGATACAATTGCATCAGAGGAGCCATCGATGAACCACTTGGTGATGTCCCCTTTGTTGATTTTGAGGACTGTAGTTGTAGACAAAGGGAAAGCAGAGCTATCTTCTGCAGCTTGCGTTGACACTCCAGCAGAAGCCGATTCAGACATTATAAAGGAGGAAGATGACGATGCTGATGATATTGTGGGAAGTCTGAGGAAATAAGGAATAGTGGGTTTGCGTTGGTAATAACCAAATGATCTCTTACTCAGATTCCCGACGCCTTTGTTAATATTACTATTGTTTGATCGAGGACGAGTTACAGTAGCAGGAGTAGCAGCAACGAGGCATCGGGATGCGCTGGCTGTTCTCACACCATTGATTGACATCATTTTCATTCATACGTTACGGACATTGATTGTTATCCTGTCAACTGGGTCCTGATCATCCCAGTTTCCTAATTGGAATTGGATTTTGAAGAATCTTATTATCTGACCCAAACAACTGAGAATGGGCTTTCCGTCATCCATGGGAATAAATAATAAGCATGAAACTCTGGGGATAAGACGCAATCAGAATATCATATATTTATATGTAAATGAATTGCCCCAATCAAGTTGGGTAGTAACGCAGGCATGCGGGTTGAACTTGAACCAATGCCACAATTCCTATTTCTTGTCTACTGTTCTACATACATAAATAGATGCATCCATACATTCATAAACGAAGAGAAAAACGCATAGCGGGTGCGCCAACAAATTACAAACCACCTCAAGCTATTAAGTGTTTCTTTTACTTTGTCGTCCTAAAACTGACCACCCTCGAATGTCTGGCCAAATTGCCAATTGCCTGGTACAACATTGTAGGCACTAACGGTCCTGCCATCGCTTGTGGTAATTTGGAAAGAAAGGGGTTGGCCATTGAGATAGGAGTTGCTCTGCCAGTTTTGGCCCCAATTCCTGGACATGGTTTGCCATCCTGTCTTAGACCCCTTGATTGAAACCGAGTGAACGTCTCCTGCTCCACCAACATTGGTGATCAACACCAAGTTAAAGTACGAGTGACCATTGATTGTGAACCTTATTCCTCCTTTCTTTACACAGGGCACCCTGTTTCAGACGTTATGAAATCATTAGAATCATCATGCATGACGCAAAACAAACTTCAAGTGAGACATGGAAATAAAGCTATGCACCTTCTGAATGAAACGGGTACAATTCCAGCCCTATATTGAGCAATCTGCAAGAAAGCGGGCTCAGCCAAGTCAAAGTGTTGGAGAGGAGGATTGCACCAACCACCATTGTCATTAGACAAGGCATAGTTCGGTGGGCAGAAATTAGTGGCGGTAACCGTGATGGACCCAGGAAGGCACCATCTGGGGTCATTGTCGCATCTCATCTCATAACAAGAACCACAACTCAAGCCATTGTTGAAAAGAGCAGTACTAAGCGCTGCGGTGTTAGTACCATACCCTTGGCTATACAAGTTGCCATATCCACAAGCACCTCCTGGAAAGAACCATCCATGTACATAAAAATAAACTTTAGTTGAAAGCAGAAACCAATGAATCACGTAGGTACTAGGTAATTTATTGGCATGCACGCAAACCTACAATTATGACTTTTTTATAGAAATAATCCAGTATTGGAGTTGTTTCAGTGCCATTGCCTAACTAATGATGAGAAGCACATCAAGACTTTCACTTTTGCCAAGTTAAAAAGACAGCTGCTTTTTTTAACACTTACCCATTGTCCCAGAAGCATCCCCACCTCCATAGAACGTTGCATGACCGCTAGTCCATCCTCCATAGTCCGCATAAGAGCCTCTAAGGCACAGACTGAACAGGAAAACTAGAAGAGAAGCAGCAGAGGATGCTGGAATAGCCATTGTTAACAAGTGATGTGAGTTGATAAAAGGAAGTGGGTTGCTGCTAAGTTTAAGTAAGGATGCTTGGCTAGGAAGAAACTGGCGTGCCCTTATATAGGCCAAAGGATACGAGGCAAACCAAGGATTGATGTGGATTTGGTATAATAAGAAGAGAGAAGCTAGGAAACACTTGAGGCCAGGGCATGGAAAACAAGAACACAAAATGGATGGAAATACTGAAAAGTCATACGTAGATTTGCAAGAATCAAAAAGCACATGCAAATGTTCTTAGGTGGACGACTAAGGAGAAGGAACGAAAGACTGGAAGGGCATTGACCCCACCATGCACATGCGTTTATCTGGCTTTTGTGTTATTCATAAATTATATGTAATTAAATTGATTGCCTGATATGGCGCAATTTGGATTGGTATGCATATTTGGGGCCTTTGATTGGGGAAGATGAAATAAAAGGTCAAGTCGGCTGTGAGTTTCCTATATTTTTGGTAAGAGTAGATAACAATATGACAAATTAATATGGTTGTGGTCGTTGTAATGTAACTAACAAATCTTGGAACTATACATATATATATTAGTTACAGGATGCGGTGTGGAATTCGGAATTTGAGCTAAAGTAGTCGATTGTATTTGTTTATTATGAACAAGTAGAGGAGGGGCCTACCACCACGTTAGGAGCACATGCAACTCCCGGGCTTTACGGGTCCCCTCACCCCTCCCCTCCTCACCATAGTCTGATAGGTATGGTAGCCTTACAAAAGCTTCCATCTTTTGCATTTTGTTTACTATATTTTTCCTTCCGCCAGCCGGTAGGATTTTAGGCTACCCCTTTTCAATAAGTTGGGATTTGTCTCCCCTCTTCTGTTGGAAAATCCATCCGTCCTTCATGCATGGTACTGTTTTCTTTCTATTATTATTATTCATCATAATGCATTATTTCTCAATTGTCTGATGTAAAAACACTTTAGATCAAAACCAGAACCTTTTTCAGCTTCAAGATTCAACCTTTAGTTTTGACCACTAAACTAAAAATGAAAAGGACCAAACGTGAGCAGAATGGGATAGGGGAGGCAAGGAGACCTTACAAAGTGTCAACAAATTTGGTCCGAAGTAGTTAGGAGCCAGCTACCTGCATTTTGCCTCTGGTCCAACCGTGAAGAAAACCCCATTGTCTCAGCATTAAATGGTAATGTCTTCTGCTATAATGTACACTACACGTAAGCAATTTTAGGTTTTGTGATAGGTGAGGGACAACTACATCTGCTTGGAAATTCATATCCACAAAAGAGGCATGTGATTATCCAAATGCTGTCTGTTGGGACAATATAATGAAAGTGGCATGCACAAGCATTTGTCTGGTGTTCCTAATCGAGTCATTTGACAGACTCCCAACATGCAATAGACCATTGCCTGAGAGATGCTTTTGATACTCGCTTTCTATAGTCGATACTGTAAGTTTGTCAATAATCCCTAAACAGAGGATATCCGCAAACATCCGCAGCCCAAATTTAGGGACCCCTACCATGTGAAATTCAATGCTTGATTTGGAGGGTTAGCCAGACCACACCAACATTGAAAGGTAGAGTGAAATGCTCTTGCCTCATTTACTGTTACATGATACATCACGAGCCCGAGGCCAAGAATTAATACTTTGCCATTGAAAATACACACACTGGCAGAGGTCTATCACATCATATCAGGAAGGAAGCATTAAAAAATGGCGGAAGTTGAAAGGTCGGATAAGAAGCTCCAACAGACGACCGCATCTTACTAGTTGGGATTTGTTCTGCGTGTGAACAGCTAAACAAGTAGCTCAAATACTGTACCCGCTTCATACATTTTATACTTGCACAAAGTTTAGTCGAGATAAGAGCTCATTACATGCTAAAACTTGATAATCAGAGCGGAAGTGGAGATTGGACTGAGGTCCTAACAAACTTCCAGTGTGGTTTAAATGCAAATTCATCTCTTTCCCACAAGAAAAACATAATATCGTCCATTGGATAAAAGTACCGAAATATAATATGCGAAACTAACCAGTCTTTAAAGAAAAGACAGAAAATATCTCAATACACCTAGTACAACTCTTGGTTTCCAAATAACCCGTCTCATTTCCTATAATTCGGTGCAAAATTCAGATACAAGTGAATGTCCAAACCAAAAACGAAATGCTAGAAGAATGTGCTACAATTAGCTTAGATCAAAGTCATCAATCGATCAATCAACCAACTTCTTCAAAATCACAACGTTTGAAAGTTAAACATGAAAATATCCATCTCTGCTAGGAATAAAGCTCTCCATTCCAGACTTCACCAAGTCATGAGTTTTAACTTGAACAGACGAAAAATCTTCATCAATATGTAATATTCTAGTAAATCATCCCCTGAAAGCAGAACCAATAAGCCTAAAATAGTAGTCACAATGGAGGAGTCAAACTAATGGAACTTAGATGCCAAATATGGTCCAACGTTACGTACATTTCATGAAATAAGGGGGTATGGTGGATTGTCAAACTGAGACTCAAGCACTGCTGCTTCCACTAGCAGAAATTGAGGGCCCTTCAGATTTGACTAGATGAGAACTTCTACTTATATCAAGCCCCTGTAATTGTCTGAGAGGATCATGTGGAAATGTCTCCGAGAAAGCTTGCGAATGGGATGAGGCTCTAATAGATTGATGATAACTAGAACTGTTAGGTTGGAAAGAATTGAACAGTGACTTCTGCACATTGTGGGTGTCAAGTGATCTGGTTTGCTGCTGGTATGGAAACAAGGGAGATTGGGTGTACGGAATATGGTGCATTCCTAAATCAAAGGTATCTGCAGGGTTCGTCATTTCTCCTGTGGCAATCTTGAGTCTTTCTACCTCCTTCTTCAGTGTCTCATTCAGAGCTGTATATATAAGAGAAGATATAACAGAAAAACTTAAGAACTTTGTATGGTCAGAAGTAGATATGAGATGGAAGACATGGGCACAACCCCTTGTCCATACTTTCAATAGAAACCAAAGTCCTCATGCATTCAAGCAAGAATGGGCACCGAAATTGTACACAGTACCATCTCAAATGTGGCCACTTCCTATTGTCAGAATTAGATATGGGATGGAAAACATGGGCACTTCTTCTTATAGCATACTTTTGGTAGAAACCAAATTCATCGTGCATTCAAGCAAGAATAGGCACTGAATTTATACGCAGTAGCATTTCAAATGGTGCATCAAATTGATGCAACACAGAAAACTACGCCCAAATCTAGAGGTAATATCATTATTCATAATGTAAGAAAGGAAATCGCTTACTGAAACAGATTAGTGGCAGAATAACATCAAACAATAATCCATATTCATACAGCCTAGATGTCACCAGAAAGACCGCTTATGTTGCATAACTAAATCGCCAACGGCATGATTAAGGAAAAGCAAGTTAACAGTGTTAAAGCATAGGAAGGATGGGGTATACCGTCACGTAATTGAGCTTGCTGTTCCATAGCTTGTAACCGAAGCTTAAGTTCAGTGTTTTCATTACTCAGATTTGTTGTGTCTCTCTAAAATGGAGAAGAGAAATGTAAATGAGAAAACAAAAAAGAAAAACCGAAAACAGATGAAAGGCCAATTACAGAGATGTTAAACCTGAAACAGAGAAAGTTGTGCAGAGAGTGTAGTAGCTTCGGTCTGAAGAGTCTGGACTTTTGTCTCAAGTTCAGAGATATAACGGGCTTTCCTTTCTTTAGAACGAGCAGCAGACTGTCGATTAGCAATAATCCTACACATATATATACATCACTGGGACTAACTTAAAGGAAAGAAAGCACATAGGTAATGACGCAAATTGTCATTCAATGGAACAAAAGGAAGCACCTTTTGGCGCGTTTAGGGTCGATATTCCACAACTCAGCGAGCTTTTCGGGAGCCATAGCAATCTTGGCCTCTATAGACTCCATAGCCGAAGACCCATCAGCGGAATTGCTATAACGATGTCTGGGCTTACCAGTATTGTCTCCATCCGGGAGGAAAGGAGAATTTGGAGGGCCATTGCCCGAATTATGAATATTTTTATTAGTTGGAGGCGAAGTGAGGTCCTGAGGACTGGATCCAAGCTTCTCTGTGTCCATATAGGTGGAGAAGAGGTCGTCTTCATCCAATGGGTCGGACCCTAGATCCAGGTCGTCCGGGATCAAACAGTAGATCTCCGAGTGGGCTCGTCGGTGGCCGGTGGTGCCATGAGGGTTGAAATTCGCAGGATCTGGCTTCAGTTTGGGTTTTGATGAAGTTGAAGGGTTTTCCATTGTTTAGATGATGGAAATGGTAAAAATGAGCTACAGACGTGTGGGGAAGAAGGCTGGTAAAGAAGGCATTTTGGTGTTGGGAGTGTACTTTGATGCAAGAATGACATGATGCTACTGTCTACTTTGTTCATTCCTGCACATGGTACGAGATCTGGCTCCTCAGTCTCACATCAGATATAAGAAACCCTGTTTCTCTTTCTTTCAATATTTTATTAAGTTTGCAGGTTGTTCTTATTACTAATTTTGTAGATTGAAACTCTGGGCAAGGCAAGGCTGCTACTGTGCCCGTCGCCTCTAGTCTACAGTTTGTACAATAAAATGCACAATATGGTCCAATTTAGCTGCCGTTGGTGGCACTTTTTGCGTGAGCTTAGGTTATAGAATAAATGGTCTAACGTACAAGTCTATGATAACCAAGAGTCTTATTGCAGTGGGACTCGCCAACGCCGCAGGGGAAGCATGCAGCGATGGGCATATACATAATGATGCGAATGACGAAAGAAGCGTTCAGAGACAAACCCTTGAAGATGAATCAACCAAAGTTCCTTTTTTTTTTTTTTCTGAACAACATATTTGACAACAATGTGAGTGGGGGCAATTTCCACTAAAAACACGCCTCAATGCCCGTAAACAAACTCCCCCCAAAGAATTAAATATCAATTTCAACGTACAAATTGCCTCATGAATATGCTAAGAATTTGTTGGTCTCCCCAAAAATAGAAAATGGAAAGGAAAAACAAATTTAAAGCCTAAAGGGTACCCCTTGCAATCAAAAAGTCAAAATCAACGAGACCAATATATAAACAAGCCAGGGACAAAAAAAACACTGGATCCTAAGTTCTCATCAAGTATTGCTGCTTTCACTAGCAGACATTGAAGGGCCTTCAGATTTAACTAGGTGGGAGTGAGAGCTCCGACTGCCAATATCAAGACCCTGCAATCGTCCAAGAGGATCATCCGAAAATGTCTCTGAGAATGCTAGTGAATGGGATGTTGCAATCGTTTGATGATGATTACTTGAAATGTTATGCTGGAAAGGATTAAACTGCGTCATCTGTATGTTTTGAGCATCAGCTGTCCCAGGATGTTGCTGGGACGAACCGAAGGCAGATAGAGGGTATGGAATATGGTGCATCCCCAAATTATACGTATCTGTTGCTGTCATCATTTCTCCTGTGGCAAACTTCAGTCTCTCTACTTCCTTCTTCAGTGCATCATTCAGAGCTGTGTATTACGCAACCACCAAGCCACTCAGAAACTTTGAACGGAAAAAAGACCATAAGACTGATTTTCTCTACAGGTCAATTTCACTAAACTATGGCAACGAAAGTATTGCACCAATTTGATATAATGGTAGATCAAAAATCAAATAGTAACAAGTTTTTCCGCTCATCACTGAAACATGTTTTCCGGAGATGAGCATGCATCATTCCTCAATAGTCATATAATCTCCATATTTATAGATAGACTGGTCCAACAGCATTCGCTTCTAAGAAGCCCTCGGTGAGAGAAAATAAATTCAGGAAAGAAATGGCCAATATTAAGATTTACCATCACGTAGCTGAGCTTGTTGCTCCATTGCTTGTAACTGAAGCTTTAACTCTGTATTTTCATTTGTCAGACCTGTTGTATCTCTCTGAAAGAGAACAGAAGAAAATGCTAACAAAACTACTCACGGAGGACGTATGAAGCATAAATTCAAACCTACACTGCGTCCACAACCACAAAATTAAATACATAAAGTGTGTTTAACCTGAAATAGTGTTAGCTGTGCAGAGAGCGTTGTTGCTTCTGTCTGAAGGGTCTGAACTTTTCTTTCAAGCTCTGATATATAACGCGCTTTTCTTTCTTTGGACCGAGCAGCAGACTGTCGATTAGCAATGATCCTGCAAAGAAATAAATTAAGGAACTTGGAAATGATCAAAGCACATAAACAATATAACCTTTGTGTCTTGGTCCTCGGATCAAAGGATTCACTATTTCAGCCAAAACATCAGTAAAATGTTTCAATAAGCATTAACATTATGGCTCCTACCTCTTGGCGCGTTTGGGATCGACGGTCCACAACTCGGCAAGCTTATCAGGAGCCATAGCTTTTTTGGCCTCAATGGACTCGAGAATGGAAGACCCATCAACCGAATTGCTATATCTATGCCTGCTTGTCCTGACATTCTTCTCTCCCTCTCCCTCTCCCTCTCCCTCTCCGTCGTCCAAAGCCTGCGCAGAGCCCGCATTGTCAGTTTTGAGAGCGGGAGGGGCGTCGGCGGGTTTGGATCCAAGCTTGTCGATGTCCATGTAGCTGCAGAAGACGTCGTCGAGGGAGTTTCCCGAGTCTTGATCCAATGAGTCGGCCCCGAGATCCGGATCTTCTGGGATCCGGAAATGCACCTCCGAGTGGGCCCGCCGGTGGTACGATGTCCGCAAGGGAAGTGGGTGCTGTCCAAGGGGCGGCGGTGTTGGATTTGAATTTGCGTTTTTCATAGAATATCTCAGGTCTTGCATTTCTGGTTTCTCCTTTTGTTTTTTTTTTTGTTAGGGTGTTAAGAGTTAGAGGTTATGTCCTCGTACGTGCTTCTTCAGCTTCTGGGTCTGCTCCGGTGATTTCTTCGTCATCAACGTCATCATCATCATCAGACAAGTGATGATGGGTCTCAGAGAGATCTCTTTTTCCTTTTTTTTTCTTTTTTGATTTCTCATTCTCCTCTTTACTTCTATTTTAATGGGTCTTTCTCTTTTGGTCCCTATTTCTTTTTTAGGATTAAGAGGAGGAACTCGCAACTGTCGCTCCAACGAAACAACTACCACGAGGCCTAACACAGTCGATCTATATTACATAGCTGCTACGATGTCGTTTGGATTTCTGGGCTGGGCCCATTATAGAGAGACTCGTCATCATGATTCAAACCGCCATTGGTCATTTTTTGACAAGGCCTAATTAAAATTGCACCCAATGATATCGAACTTTTTAGCATTAAAAGTTTATCAGGGGACCACGTGATCTCCATGTGCCCCCTTCCCTCTTTCATAAAGTCGTTAACTATTCTGAAACTGTCCAACCCATTCAGGTCGCTGTCACACAATTGAAAGATGTGACGGAAATTGAGTGAATTAAATATTTTGTTTTTTAAATAAATTAAAATAATAAAGGAAATACGAAAATAGGAATGCTGCTACTAAAGCAAAACGACTTGGTAAATAACAAATACTTCCGTTCGTCCAAAGTGTGATACATGTAGGTTTAAGGATGTCCAAAGCAAAGACAAGACATAAGATTAATAAGCAAGCAAAATGAAGAGTGGGCGGAGGATTTGGTATTGGTGCTGAAGAATATGAGCAAGCATAATCATACCCAAAAAGAAAAAAACAAACAACTAATTGTGATTAGTAGGGATCAGGTACCATAATCCAAATTCCCCACCAACCTTTTTCTCTCCATTACCTCCTCTTTTGTCATTTCTGAAAAGACACCTGAAGGCGAAAACATACCTTATTTTCATTTTCGCCACTAGATAGTAAACACTAGCTTCTTCGGTTTTTATCTAATTTCAACCCACTTTCCAACGCCCAAAGACCATAATTATATGTCCCACGAAGCAAAATATCTTCCTCTAATTGTCTTATCTCTCTCAAACCATAATAACAGCCACTGCCATCTCAAATCTCAACCTTTCATTCCTCCTCTGCTTCCGCTGGCTTGCTGTTCAGTTTCCAACGCCGGATCCCCTGCTATTTGGTAAGCCCCTGGTGTCTTCCTTATTCCTGACTCCAATTGTAAACTGTGTTATGTTATTTATGGTTAGCAGAGGGTTTGTGTTCTATTCTTTGCACTTATGATGTTGGAATAAGCTAGCAAAGCTAAAGTTGTTTTTTTTTTCTTTCTGTTAATGTTTACTTTTTTAGGACACATTCCCTTGAACTTGTTTGTGCAAAAAAAGATGCCTTTTGTTGATGTTCTTTATCTAATTGGAATCCTGACAGGCATCGCCATAACGCCAAAGTCTCTCCTTCTCTTTATCTTTTAAGTTGAAATCAGATCCATCACGACCGCAAGAAACGAACCACAAAGTCCCATCCTTTTCTGCTCTCCTTTCACTTTTCGTGTTCTAAGATATCAGAAGCTGCATAAGTGTAAGCCTCTTTTACACTAAAACCTCACCGCCGTCAAAGAAACTCCTTTGTTCTACTCTGCTTGTCACTCTCGGCGACGAAATTTTCAGCCTTTCTGCTTAAGGAAGGAAGGCCAAAAAGGGTAGAGATCATCAGGTAACAATTGGATGCTTGTCAAGTATAGAACTCAAATCCCTGTAAGACTATGGCGACTGTGCATCACTATCGCTTCCACCGCCTACTCTTGGGTACAGAATCATCAAATGAAAACAGGACACGCAGCTCTTTTTCAAATGAGGCCAATTTCGATACCAACATGGTTATAATCCTAGCAGCTTTGCTTTGTGCACTAATATGCGCACTTGGACTGAACTCAATAGTACGTTGCGCTTTGCATTGTAGCAGAAGGTTTGCTTTTGAATCTCCTGACCAAACTGCTGCACGTCTTGCGGCTACAGGTCTTAAGAAGAGCGCTCTAAGACACATCCCTGTTGTAATTTATGGAGCAACAGGAATTCCTATTATTGCTACAGACTGTGCAATTTGTCTTGGAGATTTTATGGACGGAGAGAAAGTTCGAGTTTTACCAAAATGTAACCATGGCTTTCATGTCAGCTGCATAGACACCTGGTTGATGTCACACTCCTCTTGCCCGACTTGTCGGCACTCACTCCTAGTCCTCGAGCAGCAGCCACTTAGTTCTGACGCTGGAGAGGGTGATATTGGGATTAGACATCCTGCAGGTGTAAACGTCAATCC
The DNA here is from genome assembly GCA_025629785.1 of Erythroxylum oxycarpum. Taxonomy (NCBI): domain Eukaryota; kingdom Viridiplantae; phylum Streptophyta; class Magnoliopsida; order Malpighiales; family Erythroxylaceae; genus Erythroxylum; species Erythroxylum oxycarpum. The sequence goes on from JAOTAZ010000218.1 coordinate 18,674,904, forward strand.
AAATGTAGAACAAAGTGACGTAATTGTGTCGGTGGATGAGTTAGGTTGATTCAAGAAGATCCATGTTTAGGGCGGTTCGTTGAATTTTTCTAGTTTTGCTTTTTTTCTCTCGTTCTTTGTAGTAAAATAGGTAGGAGGGATTACAGTTAGTTTTTTCTTAAAAGAAAAATCAGATCTTCAACTTGTTCATGTAATTATGCACAGAATATGTGTGGTGTAGTACACTTAAGAATTCCATTGAAGGAACCATTTCCCTGTCCCCACTCCCCAGTTTGTTTTGTACAAGTTGAGTAGTTTTAACAAGTTTGTGGTAGAGGAGGTTAGTTGTGCAAAATGCCCTGAAAGAATGCGGCTACATAAATACAAAACCATGGATTAATTAGAAGTCCTCGTGATTGAACTGAGTTCCAGTTTCATCTATCTGATATGCGTTTTGACCGTAAAATTTGGTGTAGGAAGCACCTCAAAATTCTGGGTGATTGTGGGCTAAAAGATATCTCCACCATAACAGCGTCATATATCATGATTAACTCTGAACGCTAACAACAGCATAATGGCCACTATGATGGAGGAGGGGTGAGTGAAGCCCCTTGTCTACCTGCTGATAAAGTTGAGTCCTACAAGGCAAGTTCACATGGAGGACTCATTTTGGCTTCGCCGGAGTCCTCGTCGGCTTTCCCTGGGCCACATAACCAACAGAATAAGGTTTAAGAAAACGTCAAAGAATCTCCATTTTGGTGAATAATGATTTAAAAAAAAAAAAAAAGGTAGAGACAACTATATACTTAGTACTCAAATTATTCCCACTAACATAAAAAATTCTTATTGCAATTTTTTGTTTCAATATTTTCTTCAATCTCCATTAATAAAAAGTCGACATAATACATCCAAAATAAATTGTTCTTACGAACATGGGTTTTTAATTGAATTCATCTAAATGTGTATAAAGATTTAAAAATACAAAGTTACCTGGGTA